>CM041643.1:27237718-27289961 GCA_023333625.1 Bothriochloa decipiens | reverse complement strand
CCTCTCATCGAAAGATCGACCACAAACCCTAGCAGGTTCATATCAGCAGCTGTTTCAAACGCCGGACGCTGAACAGTGTCGCGGCCGCATCCGGGGCTCGATGGAGTTGGCGCGTCCAGCGTGCCAACGTCTTGGCGCGCGGATGGTGAACGCGTGGCGGTTTCATCAGGCGCGTCCGGCGCGTTGATCTGAGCCGTTTTGAGAAGTAGCCGTTAGGAGGCAATGGTCGACTTTGAACGCGGACGACACGTGGCGCAAGATGGAGCGCCGG
Organism: Bothriochloa decipiens; assembly: GCA_023333625.1. NCBI lineage: Eukaryota > Viridiplantae > Streptophyta > Magnoliopsida > Poales > Poaceae > Bothriochloa > Bothriochloa decipiens. The sequence goes on along the minus strand of CM041643.1, from coordinate 27,289,690 downwards.
ACGCGTCCGGCGGTTCCATCTGGGGCGTCCGGCGCTCCCGGTGGCTGGACGCGCGGATGGTGAACGCACCGGACGCGTCCGGCGGTTCCATCTGGCGCGTCCGGCGCGTGGTTCTCGTGTGTCCCGAGGGGGCAATGGCTAGTTTGATGGATGGGGGTTATAAATAGTTGTTGGTCGGCCTTGGGCTGGCTCTCTTGACTCTCTAACTCATTCATCATTCGCTTGAGCTGAAAAATAGCCCTCCTCTCATCCTCTCTTGCTTGGTTGCACATCATAAGTGAGGATTGAGTGATTCGAAGTGCATTGCATGAGTTGATTCATCTAGTGGCACTTGCGAGTCATTTGGCCGGTGATTTATTGTTACTCTTGGTGAGCACCGTCACCTAGCCGGCTTGGAGATTGTTGGAGGCATTGGGAAGAGTCGATGATTGTTCTTGCCCACCTCCGGTGTTGATTTGTAAGAGGTTCTTGTGCTTTTCCTCTGTGGAGCGCCAAAAGCAACTCTAGTAAATTGCTCGTGTCATTGAGTTACCTCGCTTGAGAGTGGTGTCTTGCGGTTCCCTTGTGGGGGAGTGCCTTGCGGGACAAGTGGCTTGAGGGTCACACCGAGGAACCATCTAGGTGGAGGTCGACACAACGGGGACTAGCCTGTCGGTGTACAAGTGAACCTCGGGAGAAAAATTATTGTGTCATCTCTTGTCTCCCGATGATTGGTTCTTCATCGACATATTTATATTGTTGTCATTGTGATTGATTGAATATCATCTTGGTGATTGGCAACAACTTCACTCCACCATCGGTATTGAAATTGCTATTCTACCTCTTGTATTTACTTTATTATATATATTTATATTGTATAGCTTGTGTAGAATAGATTATCTTGATAGCTCAATAGATTAGAAGGTAGTGACATAGTCTTTGCGTGACATAGAGATCATAATATATATTAGAATTGTCACTAGGAGGCTTATTCTTAATCTAGACTAGACAAACCGTGGTTATCGTCATTTATTATACTAATCAATTTTTGTTTAATGATTTATAAAACTTTTAATAGACTATTTACCCCTCTCTAACCATCTAGGACCTGACGACGAGAAGCCGAGCAGTTTAGGGGCAGACACGCCTACCCAAATACAGTGGTCCGAAAGCAAGGTACGACGACAACTGTAGTGCTGGATGTCCGCAATAGAGAATTCAAATATCTTGACGAAGACCTCATGTAGACATACGTTGCACATGGCACGGTGACCTGGATGCAATAGTGAAACAGAAACATGACGAGGCGACACAATTAAGAGCCTTGTCGCTCGGATAAGATGCACGTAGTACTTAGCAATGGACATCATGGGAGCAGGTGTACCGCACACAATCAGTTGTGCGAACCAATTTTCTGCTAGAGATTTTCTTGTCTACTAGCATTTCGTGCAATGTCACTAGTATATGCTGGGTCGTTCATTCTTAGACTTAATTTTCTTTACCAGATACTAATTTGAATTGTCTTTGTGAAATATTTTCCCTATCGCTAAGTAATTCTCGTGGTTGGTGTGTACACCGTAAGTTTGACTTGATTTATAAAATATACGTGTAATGTTTATATTTTTAACTAAATTTGTTAAAAGATTAGATTTAAAGTTTTTTAACAAAACTAATTATGTACTCTAAGTATTAATATTTTTAATACTTATTAAGTTAAAATTCTTTCTTGGAAACGGAAATGACATATATTTATACATCTGGGCAAAACAGTGAAATTTGTGTTTCCTCCTAGGAATGAGAAGAGCCAAATTAGGCAGCAAACGCGTTTGTTGTTGTATTTGATTTCCAAACATAAAAGTTACACGCGTCACTGCATCGGGTTTGGTTCTCGTTAGTAGTATACCGAGGACGCGTTTTCGGCTGTGGAGGCGCGTGCGCTGGATGGTATGTTTTGTTGCTGGGTTGGTCTGGCTGTGTTTAGTTACCAAAAATCACCTTAAAATTTACTATACAGAATTCCTATCATTCATCATATCAAAATATCGGTACATGCATGAAGTACTAAATGTAGATAAAATCAAAAACTAATTACATAGTTTTATTATACTTTATGAGACGAACATTTTAAGTCTAGTTACTCAAAGTTTGGATAATTTTTATCAAATACAAACAAAATACTACAGTGCGCTGAGGTGACACGATATGATATTTTCTTTCAAAATTCGCAGAAACTAAACACACCCTGTGTCACGTGCTCACCTCCGGAGGCGGAGACCGCTGTCTTTTTGCTCCATATATGAACAACGAGCAATTCATTAATGTTTTATTTGCCAAAATTAATGATGTTTATTCTGGTCTGGTGTGCGACCAAAGGATTCCAACTGGATTTCAAGAAACATATATCTTTTGACAACCAGTACACTAGTTAATATGAGAGATTTCATGGAATGATTCGGCATCGGCAATGCATTTGAATTGTTGATAGGCTAGTCGCAGTTGCTGTGATTCAGAGCATGAATGCCCATGGCCGTCAAATAAGGGCAAAAATTAATTCCATAAAAAATAAGGGCAATAATTAAGGTACTTGTTTCCATTTTCTAAAAGAAAAATATTTTTTCTCAAGCACCGCCAGCTCATCTTTAACTGTGCTGACTATTTTCGGGTAAGAAGATTAATTTAGTTTTAAAATAATTATTAGGTTGCCCTAAGAGCCTTTTTTTTAAACCATCCTAAAGGCCTTTAAATCCACTATGGTTGTAAGGATCGGCTAAAATAATCTGATTGTGAATTTATCCTATAATCCATCTTCATATGTTTTTTAGGTTATGAGTATTTATCACTTGAACCAAGAATAATCCAACACAATAATATACTCTAAATATTATCCTTCATAGTCAAAATTATAATAATCGTAGATGTGATCCAAAAATTCCCATTATTACTTTTCTTTTGTGAATCATAGTATAGATGCAGATGACCACACATAAATGCACGTACACTCATCCTCTGTGAATACACGTACGTAAACTATAACCCTACGAGCAACCTCAGAAGGACTGAGGCGATAGATTTCAAGATTAACAAAATCATCATGTGCCTTGTTGTTGACGGTATATCATCTGGCAGTGAAAAAATAACACAACTAAATCCTAAAATAAATCTAAACAAAATATAAGCACTTTCAACGAGTTGATAATTTAAATAAGGATAGATAGGTTCCACCACACCACTTTTATATTATTTTATAATAAAAGGAGTATGAGTTTTGATGCCATATGGTTCATATTTATTCCCTTTTCATCGCACTTGAGCTTTTTTCTCATCTTGAGACCAAAGGGGCCATAAATCCTAAACTCTAGGTTTAGTAACACTCAAGGCTAGACCAAGATACCCAAAAGGCAAAGAATCCTTCTAGCAAACCAAATGTGTATGCAAGAACATTCAATTTAACATCTAACATATTGATGGTTACTAACACCTAGTTAGACTATCAACCCAAATCCATGTTAAAGTCACATCATATGCATCATTTCATCTTTATATTTCACCTAATTCCACTTGTACTCAGAAAACTTATTTGCATGTACAAAAATGCACGGAAGAAGTGTATAGAATGGACGTGGCAAGGTGCCTTGGGCGGGGTCACCCAACGCCATGCCTTGTGCTTGGATAGGTGGAATCCCAAGGATGCTTCTCCATGCTTGATTTCAAGTCGGTTTAATCGAAAGGCTGAGTAATGGAGCTCCCTAGGATCATGGGCACATGTTATCCTTTGGAGGCCTCCACTGACCTTCTTACTGCCTTATATTGCTTGCAAAAATAACCAACATCATGTCCAAACAACGACCATTGGAAGCCAATTGAGGCCGTAGGATGGCAAGGCGGTGCATCGGACCATCGGTTAGTGCCCCTAGACGTCGCTTGACGCTCCTGACTTTACATTGACCTTGCTCATTCCTACAAGTACCCCTACCTGTTCTACACTATAAAAGGAGATGCGGAGCTTAGTGAAGATCATCCTAAGCATTTCTAAGCTTCTTTAAGCTCTCTAAGCTTACAAGTAGTAGCTCTAGAAATAGTAGCTAGCTAGTAGTGGAAGTAGAGCTAGAGTGGAGAACTATGCTTGAAGTTCAGAAGAGTCTTCCGGTCTGGTATAACTCTCTTATATTCTTTCATTTAGCATGTAACACTCTGGTGTTAAGCATGCATAATCATTTGCATTCTTAAGCATAAGCATCATTATGCATGGCATTAATGAAAAGATTGATTGTCATTTCATGTATCATGCTTGATTATTCAAACTATGCTTGCCTTTCACCTGAATTGGATAAGTGGTATGAGTTTTTGGTGTTTGATGAACCCTAAGGTAACCTAGACATGATGAGGACACCAAATGAACCTAGGTTTATGTTTATGGTTTTGGTTAATTAAGCTTTGTTGTCATGGTTGACCAAGGTGGACCATTAAAGTAGTTTTGTTTGACTGAATTGAAACTGATAGCTAGAGTGCTTGCATGTGTGTGCACCCTAAATAAAGTTTGTATAGAATTTCATAAGGAACAAAAGTTGTAATTACCATTTTTCATGAAAATGCTTGGAAGATATTCAAAAATGTTGAAAAAGGACAGAATTGGAGGCTGTTTTTCCATTTTAGGGAATTTTAAGGGGTATTTTCTTTGGATTTTTGTATTTCAAAATCTATGCATAATCTGGCCAAACTTTGTACAGATGAAATGTTCTACTCCTCAAAAGCTACATTTCATCTATTTGGAGTTTTTGCTAATTCGGCCTAGTTCAAGAGTCATTAAGCAGCAAAGTTTGTTTTACATTCATAAAAATAGCTTTTCGGTGACGGCTGTTTCCTGGCCGTCAGGGAATTGGCCGGCCACCGCCCATGTCGCCCAGCCCGCGCGCTCCGCGTGGCGCGTGTCCACCGGCGGTCCGGGGCGGCAGCGGCCGTTCGGACAACGTTAAAACGCCGCGCCCGCTCCCTACTCGCTGTCCCCCTTCAATTTCCCCTCTCTCTGCTCTCTCCCGCAGCTCCGCGAGCTCGTCGTCGCCGCCGCCGTCTGCGCCGCCGTCGCCGAGCCACCTCGCTGCGCATTTTCTTCTCCAAGCCTATCACCAGACCTGCCTCGACGTGTGCTCACTCGGGCACCGGCCAGCAACCGTCCTCGCCGAGGGTAAGGCCCCAATCGCGAGCTTCTTCCCCGCGGCCGGCGAGCCGGTGACCGCCGCCGTGCCCCGGCCGATTTGGCCGCTAATTTCTCTCCCCGTCTCGAGCTTTAGGTGCATCTCGTCGAGTAGCAGCTGTAGCCCTAGTTCATGAGGCCCGTGCGGGTCGGCCCTCGCCGGAATTCCGAGTGTGCCGCCGGCGGGAGGCCACCGTCCGCCTGCGCGCTTGGGCAAACCACCACGGCGACCGCTCTGACCGCGCTAGGACCCTCAATCGACTCACCTAGACACGCTCGTATTTTCCCTCTGCTCAATTTGGCCGGAGAACCCCGGCAACAGCCGGCGAGCCCGCGCCGACGCCGTCATCCTCCCCCTTCCCTGTGCAGGGACATCGGGTTAGAATGTAGGAAACCCTAAGGGTCTTGGTGCAAGATTGCCAGACACAGAGTATTTTTTTAGGGCTCGGTTAGTTTCTGAAAACCTCAGGGTCCCCGGTGCAAAGTGTTTTTCCTTTTTCTTTTTCAAAACTGTTTCCAGATTTTGTTTAAACCTTTAAAAATTCATAACTTGCTTATTTTTCATCCAAATGAGTTGGTTCGACTTGCAGTATTTTTCTTATGAGATGATCTATGCATGAAAAATATGAAATGTGGAATTTGTGATACTTTTTTGTATAGCTTTATTTATCTCTATTAATTGTTTTTATCTTAGAAAATGCATAAGTAATTCTCTGTTGCTCAGAAAAATGTGAGACCAAGTTTGTTAGTCTTCTTATGTCATGCTCTATTGAAAAATGTTATGAGGTTATGTCATGTGGAAAGTTTGATCTGTCTAGTTATGGTGCCTATTTTCATGTGATGATAAATAATTCATAATAAATAATATATAAGGAATTTGTGCATGAAACTTTTTGGAGAATGTTTTTATGTCAATCTAGAGCTAATGATATTCTGAGATCTGTTGTTTGACATACTTTTATGTACAAAGTATTTTATGCCCCTGAAATTATGCTGCCTTGTCATTTTTGTGTAGGATAAAGTACTTACTATTTTGACTTGAAATTTTTATAGTAGTCTTTATTTGGTATGATTAAGCTTCTGTAATTTTTACAGAATTTTTTGAGTAGTCTAAAGTCATGTTGTAGTTATACCCTGATTTCTTTTAATTATAAATAATGCTTTAGAGTTATCATTTCATGTGTGTAAAAATGCTTTTTATGCTATTTATGATATGTGTGATCTGCTATTGGTTTTGGTTTAGTAGAGTGTAGTGTGCGAAATAATGGTTGTTTATAATTTCCTATAGTGTGCGAGTAAATTGTCATGCGAGCTTGTTTGGAAAATTGTCGGTAGAACAGAATGCAGATGACATGTGCTTATCTCATATGTTTCGAAAATCATATCATTCATTTTAGTTGAGCATTTATTCACCATCAGCATGAGCATTGTATTTCTATATATATATATACATGGTATTCATACGCACTATGCATCATACAGGATCGTCAGAGCTCGAAACGGTAGTTCCCGGAGCACCAGCAGAGGAAGGCCAGCAGGAAGCTTTGGCGCGAGAAGTAGCAGCAGAAGAGGATCCTGAAGCTGATCTTCTGGAGTGTCTCGACCACCAGCCAAGCTCTTTCCTGAAAGGCAAGCCCCGAAGCATTCTCCCTGTGGTTTACAAAATATCTAACTTGAGTCCTTTACTTGTTTGATGCATTAAGTTATAGGCGTTGTTTTATACCGTTGCTGCATTACTTATATTTCTTGCCACTGTTTATACTTCAACCCTGTTAGGTTCAGGTACGAATATATGCTTAGCCCTGCTTAACTAGATCGGTAGAAGTCGGGTGATTTCCTGTCATCCGCGAGTTATAGGTGGTGACTCGGAATAGTTGAATACATTGTTATCTTGGATAACCATGTGGAGATAATAAATTGAGACCGGGCGGGATTGGTGTTGAGACTGAACTGGAGGTTTGGTGTGGTTATCCCGTCTGTGTCGAACTAGGACCCGTCCGTTGTACGTCCTCAAGTCATATTGAATTTATGCCTCACATTTAGCTGGAAGGATAGGTCGTTCCGACCGCGAAGCCTAATTTTGATTTGGGCCGGGAGTCGACCTGCTGTACGCATCGTATTGGTGCAGATGGCGGACCACAGGTTACGCGGAGAGTAAGTCCGAGGTCAGGGTCGCCCTGAATAAGGTAGCCGGGCGGTTCCTGGATACGATGGTACCTGTTGATCTCGCACTTTTCCCGAATTGAATGTCGGTGATCTGTAGCTCACCGTGGCTGGTGAGTGTGGTTTGTGTAAGGAATACCCGCCAGCTGGTTAGTAATCAATTATAATCACCATCGTTCCTGGACAGTGAACACTTGACTTGAGCAGCGGCATCGTAGTAAGAACTTGAATAAAGAGATGAGATGGTTGAGCCCTCGAACTGGAAAGATACTCAACCGGAATTGGTTACTCTCTTGTTGAATAATTATTACCATGCTTGTTTAGTACAGGTGCTAATGTAGCAGGATAAGGTTAATCAGATTAAAATACATTGCTAGAAGGTTCTTATTAATTGTTCCTTAATGCAAACTTTTCCGTAATTAAATGAGTCAGCTATCCTACTTACAGCCTTGCATACTCCTTGGAGTCACTTTATTTTAGTTTATGACGGGTAAGTCTAGCTGAGTACATCCTCGTACTCAGGGTTTTATTTCCCATGTTTTTGCAGATGGTGAGATGTTTTATGGCTATTGTCAGAACTGCTTCTATCCCGCTTTGGGAGATGACTAGACCTTGGGCATGGTCACTCCTCTCTACTTGATGCTTTTGCTGGATGTTGACCAAGGGACTGGCACTGTATTTGAATTAAGTGCGTGTGTGGCTTTGAACTAAATTGCTTCTGCTTTATTTTAAATTTGAACTTGGTTTGTAATAACTTTATTTACTCTGATGATTTAAGCTATGTGCGAACTATGTACTTGTGAATGGGAACGCTAAACTATTACGATCTTGGTCGTGCCGGAAAAGTTTGAAATCCTTCGAGATTTCGGTATGACTACCGGGTTTATTAGGTCTCAATCATGTAGTTTGCCGTCCTAATGGTGAATTATGTGCTTGTGCTCTAATAAATTGATCGGTTCTGTCACAGTTGGCATCGGAGCAGGTTTAGCATGTCACTGTTCACAATTATTTAAAATAAAAAGAGTTTTTGGTTTGCGAAAAGAATTTACAAAAAGTATAGGTGTTCAAATCTATGGTTTTAAAAACTAGAGTGTGCCAGTGGTCATATCCTTTATGCCCAATAGGATTCAGGTGGCTTAATTCAGTACTGCTTGGGGAAAATTGCATCATATTTTCTGTTTTGTCATTGCCTATACAATGACGGAGTCGTATGGGTGCCATTCACTTGAATGGTAATGTATGGATCAAATTGCCTCTACGCCCTGGTAAGTGTGAGTTGTGAGAGCATGATTGGATACAAATGCCAGTCAAGGGGAGTGCTTATTGATGCCGGATTATTCACATGTTGCACACATGTTTATATGAAGGTATCCCATGTTGGGACCGTCTTCTGGCGGTGTCGTCTTCTGCGCGACTTGTTGGGGTAGTAAGTAATCGGTGTTTTCACCTTGTTCGGAAGGTGCGTGAATTTTTACGTCGAATTGCATTCATCTTGGTCGTGCCGGAAAAGTTTAAAATCCTTCGAGATTTCGGTATGACTACCGGGTTTATTAGGTCTCAATCATGTAGTTTGCCGTCCTAATGGTGAATTATGTGCTTGTGCTCTAATAAATTGGTCGGTTTTATCACAAGCATTTACTCATTTAGTACTTTACTTTATTCTAGTACTTTACTCATTAATATATAGTTTTGTTTTGTCCAAGTTCTAGTTCGCTGTTGTTCATAATTAGTGATCGTAGGTTCTTGTTCTTTGGCATTATTAGTAGCATAAATACCCTCTTGTTTAGTTTTATTTTTGTTAATATGTGTTCCACCGTCTAGTTAGGGTACATATTGATCTCATTTCACTAGAGCTCAGATCAAAGTAGTGAATTTATTATAGATTAAGCGTGGTGCTTAGGTGGGTGATAACCCTGTCCATCCTTTGTATTCCACCACACGTTGGTTCTAGTTATTAAAACATAGGGCTCATGGTGTTGTTGTGCCTAATCAACCCTTTGGAGTGAGTTTAGCATAGGTACGCCCTGTCATGCTAAAGAGTTCTCTCTAGCTGTGATTAGTTTATCTATGTTCCTTAAGATAGTTCACTCGCTCTCCCACTTAGCTTGGCAAAACTTCTAGCTACCTTATCTCCTACCTCTTATCTACCTTCATCCAACCTTTCTATCCATACATGCACTCCATCATCATCATCTCCCTTGATGCTAAACACACCGTCACCTCAGCATAACTATCCACCGATCCATCTCACCTATCCACCTTCCTTTGAGAAAACGTTGTTTGGCAGTCGATATTACCCATCGAGCGAAGTGCAATGTGGTAGATTTGCACTCTTGTCGAATCCCATCCTACACACATAAGAACCATCAACAAGCATTCTTTGGTGTTGTTGATGGGAAAGGCAACTAGCTAGTGTGAGTTACCGTTTACTCACTAGGTTTGTTGACTAGGCTTTCAGTTGTCCCTTAGCAACCTTCCTTTTTCCCTCAAATCCTACCATCACTCAACATAGTCTTGGCCAATAAGACCATCTATGAGTTCTCTGCACCCTTAGCCGCTAACATGGCCATAGGTCCCAACATCCTCAGCGGATGCTAACTTTGAGCTTAGGTCTGCATTGACCACGATGGTGCAAGCTAGTCCCTTTTGTTGTAAAGCCCATGATGATGCTAATGCGCATCTTTAATATTTTTTAGAGATTTGTAGCACCTTTACCATCAAGAGAGGGACTCTAGTGGCCATACGTCTTCGACTTTTCCCTCTTTTGTTGAGAAAAGAAAAGAAATGGTTCTACTGTAACCGCAACGCTCTAGACACCAAGTATAATTGTTCTATTACTTTTCTAGTTAAGTTCTTCCCTATGTGTAAGACCGCAAAAAATCTCTAGTTTCAACAGCTAGTTGATGAGTTGATTGCGAGTTGATTCTCAAAGCTTGGGAACGAATGACCCTGGGTCCATAACCAAAAAATATAACTACCACTACTAGCTTTGCTAGAATCTATGATAATTAAATTTAGGTGGGGATAATTCATGCCTAGATGAATAAAAACAATTAATGGCTTTTCAACTAGAAAATTTGCTCTAGTCCATTCAAACTGGTCCCAATTTAAGAATGTTAGACTAATTCAATAAAGTTCTCTCTCTTAAAAAAAGTAGTAGCATTTTAGCATGAATGCTTCTTTAGTCATGGTTGGTATGTCCAGGTAGGCCTTGCAATGAATGAGATGTCTCCATTAGACGTCTCCCTCACGACGCACCAGCAGATCGTGCTCAAGGCAGCAGCAGAAGCGCCATACGGAAAAGAATACCCAACGGGTCAGCCGGCTGAAAACATGGTCGAAAGTTGATCCTATTGTCATGAGGATGAGGAAAGAGTCACGCATTGCAAACATTTGAACTGCTTATCAGTCATGGCGCAGAGCTTTTTTCTCACAACAAAACAATATCAGTCGGCCTACAGCTCTCAGAAGGAATATACTTTTGATATACATTGAAGAGCACAAACATTTTTCAGCACTTCTATTGTTATTTATGGAACAAAAGGGTACATAACTAGTACTCCTAGGATTTGAAACAGAAGTCCTTTATGTTAGCTCTTCATTTTTTTTCCTGAACATAAACATCACACCAAAACACTATGGAGCAATAAAAGGTAGTGGAAATTTCACAAGAAAACGGTTCAATTTGCATACAAATATTTGAGTTCTTGCATTCCAAACGTGTTTCAAGTACCATACTACTTATCTCAAATGTCCAAGATCATCAACAATGGACAAACAAAACGAGCAATAAAAAAAAATCATGGTTCTAGGGAATTTATTTCCCATACAACTACAGTATGCTTTGCATGCTGGATGCATGGCGACCCCATGCCATTTAAACGAGGATGCATCTTGTGGTGCGAGAAGCCCAGAAGCGGAGCTGTTCAGATAGCTGCCCTCTTTGAGACAAACAATTAAGCAGCATCAATGTATGTGTCCTTTCTAGACCTGTTTCGGAATCAGACAACATTGTACATTGTCCTTGGATGTCATATGGCAAGTCACCATCAATAAATTGGTATATTTGAATTGTCCTTGCAGACAGATTGGTCCCTTAACCCAAATTATACTATGTTGCAAATTGTACATAATAAAGTTGGTATAGTTGGTACTCAAACCGGTATGCTGAAAATTCTACGATCAGCCGCCCTGAAATTTCACACAACCCAAGCCTGTTTATCTTCACAAATGAACCCAAAACCAGCACGGAAGCATACTATGTAGGGCAAATGAAAGTTACGGGCTTACAGCCAAGAGCCTTGGTTTTGTATAATTGCGAAGGGGAAATGCTGGCCTCAAAAAATGGACCCAGGTTCTTTGGTCTACTCCATAGTCATACGGTGTTTTCCTTGACTGGTAGGTTTGAGGTATGAGTTGATCCCAAGAAGTGAGCGGCTCTTTTGGTTGGGTGAGAGAGGTGTGGCAATGCACCCAACCACTGAGGTTTTAAATTCCGTCTTGGACTAAAGTGTCTATTTCTCTTCTTAACGAAGAACCACCGTATTCCTCCTAGGTTAGATCTTGCTTTTTTGAGGAATGAGTTGATCCATCAATATCTTATTCTTCGCAAACTAGAGTAATATGTAGTACTAAAGTGAGGATCGAATGGAGTAATTTAGGAATAAAGTAATTTCACTAAATTTTGCATCAATCCATATGTGTTGGGGTGTATTAGAGTAAAACTTGAACTAAATTACACCTCAATTCAACCCAACACATGCATGTGGATTGATACAAATACGATAACATCTAAATAAGGCCTTACTATAACATTTGGTCTATACACTATAATAAAATAAATAAATACTAAAGTTTTTGACAGCTAAAATATTTTGCATGATGGTTTTTCTTCACTGAGGCTTTGAACCAAACCATTTTCGAGTCAGAGGATTAGTAGTGTGAGTAGAAAAAATAGCAAGGCATTTGTAGATATATTTTCTCAGAATAAGCATGAATAATTGGAGCAAAAAAAATAACGATATACCTTTGACGGGTTTGTGTTTTAATCATAAGTACATGTTTAGTTATGAGCTTTTATGTCTCTACAATGATTAATAAATAAAATAAAGTTGTATATATTAGCACAAACCATAACACACGATGCATCCAAAGATTTACTGCCTCCGTACCAAAATATTTGTCGCTTTCACTTCTCAAGACAAAACTTTGATACAATATATATTAAAAATATTAATTTTGTGGTATATAATTAGTATCATTAGAAAAATATTTGAACGTAGCTTTTTAACATATTTATTTGGAGATACAAATGTTGCATGCATTTGCTAAAAAACAAGTCAAATTTATTCCACAGAAACCCAAAGCGATAGAAAATTTGAGATAGAGGGAGTACCTACATATTGTAAAAGAAGTCATTTTGATGAGGTTTGTGTCAAACATTGGGAATATAAATTATCCATAACTTTTAAGTTGAGTTTACAAATATAAAAATTATATGGATAAATTTGTCTTGAAAAATAATTGTAAAAGTATACATATATTACTTTTCTACAAATTTTTTATAAAAGAAAGATGTCAAAGTTGTGTTTTGAAGAACGTTTCGTTACTCTAATCGACTTCGTTTACAATACAGAGGGATTATACCATTGCACCCAAACCTTTTTGGTGATGCTACTGTAGCAACGGTTGGGAAACAATGCCAGGCGATCATGCCATTACCTAATACTTTCACCCTTTACCATCCGTGGATGATACATAACTGAAAGTCACACAAACACATCAGGGCTTACACATCCAAGGAAAGAAATAAAGTTTATAGCCCAGCTAATAGGCACAACAGGAATGAGGCAAAACATGATATGTTTCAATACGATTCATTAAAGGATGCAAATGAACTAGCAGTTGCGGCAGCCGCCAAACCTTCGGCGATGTGCGGCGTGAGTGTTTGGCACTTGATCCAAAAGCGCCCTAAACTCTGAAAACATACGCATGATTATTTGATTCGCACCTGGCGCACTAAATTGGCAATTAAGGAACATATCAATGTACCCTTACCAACCTCACCTCTTGAACAACAATAGCTAGGGTTGATGCATGGCGATGATCTGAATCCATGCCTGTCTGCAAGGACAATGTCACCATGTGTTGATGAATGCATGCCCATAGCTTAATTACCCACAGTGCAAGGACAATGTGCAATGTTTGGTTGATTCCACAGCAGGTGTACAGGAACAGGGCACATAGGCGTATTGATGTCGAATATTGGTTGTGTTGCCTCTAATCGAGAGGTATCAGAAACCTCAACAGTTCTTCTGACGACATCACACGAACTTATATTAGGAATTGAAGTTTCTCACCAAACATCTGCATCCCTGGTTCATCAATACTTCAAATGCACACCGTGTACCTAGCATGCAACCACACAGTATCATGCACCATGATGCATTCCAGTGAAAAGTTATGGCCAATGAGCCTCCTGGTTGCACACGTACTTGTATAGTACTGTATTTGTACAAAACAAAGTGTCCGCTTTAAAACTGGTGGGTGGGCATATGATGGCATGGAAGTAGTCTATTTCCACTCATATTTTACCTACCACCGTTCGCGAATGTACAAATGTTTGAACAGTGTTTTCATGGTAGTTCAAAAATGGTTTCTAGGTGGGCTTTGTAGTCGTCGCCTATACCCGAAATGAGTCGTCTGCAGATTTCTATTCTAATTTTAATCTTGAAACAAACATACCCACTAGTTAAGCATCACGCGATCGTGTCCCAAGTCACTAGGAATACTCACACACTGCACATACATGTGTTTTGTAGGATTCAGATACGTGACCTCTTGCCTCACACCACTAACGACCGGGAGCGGAAACTCTTGTACTTTGAACTCTATTCCTTCTAGTACAATGATGCGTACATCCGTGTGTCTTTGAGAGAAAGACCTCTTGCTTCACACGATCAATTAATATTTTCCATGTACAGGATGTGCCGTACTTTGTATTAACTTCTATGAATTATTATTAAATATTCTACCCCTAAATAGTCTCATATGAAAAACGTTTCAACTACAAAGTTTTAAATCTTATCGAGCACTACAACATAGGTATAGTAGGCCATGTCTCCATGGATCCAAGGTTGTTTGAAAATTTTGAACTCTGGGAACTAAAAATATATGTGGGCCCCAAAACGATCGCCAAGCAAAATTTTGTCAAACAGAAAATTTTAGATCTTGAGGATAGCCAACTCGACTGATGACCAGACCCGACATGCCCGATGTCCCGGCGTGATCAGCTAGCCTAGCGCAGTGGCTGTCCCCTAGTCCACCCTAAGCTTCACACTACAAGGAATGATGCTTTACGTGACAATCCAATTCTCCGGTGGTTGCATTATTTATAGGAAAATATGATCTGTGACGTCCAACCATGATGATAGCTAAACCAGTCATCATAGATGTATGAGCTCAGGAATAAATCATCACAGACAATATAATTCTATGGTGTTTTCGTAGAATGTTACCAAAAATCATCATGTAAAGCACCATTTCTTGTAGTCTCACCGGCGATTCCCCTGCTCCTAGCCTGGTGCCTTCATCTCTATCACTCACTCACTCTTACTCTCTCATATATCGCCTCTCTCCCTCTCTCAAATATGGCTTGGGCGATGTTGCGATGGTAGGTTGTGGCACAAGGAGGCAGCTGGCCGAGCGAGGAGGCTAGGGTAAAGAGACGACCGACGACAATATGGATAGTGGCTTCTGCTGGCTACTCTTTTTTTATCTGATTATATCACCACCGGTTCGTGACGGCGATAATCATTCTCACCATTGGTTTGCCACCGGCAGTGATGAAGGTTATTATTATCACCTCCCAGGTTCAACATCAAGGCCCAAATTTGGCGGTGATGAGGTATTTGAAGCCCGCGGTGATGAGATTTATGTAATAGTGTACATTCACACACCACATCATATACAGGCCTTCCAGAACGACCATCACACGCATGGGAAACTTTCAGTAAACAGATCTTGGTTAGCATGCATATGGTGCAGATACTAGGTTTCTTATGCATTGACAAAGTGCTGCTTACCGTACCGTACCTGGCAGTGACACACCACTTCCGAATTGGTCCTTGTGGCAGTGCTGTTGCTATTGCAGGAGTATATACGTTCCTGTCGTCTAGTATCTGGGAAGACGGCCATCAGGTGGTGACACGTAGAACGACGTGCAAGCGTACGTTCAATTCCTGTGACCGTCTGAGCTCGACTTTCTCTAGCTAGCGTGAGCACAGCATGGATGATTTCTCTGGATCACATGAAGCTTGTCTCCTTGTCGGGGTCCAAAGACAAGATATGTCCTTGCGGCTTTTATGTCCTTGCATGCACGGGCACGCCTCCTCACCTAGTATATAACACAGATCTTATCTAGATACCCATTAATCTCCATCTAGTTGGGATACGATAATTTTGCCAATTAATCTATATGTATTTTTATCTTTTGCATTACACATGTATATGTACGTTTTACTGCATTTTGTTGAAACATTGTTCAAGTCATATCAACTCTTCATGTATTTTTTTTTTGACATTATGAATCCATATTTTCCACACCTGTAGAAAAAAGAATCCATCTTTTGAATCTTCGACCTTGTTAGTCGTTGGTACTTTTTCATTTATGTGTTAAGTTCAAACTTTAGTGCTTAGTGTATCTTTAATTCAACATTTTCTTTTTTATATTTTATTTAAGAAATGGATTCTAGATCCTAGAGTCCACCTTAGTTATTATAATGGCATTAGTTGTTCAAGATGTTGAATGTCTTTTATCAAATAATTATTTTTTTATAAAAATAAAATACTCATGTTAAACTACGAGTTATAAAAAATTTTATAAAAAAGGCTAGGGTTTCCCTTGCTGACTTCGGTCAAAAAATAGTTAAACTACGAGTGCTAATATATGTCATAACCTTTGTGTCAAAATATATAAAAGCACAAAAACGTTAAGAATTTGAAAAATCAGAGTCTTAATATAGTTTTGATGAATTTTCAATGTCATTGGTATTAAGGGAACTTTTTTATGACCATAATTATGCATGATTGTGTTATGCTTGGTGTCCATAGTGGCACCTAACATTTATATTTACTTTGAATTTAATTATAATACTTAAACATATTTAATGTACTTTATTTATGGTTATTTTATTTATTTCCATAATACCTTATATTAATTAGTAACTTAGTTCTGGATTTTGAGTGATATTTTTGCATATGTTTTATAATAGAAGATTTGGGTAATAGACGCAAATTAAAGGGGGTATTGTATATTGTCAATAAAGGTAGCTAATATATATAAAAAAGCAAAGTTAGGTGCTACTTAAATTATCTTGCACATAATGGTAGAGGTTTGTAGTTCCGTGAAGATTTGAAAGCATTTCCAACTATCTTTCTTAAACCCACTCTCTAGATCCTTATTCGAAGAGCCATTTTTTTTAAAAAAAATATGTTTATATCTCTCCATCCTCCAACAACCTCTCTATATCTTGTTTGACACTTTGGAGAACTGTTGACATCTCTAACACTACTTAAGCTAGGTTGTCATCCTCAGCATGGCGCTAGAGGTGCTGATATTAAATGCATATACTTTTCTAGAAAATAACTGAGGGATCCGCAAGTGCACAGATAATACCGATGTAGCATTTTAACCGGGAGTAATCCAGGGTTCGTTATTATATTTTACCACTGGAAATGCTTATGGATATGAGCAATGAGCACTGCATATAATAATGGAGAGCTTAATCATGCCTTTATCTATCTTCTCATACCGGGTAAGTGTCGCATAAAATAATAATATAAATATGAATGAATGATAAATGATAAAGATAAATGAGAGCACATAGCCATATAAAATAATGATAAACATCTCAATAGAGTACTCTAAGTTTATAACACTAGCATGGACTAGGATGATCTACAAGAATAAATCCTAAGTTATTCTAACTATAAGGCCAAAGCATACAATGATTAGTGCAAGTACACCTAACAATCATGGCAGGAAAAGGTTACATCTATACATAGTGATATTATCAAGAAAGATCATAAACAGAGCAATCACTTCCATGTAATAGGGGTGTTCTACTAGTCCTATACTCAGGAGGAGGACTATAAAGGACTCAACAGGACTGTCACTCCCGCGATCTACCTCACGATCCGGAATATAGGGTGCAATCGTAGATAAATACAGCCTAGGCACCATGCCTACATAATATTTATCACTCACCCATCGATCTAATAAGCAAGCGCTATATGATCCTATGCATAAATATAATTCTAATCCAACTATGCTAAGCATATAATTAAAGTAAACTAAGAACAATATAATTGAGAACATAAGTAAATAGAGCAAAGTCATATCTGATATATTAAAATAGAATAAAGTACTATTTATAGTAGCAAGAACAATGATGAATATTATGATGAAGTAGAAAAAATTACCAAGAACTCTAACGGATCTGGACTCCAAGCTAGGCTTGACTCCTTCTAGATCTATTCCTATGTAGCTATGCTTCTAAACTATGGAGCTCTAATTGAGATGGTGGCTCTAGGGCTTCTCTGGATTTCTTGAATGAAGTAGAGAATAAATTAGAGAATGAATTAGGGTTTCTCCAGGGGCCAGGGGCCCTGTTTATATAGCCCCCTAGGATGCATCACAGACCTTGGATCAAAGCGACTTGAATAGATGGCTGAGATTGCTCCTCAAGATTGGTGGAGGCAGATCCGAGAGGTTGGACCTCATTGGTCCACCTGGCTGGGCGGCCGCCCAGGTGGCTTGGGCGCCCGCCCATGCCTAGCTGCCATGTAGGTCTAGCTTTGCAGGGTTGCTTTCTCGAGTCTTCTAGAGTATTCTTGAGTTGTTGGACATGGTATTATCTCTATGTAAACCTGACATGTGGACCTCTTTTGGTTCTTTTCCGATAACCCCCTGTAGAAATAGACAATCACCACAACTCGTGAAATTCTGTTAGTGAAACCCCCTATAACTAGATAGTATTCATGTTTTAACCCTTTCTCATGTTATGTTGACGGTTAAAAATGATACTTAACTACCATCAACAAGCTTCCCCAAGCTTACCTTTTGCTCGCCCTGATCAAAGACAGACTCAGCGATGGGTCAGGAGTGCTACAATGCTTTCACGCCTCATAAGTATACATGCGTTCAAACAAGAACTCTCCTCTGGTTTAGAGTGAACTATTCTAACTTACCCATATTACCTTCTTCCATGGAGCTTATAGCTGTCACTTGGGTCTTGAGCAGTTGAAAGACAGAATGGTCAAGTCAAGCACTATGTTTCTCGCTTTTTGATCAACTATTATTCCAGAGTTTCTGTAGGATTTTCAAAATAAAACTTAGAGATTCCTTGTATGACCCTTTCAAGTCTCTCATTTGTGGTATTTCTGGATCATCTCTAAGGCAATTGTAAGGTATGCCTTCTCTCTTCTCTCAGAATATGTAGTATTTGTGAAACTCAGGCATAGTGAGATTGCCTTCTCTCTCTCTCCCTATATCTAAAAGGCTTTTGTGGAGCTCAAAGGTGGGGAGATAACTCAAAAACTACTTGTATATGGTGCGCAGTTAAACCATGGATCCAGAGGAACTAGTCATACAATCAAGTATGTGCATGTGAATGAGGGGAATGTAATGAGTGATGGGAATGATAGTGAGGAAAATAAAGAGATGATTAAGAGGGGTATGGATGATGGTGAAGATCTAATTCTACAATTGCTCCTTGGGGATAACATATCTCCCTTTATTTGGAAATTTTGAAGAGGAGGACTTGACTGCTATACTTCTTTTTCTTTTCTTTCTTTCCTTTGGGACTTTTGTCCTCTTTCTTTCTTTTTTCTTTTTTTAGAGCAACCAATCCTCTTGATATGAATATAGCAATAGGGAGAATGACTGATATAACTGGAGCTTTATTGCATAAATAAACAGATATGATGGCGATGAATATTTTTAGGTGTTCACTCCTAGTGTAGGAGTTAGAATATTTTCTAGGTTGATCTGGATAAGGATTATGTGTATGCGAATGGATGGATGCGTACTCCTAGGGTAGGAGCAGCATAGACACGTGGGGTGTAAATATGTGGGTGGTACTTCTAGGAACAGAAGTAGCACGGAGTGAATGTAGAATGATAAGCATAAGTGAGTGCACACTTCTGAGGACAGAAGTAGCGTAGGTCAATGGATGAAGAGCACATAGTATCTTTAATCGCATGACCAGCTCCTAAGGGTCAACACAGCTTAACTACCCTCAATGCCTACAAAGTAATATTTATACACATAGAAGGCTTTCCTATTCTAGTAAGCATGAGTATTTAGCTGTGGTAGGGATTTTAAACTCTCGTCATAAAGGAACTCATCATGTAGCAATTTAAGATTTTCACAAATAAATTCTCCAGAATTCTAGTATAACTAGGAGTAAGATGGACAACAGCTCAAAACCTTCCCATATCTTATCCGTCAACTATCTAGACATAGATCAAGCATTCGCAACCCACAGGGTTCAGGCTCAGAGCAAAACTTAAGTCTAAACAGTTGTGTCCAAAACTCGAGAGAGCATAAGGTTGAAAACTAGGTACTTGAGAGGAATTATGGCAGAGCAACTATTCATCATTTTCAAAAAGAGCTTATTCTAGAGGTTCATTTTAACAACAGATTCTAAACAAAGCTCTCCTTTTATTTAGCTAACAGAAAAGCAACAGAAAAACTTTATTGGGTTTCTAAGGTTATTCATCTTTTTAGTTGTTTTAGCACAACACGCTGTAAATAAATAGATGAGTTAAGAATACTTAGCTCTTATACGGGGGTAGCTCTCCCCCAAGCTGGATGTTGACATAGTCTGTTGATGTAGCTGACTGGCAGTGAAGGCATACTGCTACTCCTGGAATGTTGTGGATGGTTGCTGTTGAAAACAACGCTTGTTTGTTGGAGACAGCACTCCGACAGGGGACTGCCCGTTAGCTCTTCTTGACCCTTTGAATTCTGTGAAGCTCAAATAGAGAGCAAAGTTTGTGGAACTAATTTAGCGTTAGTGATAAACCTCTAAGCCTTGGATGTCTAGAACTTTCCTAACCTTTTATCTTTTAGTAGGATCTCACATTTTTATAGATTTATATATGTGGTATGCAGACAAAAGAAAGGTAAAGATGCTAAAAAATTATTTTTTATGCCACCATGGTGAATAACTGTGTGAGCTGTTGCACCACACATTGTTCACATGGGGCTTAGCATTTTTCAGGATGCAATGCATGACATATTTTTATTTTTTTCTATTGCAGAAATAGAAAGATGCAACTAAGGATGTATGTAGAAAAAGGTAAATATGCATAAGGGAAAATGTAATGCTGAAAAAATGCAAATAAATACCAAGTTACCTCTTGGCATGGCGTTCGGTGATTTTAAGTCCTCTGAACAGGACCTTCTTGTTCACTCATTGTTTGAGGGGCGCATCAGACAGTGCCACATGTGCTACTTGTGCAAGATCTGATTCTGATTTTACCTTTGGTTTCCATACCTGCTTTGTTGGTGAGGGTGACTTGGAGGAGGAAACTTCTATGATCACTATCTCTTCTTCTGCTGGTACCTCTTCTACCTCTTCGGCGGCATTCTTCTCATCTGCGTACCAATCTTTGAATCTTAACGCTTCTCTTTCATAGTCAGCCCATCCATCTATACTGATCTTCTTATTCTAGCAACGGGTACGCTGCCTTCTCCTTGACTTGTTCTTCTTGGGCTCCTCGTTGACTATGTAATTATCAGTAAAATAGCGGCGCACCTTTTCTGAGGAAAAGTGTAAGTGAACCTCCCCTGTTCCAATATAGATGATGGCCTTGGTAGTGTTGAGGAACGGTCTTCCTAGGATGATGGGTGGATCGTACTCATCTTCACCCATGTCGATAACTAGAAATTCAATGGGGATGTAGTGGTCATTAATATGGACAGGGATGTCTTTGGCTATCCCTTCCACGAAGCGAAAGGTCTGGTCCATCATCTGTAGCTGCACGTAGGTAGGGTCCAAAGGCATATTACCATATAGATATTCATAATTCACCTTGGCCATTATGTTAACGCCCGATCCAGTATCACAGACAACTTTGTTGAAGGAACATCTGTTGATGGAGCATTGAATGGTCAGGACACCTGGGTCGTCCTTCTTGATCAGATGTGGGGACTTGAGCTGATGGTCATGCTCTCTGTGGACTGCAGTAACCATCCTCACTGTCTTTGTCTTCTGGGTCTTCTTATTGTTGCTTTTGTTCTTGGTCTTGTTTTTGATCTTGGCTTTGTTGTTCCTAGTGACGGTCTCTCTCTCCAGCTCATAAGGGTGCTGAGGGTGTGTTGGAAATTGCAAAACCCTGTTCTTGAAGAAGAAGGTTTCTCGCTTGCCCCTTATATTGAAGATGATCTTAGCAGTGTTGGAGTAGATGATGGCTCTGGTGGTGTTCAAGAATGGTCGTCCCAAAATGATGGGGGACCTCTCATCACCTCCTGTGTCCACTACCATGAAGTCTACAGAAACATACGAGCTTCCTACTCATACGCAGATGTCTTCTAGGATTCCAATTGGGTAGCAGAGTGACTGGTCTGCAAGCTGCAAGCACATGGTTGTGTAGGATAAAGGACAATTAAACATTTTCTCATATATCACCTTGGGCATGACATTGACGCTTGCACCGAAGTCACAGATTGCCTCATTGAAATTAGCACTTCTAATGGAGATCGAAACAACTGGTCTCCCTGGATAACCTTTCTTGATTGGTAGAGTCGGGTCATTCCATGATCCTCTTGGAGGGTCACTCCAATAGCTTCCTGCATTAAATATGTCTACAAGATTTACAGTTTCTAATCCTTCCGGTTGCCTCGGAATCTTACCTTGGTCGACGGAGGGAACAAAGTTGGCAAGCTATTGCAACTGAGACTCTAGCATCTTATTGAAACTAAGCTGATTCTTTATAGTATTAGAAAAACTATCCATTCTATTGTTAACCATTTCTAGAGTTTTACCATAAGACGCTAGCTTCTTAGATAGGTTATCCATTAACTTACTTTGATTAAGCACTAGCTCTCTCAAAGGTGGCTGATTGAAATTATTGTAAGAAGAATTATTACCTTGGTAGTTACCTAAGTAGTTAGGCCCTTGCTGTTGATTCTAGCCTTGATTCTGCTAAGGACGATAGTAGTAGTAGTTGTTGTTGTTGAGGTAGTTCATATCCTCCTTCAGCTCTGGGCAGTTAGCACCTGTATGCCTAGTCTCTCCACATTCTTCACAAGTCATGCGAGAATCATGAATGTGCATGACTTCTTTCTTATCAATGGCTCTTTTATCAAGCATCTTCATCAGCAGGTCCATCTTGGCAGACAACATGTCTACCTCCTTGACTTAGTGCATCCCATCTCTCTTGCAGGTCTGAGTTCTCTCTTCACTCTAACCTTGGTTGGAGGCCATCTTCTCCACAAGAGTTGTGGCTTGAGGAATAGTAAGTGATAATAATACACCTCCAGCAGCAGCATCCATGGTCTCACGAGTATTGTTGCTAAGCACATGATAGAAAGTCTGCATGAGTAGCCAACTTTCCATTCCATGATAAGGACATTCAAGGATGTAATCTTGAAAGCGTTCCCAGGCCTTTGGGACTGTCTCTTCATGTTGTTGCTGAAAACTTGATATCTTCCCACAGAGAGCGTTGGTCTTGCCCATGGGAAAGAACTTCGCCAAGAAATTGGTGGAACATAATGCCCATGTAGTATTCTTCTCCTTGTTGGTGTAGAACCACTGCTTCGCTCTTCCCAAGTGTGAAAATGGGAAAAAAACAAAGTAGTATAGCATCTCTGGGGACATCCTTGATGGTGAAAGTGCTGCAAATCTCCAGAAAGTGTTGGAGATGAGCACTAGCATCTTCATGGGCCTTCCCATAGAACTGGCTTGCTTGCATCATATTGATCAACGCGGGCTTGAGCTCAAAAGGGTGCTCAATGTTCGCAGCAGGTCCTGTACGGATGTTGTCCGTAGTGGGAGCTGAGAACTCGCAAAGTGTCTTGTTGGCCATGGCGTCGAATACTGGTGTCAAACTTTGAACAAAAGGTGGGTCTTCCGATACAGAAGAACTGGCAGGTTGAGCTGATAATGTTGATAAGTGCTTCTTCAACTTTTCCTTGGTCCGCCTGAGTAAAGCTTCTAGATTATCAACGAAATTATCTAGAAGATCAAACCTGATAATATATTACCCTGCATAAAATACACAAGTAGACAAAATATGGGTAATCCTCTAGAGATGGGTTAGTAGAACAAGTTTGCTCAATCATTATTGGATGCAGTGATGCTCATTATCCATTTGGTAAGCTTTCAACCTTCCCCGGCAACGGTGTCAAAAATGCTTGTTGTCACCTCTAACATCACTTAAGCTAGGTTGTCATCCCCAGCATGGCGCCAGAGGTGCTAGTATTAAATGCATATGCTTTTCTAGAAAATAACTGAGGGATCCACAAGCGCACAGATAATACCGATGTAGCATTTTAACCGGGAGTAATCTGGGTATCGTTATTTATATTTTACCACTGGAAATGCTTATGGATATGAGCAATGAGCACTGCATGTGATAATGGAGAGCTTAACCATGTCTTTACCCATCTTCTCATAAAGGGTAAGTGTCACATAAAATAATAATATAGATATAAATGAATGATAAATAATAAAGATAAATGAGAGCACATAGCCACATAAAATAATGATAAACATCTCAATAGAGTACTCTAAGTTTATAACACTAGCATGGACTAGGATGATCTACAAAAATAAATCCTAAGTTATTCTAACTATAAAGCCAAAGCATACAATGATTAGTGCAAGTACACCTAACAGTCATGGCAGAAAAAGGTTGCATCTATGCATAGTGATATTACCAAGAAAGATCATAAACAGAGCAATCACTTCCATATAGTAGAGGGTGTTCTACTAGTCCTATACTTGGGAGGAGGACTATGAAGGACTCAACAGGACTGTCACTCCCGCGATCTACCTCACGATCCGGAATATAGGGTGCAATCGAGATAAATACAGCCTAGGCACCACGCCTACACAATATTTATCACTCACCCATCGATCTAATGAGCAAGCGCTATACGATCCTATGCATAAACCTAATTCTAATCCAACTATGCTAAGCATATAATCAAAGTAAACTAAGAACAATATAATTAAGAACATAAGTAAATAGAGAAAAGTTATATTTAATATATTAGAATAGAATAAAGTAATATTTATAGTAGCAAGAACAATGATGAATATTATGATGAAGTAGAATAAATTACCAAAAACTCTGACAGATCTGGACTCCAAGCTAGGCTTGACTCCTTCTAGATCTATTCCTATGTAGCTATGCTTCTAAACTATTGAGCTCTAATTGAGATGGTGGCTCTAGGGCTTCTCTAGATTTCTTGAATGGAGTAGAGAATGAATTAAAGAATGAATTAGAGAATGAATTAGGGTTTCTCCAGGGGCCAGGGGCCCTGTTTATATAGCCCCCTAGGATGCACCATAACCCTTGGATCAAACCGACTTGAATAACCCATGGCTGAGATTGCTCCTCAAGGTCGGTGGAGGCAGTATACGCGAGGTTGAACCTCATTGGTCCATCTGGCTGGGCGGCCGCCCAGGTGGTATGGGCGCCCGCCCATGCCTGGCTGCCATGTGGGCCCAGCTTTGCAGGGTTGCCTTCTCGAGTCTTCTAGAGTATTCTTGAGTTGCTGGACGTGGTATTCTCTCTATGTAAACCTGATATGTGGACCTCTTTTGGTTCTTTTCCGATAACCCCCTGCAGAAATAGACAATCACCAAAACTCGTGAAATTCTGTTAGTGAAACCCCTATAACTAGATAGTATTCATGTTTTAACCTTTCTCATGTTATGTTGACGGTTAAAAATGATACTTAACTACCATCAACAAGAACCAAGTCTACATACTCTAGATCTATGGTGAGCGAGAAACTAGGAAAAGACAATAGAAATATTTGAAGATCTAGATGAAGAAGTTTTTAGAGTTTTTGTTACCAAATTGTCTATTTATGTCATTATGGAAGGATATAAAGAGGCTCTTGAAGTGGCTTTAAGTGTTTGTTTATGTTTCTTTCATAAAGGTAGATGTGTGTAATTTCTTTTAGGAAAATGCCAAAATTACTCCTTGCAAGTTTTTCTTATGTCCCGATAACCCCTTAAACTAATGTTTGGTTCAATTTACTCCCTCAACCAATTTAGTTGGTCCAATTTACCGCTTATCAAAATCCAATATTTTTTATACTTGTATAAGTTGAGGTTTAATTTCAAATTTATTAAATGGTACATGACATTGTACTTCATGTTAAAAGAATACTTCTTGCAATTTTCACCGTTATTTTGATAGGTTATGAATTTAATAATAAATTTACACTATAGATATAAACCATGGTCAATTCTCCAATTGTGGTCATTTGTCAAATTGAAAAAAAAAGAATTTCAAAATTTAAAATAGAATTGTTGAAAAACTGAAAAACTAGTCAACTAAAAAGTTAGAAACTCTTATTTACTGTAAGTTTGATATAAAGCTTTCTTCATTCGATTTATTTTAGAAAACTTTTCAATCTTATGCACTTATTTTTAGAGGCAGGACAAATTGCCAATTGTCTCTAGAAATTTATTCTAGGCACGGGTGGAATTTCCGGCCACCTCTGAAATTTGGGTTCGTCATAAAGTTGTCTCTAAATTTAAAGAGTGACGCCTTTAAAAATGTTTTAAAGATTAGTGTCTCCACATATCAACCAAAATGTCTTGGAAGATATCTAGTGAGCAATGGAATCTCAGCATGGACGACATGCAAGAAGCACTATAGGCAGGAATACAGAAGTGAAGGGTTCTGTTGTACAGTTGCATTGTTGAGGTAGCAACGATAAATCCCTTCTTCTAAATACTGTATTGAGGTTCTGCTGATGGTTTGTACATATAATAAGGCGGCTTATGTTGTTGTTTTTCTTGGATGTAGGCATAAGATTTGTAACCCTTTTTGGTAGTACGTTGTAGCAAAAATGGAATACCCCTTCTAGGCACGCCCCTACTAGGCACGCATTATTTTCGCCATCAAGAACAGTACTTCCTTGTATTACATGTAGACTTATTGCTCGTTCATTTGCAGATGCAGAGTATAAATGCTTACGATCTGCCTGAAAAGAAGCGTATTTTTTAATCTTCTTGGTTGTCTCACTCATGCTTGATCTTCCACGACATGCATGCTCTCGATATATCATCAATAACACAAAAAACAATGTTAGCACTGTAAGTAATTGTAATAAGCAACAGCAAAAGGCGTACCATCATCCCTCTCTTCTCTCGTGATAGCGACGAAATTAGGTTAGATGACACATATATATGCATCTATTGGTGCAACATGGCCCTTTGGTTGGACTGCAGTGGGAGAAAGAGGGGATCCATCGTAGTTTCCACAGGAAGAATGTGTGTGTGTGGATTTCTAGGAAAGGCTTTTGTGCGTCTCATAGTTTCCACAGGAAGGTCTTCTCTGTCAACCTTGTCCTAATGCTTCCTGTTGCTATAGCGTGCACGTGAGCCTCCCTTGTTTTATATCCCCCCGGTTAGTATATGTGCGGACATTCACACATGACACTGCCCTTTTCTGCTCATGTACACGTCTTGTTCCACACATGGCACTGCCTTTCTGCTCTTGTACACGTCTTGTTCTGTGAGGTACATATATGCCAGTAGGAGATACTCTCTCAGCTCAACGTTTTTAAAAAAATTCAAATAATGTTAGGTTTGATCAAATCTATACAGAAATACTAACATCTGTAATACCAAATATGTACATTAGATTGATCATAGAGTATATTTGCGTACAAAACCCATTTAAAAACATGAATTAATGTCGATACTACTTTTTATAAATTCAACTAAACTTGAATTTGGTTGACTTTTGTAAAAAGCAAGAAGTGCATTGTTTTTGGACGGAGGGAATATAGTAATTGGTTTACATCACGTCCAAATGATTGAATCGTTGTCCCGCTCGTTTACAATGACGGAGTGACCTCCATATGGCGTTGTGTAGCACTTCCTGATGATTTTGATTGCTTCGGAGATTAGTACACATCTCTTTAGTCATCCATTGGCGCCAATTTTGTAGAGGTACAAGTCATCCCAAGGGTTTAGATGGCTCCCGATTAACTTTTTCTTGTTTTCTCCCAGTGGTACATAACCCATGACCATAAAGCTGACGATCTTTGCATACTACGAGTAGGAGTTCATCATCTTTAGCAACAATCATCTTTTAGCAACCAGCTTCTGCCTTTTTATATATTTAATCTATTTTCGTAGACGGGCACAGTGATCGCCTACAAAAAAGATGATTACTACCTGCAAAATGATGGTCAACATAGGTTTTCTGTCTGAGGCGGACGTGATGGCCGCCTCTAAAAAAAAAATTTGACTTTCTCGGGAACGCTATTGTCCATTCCTCACATAACAACCATTTTTTAGAAATAATTTTTTCATCTGAAAGTAGTTGTAGAACGATATTTCAGAAGTGAGAAAATAGATAAAATTGAAATCATGTTTCACTTGCAAACGTACTTAATGTGATGCACTGAGAACAACTTTAGTGTACTGTTATGATACTTCAAATCTTTTATCTGACTTTTATAGTGTTGATTTTTTTTTTTTTTGGTTGAGAAACTTAGAAAGTGTTGATACAATTCATAGCCTATGACATCAGAATTCAGAAAACTATTTAAGCCCACTAATGCAACCCATTGAGCTAGTTGGGCCACAGTCTTTTAAGTGAAAATGAAATGGAACTCAAAATGAAATTATCAACTTATGGCCTCTAAAATATATTTTGTGAAGCTATAAGGCCAGATCCAAAGCCAGAGCTGGGTCAGCCCATTCCCGTCTCTGCTTCCTAGTCCAAGAAATTGGACAGGATCGGAGAAGACGACAAGCCATCGAACTTAACTTTCCCATCGACGCTGGCAGCGATCCAACTCGTCCGCTCATCCAAGCCACAAGTTTCGTCACTCCGAGAGCGCTCCCCCCCACTCCCGACGGCACACAAACGGATAACAACAAGAACAGAGCAGCACCTGGCACTAGCAGCCAGCGCTCAAGATTCAAGAACACCACCAAACATTCATCCTGCTCCGAGACGAGAGCTCGGTAAAAAAGAAGGGCAATGCAGGCGATCCTCTCTCCGTCGATCCCGGCCACTTCGTACTCGAGGTCGTCCTTTTTCCTGCCGCAGCCGCCTCATCAGGCTCCCGTGAAGCTCGTCCTCCCATTGTCGTCGGCGCCGAGGGGCATCGGTGCCTTCGGCACCACTAGGAGAACAGCTTCAGAGGCAGCTGGTCGGTCGTGGCGGTGCGTGGCGGCGTCCGCGTCCTCCTCGTCCCCGGCCACGGCCGCAGTGGCGACGACTGAGGTGCCCGCGGTGATGAAGGCCTGGGTGTACGACGCTTACGGGGACGCCAGCGTGCTCAGGCTCGACGAGGCCGCGGCTGTGCCGGCCCTGGCCGACGACCAGGTGCTCGTCAAGGTCGTCGCCGCCGCGCTCAACCCCGTCGATGCCAAGCGGCGGGCCGGCAAGTTCCAGGCCACCGACTCCCCTCTCCCGGTCTGACGATCATCCGTCCTCGTCTCGTCTCGTCTTGCAAATCATATCGAACCCATTTCTTTCTTCTTTCGATTCTGTGCCGAAGTCCCTCCGATCATCTCTGTTTTCTGAACTTGCTGATGCTGTGCACTGTTGCAGACCGTGCCGGGGTACGACATGGCCGGCGTGGTAGTCAAGGTGGGCAGCCAGGTGAAGAAGCTGAAGGAAGGCGACGAGGTGTACGGCATGATCAGCGAGAAGCCGCTGGACGGGCCCAAGCAGTCCGGCTCGCTGGCGGAGTACACCGCCGTCGAGGAGACGCTGCTGGCGCTCAAGCCCAAGGGCCTCGACTTCGCGCAGGCAGCCAGCCTGCCGCTCGCCGTCCAGACAGCCAACGAGGGCCTGGAGAGGACGGGGCTGTCCGCCGGCAAGTCCGTCCTCGTCCTCGGTGGCGCCGGCGGTGTCGGCTCCCTTGCAATCCAGGTAAGTTCGCATCAGAGTGTCAGACACTGAACCTTCACTGCAGAGATACTGAAGATTGTTGCACAATGCTGCTCTTGTCGTGGAATGAAGCTAGCGAAGCATGTCTACGGCGCGTCCACGGTGGCTGCGACGGCCAGCACCAAGAAGATCGAGCTGCTCAAGAGCCTGGGTGCCGACGTCGCCATCGACTACACTAAGGACAACTTCGAAGAGCTGCCAGACAAATACGACGTCGTCTTGGACGCAGTCGGTAAGACGATCACCATCATCAAATGCATGCCCAGCAGGCAGCAGCCACCACAAAATAAATATACGTGACCATGCATGGGTTTCAATTCATCTCAGGTCAGGGTGACAAGGCTGTCAAGGTGGTGAAGGAAGGCGGGAGCGTGGCGGTCCTCACCGGCGCCGTCAGCCCTCCAGGGTTCCGGTTCGTCGTCACCTCCGACGGCTCCGTCTTGGAGAAGCTCAACCCGTACCTCGAGTCAGGGAAGGTGAAGCCACTCATCGACCCGGAGGGGCCGTTCGCCTTCTCGCAGGTTGTGGAGGCGTTCTCCTACCTTGAGACCGGCAGGGCAACCGGGAAAGTAGTCATCTCTCCCATCCCATGAGAGCTGTAGATTGCAGAGTTGGTTCACTGGCCATTTGCGAGCCAGCCTCAGATTCTCAAGAGTGTTATACAGTGAAATGGAGTTTATTTCAGGTATACACGGTCCATAGAATTACAAAGAGGGGTACATTGCGCTCATTGCTGATCCACTTATTAACATTCCAGTTGTGTGAACGGACACATACAGTAAGAAGGCCCCTCTATTGTTACATACATGAATTTTCTGTAGATTACAGAGCTTGTTCACTGGCCATTTGCGAGCCGGCTTCAGATTCTCAAGAGTGTCATATAGTCTAAAATAGAGTTCATTTCAGGTACAGTCCATAGTATTACAAAGAGATGTACACTGTGGCTCATTGCTGAGCCACTTATCAGTGTTCCAGGTTGTGTGTGAACGGATAAATACAGGACAAGGCCCTCTATTTTCTACATTACATGAGTTTTCTGTAGCTAAGAAAATGGCTGGCCCACCCGGCTCCGCTGCTTCCGCCGCCGCCGTGACGCTCAAGCCGTTCCTCCTCCTCCACACCCCCCGCGGCCGCGCTCTGCCGGGGGAGGAGCAGAACAAGGTGCGCGACGGCGCGCGTGGCCTGGGCGCCCGCGGGTCCGCCGATCCGGTGGCGCCGCAAAGGCGGCGTGGGGCGGCGGCGGAGGCGCCAGTAATGGTGAGGGCCGGTGGGGTGAGTGGGTGGGGCGCCATGGGCGGCGTGTGATGGGGATGCGTTCGCGTCGGCGGCGCACGGGAAATGGCGGCACCCGGCACGGGATCAGGGACAGAGTGGAGTGGTGGATGGGAAGTGTGTGGAACGGAACCAAAACTGAAAGCAAGTGGAGCCGTTTGGAAGTTTGCGCGCGTCGGAACGAGGGAGCAGTGGGGGAGGGGGACACGCCTCCGTGCAGTTCGCTTTGCGTGACGTCTGACGAGGCGCTCCAGTGCGGACTGCGGCGCTCTCTCTCTACTCTCGTCCTTGCCAAAGCGGAAAAGAAATATTGTGACAGATGTTAGGATAAACTTATTATTTCTATGAATTTGAATAAACCTAAAATAAAACTGTTTTTTATATTTATATTTTAGGATAAACTTTGCTTTCTTTATCTTGGTCCTGAAAAAACACAATTCTGGTTTCATCCCTTCAAACTATCTAAGTCTAATAAAATTTCAATATTTATGACACTAAATGAATATACTCTTAATGACACTTATTCGATATCACAAATTTTAATGCTTCCTTCTATTTATTTAGTTGAACTTAAGTTTTTTTGACCAAGCTTCAAAATTTTATCCAAATTTCGTGAATTTTTGTAATTTGGTGGTGGCCAAACGAAAAATACAAAATTTTGTAATATACAAATACATGTGCTACATTACTCTAGACTCATACTGTTTTATTTTTTCATATTATTCTATTCAATAAATGTGTAGTCATAAATCATGAGGTCTCATTTTTTATAAAAGAAAAACATACTTCATGTGCTACTTTCTAAAAAATCGATGAAACTTCAACTGAATTTCATGAAATTCAGTAATTTCGGTGGTGGCCAAAATTTTTGCAATACCAAATAAAAAACCGTGGTTTTGACTCAAGGCTACGCTATAGTTGCATTATTTTTCAAATGGGTAGACTACTAGATTTTAGGAGACTGTACAGCACTATTCTTTTGTGAAATTGTCGTGGGACACTATACCCATTTTCTTTGTTGTAAGTACAATGACAGTGTGCTACAGCAAAGAAATTAGGTCGTGCAACAAAAGAAAAAAAATGCTACAACTAAGAAATTAGTGTCGCACAACAAAAGAAAAAAAATACAGTGTCCCACAGCCAAATGGAGTGTCCCATAGCAAAATTTTCCATTTATTGTTCTGGTCACCTGAAAGAATCAATTTCTAGAGTTGTCCTAAGTCAAATTTTTTTAAACTTTGACCTAATTTCTAGAAAAAAAAGCATTGAGATTTATAATATTAAATTGTTATCATTAGATTTATAGTAGAATATATTTTCATAGGATGCTCATTTTATATCATAGATGTTGTTGCACTTTTCTATAAAGTTAATTAAACTTAAAAATTGACCATCACATATTCTAGGGGGGGGGGGGGGGGGGGTAGGGTATCAAATACTCTACGGTAAGTCATGCAAGTCGAGTGAAATGGTTTTAATTAGTCTAAGGTTGTTGTTTTAAATTTCAGAGACTAATACATGTCTTTTGAAACATAAATTAATCCTTTTAGTAGCCCTTGAAAAAAACACATTAAAAAGTCTGATATCTAAGCATGCAAAATTGCCTGCTTAGAGATAAATTGAGCAAGTGTAAGAAATAAATGTAAGAATCTCAGCCTAATGTATAATCTGGGAGATCTGATCAAACCTGCCAACCAACCTACATCAAAATTCAAAGCTTGATCAAACAAATATATCAGACTACTTGCACTCTAAATCAATCATAATGGCATGCAGTAAATCTGGACTGTTGGACAATCCTTCCACTGAAAAATTGCATGTAGACAAGTAATTGTTCTAAAAAAGAGCAGGTGAAGGAATGAATGATCCTAAGAAAATGGCATGGAACTGGAGATGCCTCAATACATAAAAAGCCACAAACCATTGGAGCAATAAAAGGGTATTAACTATGCTTCCAAGAACATAGGTACAGTTTGATGCTACAAGATCCCTAAATTTTCTAGAACAATACTACATACATTAAGGAACTCATACTCGCAGTTACTAACATGCTATACGTCATTCTATGTAAACCCTAATTGCAATCTGCTTCCATGATGACCCTCCATCCACAACAAAAGAAAAATCTGTCCTAGTGGGGTCATAGATCCAAAGAATCAATTTGCCACTTGCAGTTCCTTCCACGTGATTGAGAAGTCACCATTGTGTTCTGATATTTGACAGATACACTGCCATAAGCCCATAACCGTATATACAAGATCTGTTAAACAGCCAACTTTGTTTACATACACTACCTATGACATCGTGATCTAGAAAGCGAACTGAGTGGTATGCTAAACCAAATTACTGACTGTACATACCCTCATTCAGCAGCATCTTATAAAACTGGCACTACCAATTCTTTGAGTTAGCCCTCTGAACTTGATCATGATACTGTGGGTAATACAGTTGTCGATACCCTGGAAACAGGTATCCCAGACCCCTTGCTTAACAAACTAAGGCCCCGCGAAATCAGCATCTTGACCCCTCTGATAAACTCCCGCGCTAACGTATTAAGGCCCATAGGCTGAGACGTATCGGACTGACCCGCGAACGAACAACGACGGCCCGAAACCAAAGCCTGCTCATAAGGCTACCGAACGGACCAGTACTATTCGCCCGAGAGGATACCGAACGGACAAGTACTGTATACGCGAGGGTACGATTCGAGCGACCCCTCGAGGACGGAAGTTTATCCTCCGAACGAGCCTGCCCTCGAGGACGTAACTTCGCCCAGCGAACGAGCCCCCCCTCGAGGGCAGAACTTCGCCTGGGCGAATGGGCGGCCCTCGAGGACAGTGCCTCCCTCGGCCACCAACTCCCCCGTACGGATCCGAGCGCATTTAATGCGATCTATCGACCCCCGCCTAACCGCATGGCCACAGTTACGGTAACAGTTTCAGGCGTGGCGGTCAAATCTACTTTTACCGCCCATGCCCCGGAATCCCGCAAGTCATATTACGCTGTTGCGCCATACCGAGCGCTGTGCCACGACCCACACCGCCTCGAGACCTATAAACTAACATGTTTACCGTGTTTTCCGGGATTCGATCTTATCCAGCGAAGCTCGACCTCCTCAGCACGACCCCCTCGGCTCCGGCCAGGACCCTCGACCGTCGCCCCTCGGCTTCACCGAGCAAGCCCTCGAGCTGAACTTCAACAACTCCCGATGCGACGGCAGCAGGGCCTCCCATACCGACGTACATCACTACAGCGGCATCGACATGATCGGCCTCAACGTCGTACGTCATCAGCGTCATGCGAACTCGAAATACATGTATACCTGTGCCCCTCCTTCGTCTATAAAAGGAGGCGCCAGGGCGTTAGAGAAAGGGACCGGACTCGGATCAAGAGGATCTAGAGCATAGAAACATTAAGACCCTAGATCAAAGAGCGACTCCGTGAGCCTGTGCAAGGTCGAGAGCAAGGCGTCCGAACGCCCCAACTCCACCTTTCACTCCTCACACCAGCTTGTATTTTCCCCTGTACTAGCACTTCGGTGCAAGATAACACGAATCATCCTCCCCCCGCTGGACGTAGGGCCTTCTTTGTCCGAACTAGGATAAACCATTGTGTCATTCTTGCGTCACCCACCGGATTAGGGAGCACGCGGATACGATATTACTCGTTGGTGTTAACTCCTCGAGGGTCAGAACACCGACAGTTGGCGCGCCAGGTAGGGGACCCGCGTGTCACTAACGATTTCCCGCCGTTTTTCCGGATGGGCGATTTCGTTTCACCACTTCCGCACGCTACGGTGATCTGGTTCGGGAGCCTGGAGTTCATGACCCTCGGCCATGGCTACGACATGACCATGCTCTCGATCAGTGACCCGAACGAAGGCCGCGGTACACCCCCACGCTCATGGGGAGCCGCTCGCCAGTCTCATGACCACGCTTCCACATCCAGAAGGAGGCACGGTCGGCGCCGTCATCGCCGTCAACCCGAGTCGAGAAGGGTCCCGGCCGCTTTCTCCATGCCCCAGACCGGAGATGAGAAACCTCTTGTTGAGGGCGTATCTGACCCGAATTTAGAGGCAGAGGGCAAACCGGCAGGATCCCCGCATAACCCTGACTCCGCTCTTACCGAGCGCTCGTCGGGAAAGTGCGATGAAGCCCCCGCTCGATCAAGCTCGCTTCCGCACGGGCTGTTCGAGCGTCGTTGGTGGTCTTCAACCGACTCCAACAATCCCCCGACGACGGCTACGACAGCAACCCACTCCGTCACGAGCGCGTTGGAGGACCGCCCAGACGCCCTTCTCCGCGCGATGACGAACGTGGGGACTGTCACTCCGGCCTCCGAGGGTTTGGCTTTCGCAAGAGCGCCCGGCCCCCGGAGGTACACCGTCGGCACACTCCGACGGCAGCTGCAAGAGGAGGCGGGGGGGCAATTCCCCGTCTTCTACTGCGGCGATCCTGACTCTGACTCTGATCACTGGGATCCTACCCGAGAGTGCCTCCACATCGATGGTGGCGTCGACTCCGATCAGGAAACCATCAATCCAGCGGCCGCGGCGTCTACTGCCGTGGTGAGAGACGCTCCCCCCAGAGCAGAGGACCAACAACCAGACGCACCCCGAGAAGCGTGCCCTCGTCCTGGCGAGCAGGACGCGCAGATGGCACAGATTCGGGAGTTGCAGGCGAAGCTTGCCGACGAGCAGGAACGCTTGCGCTTACTCGAGCTGACCCTCGAACAAGAGCGGCGACCGCTCGGCGGTAGAGCCCGAGCCAGGGCCCGAGAGGTCAACCGGCAGATCATCGAGGAAGGAGTACTCGAGCAACCCGTACACCGTTATCCCCGAGCAAGCCAGAACGTTGTTGCGGCGGCTATGCTCCTCCGCAATATGCCCGCACCATCCAACTCGCAAGCTCGGCGGATACAACGCGAGGTCGAGGGTCTCCTCCAAGTTGCTGCTGCTCAACAAGCCGAGAGCTCAGCCTCGAGGCGTCGAGGGGCTGCCTCCGAACTTCAGGTCGAGCCCTCCCGGCCCGAGAGGCAGGGCTCGGTCGATCAGGGGCGGCCCCCGACAGAAGAAGAACCCGGCCCGAGAGCCTATCAACGATGACCGCGCTCCCCGCGACGCACGCCTCGACATTGTCGAGAACCGCAGACGCAAGCACGGGGATGCCGAGGATCGAGGGTACAGCGCCCATCGAGGTGCTAAAGCCCGGGACGTACAAGCTCGCTAACGACAAAGGCGAAATCCTCACCAACGCGTGGAACATCGAACAGCTACGTCGTTTCTACCCTTAGGGCACCAGTGCCCTTGTACATTCTCGCATGTCTTGTACATTTCCGCATGACAAATATAAGGACTACTTTCGATTATAAGTTCAAACTCGTTATTGTACATGCAAGAGGTAGCCTCGACCCTGTCTCACCTGAGTCGAGCCTCCCTCGGGGGCTAACAGGGGGGAACCCCCCAAGTTCCTAAAAATACGAACGATTTTTTCGCACGCTCCCCTCTTTTTGCTTCCCAACTAAGTTGACAACGCCTCGAAACTCCCTTGGGGTTGAGAGCTGTCGAGCCGGAGCTCTCCTACGCTTCCGGGCTACGGTACCTCCACTCGCTCCCCCCTCGAGGGATACGAGTTCACGTCGAACGCTCAGTCGGAAAGCAAAAGTGAGGCGAGCAGAACTCGAGCGCTTCTTCTTTCTCACACCTCGACACGCTTCGCGACTAAGTAGAAAGCGCCTTGAACTCCCTTGGGGTCGAGGGCTGTCGAGCCGGAGCTCTCCTACGCCTCCGGGCTACGGTACCTCCACTCGCTCCCCCCTCGAGGGATACGAGCTTGCGTCAAAAACTTAGTCAAAAAAGCAAAATCTAGGTGAGAAGAAAGCAGAAAAGGTTCGAAAGTAAAAAGACGCATCACATTACGATAGATGTATTAATGTCCAAAAAAAAGGGCTTTCGAAGCCACAATTGAATATAATTTACAAAAAATTAAGTCATTACATGGGCACCCTCGCCCAGTCTCGCCCTATAGGCTCGCCCCGTCACCGCCGTCCTCGACGTGGTACCCTCCATCCGCGGGGGGGAGGACTTCGCCCTCGAATAACTTCGCTAGCTCTCCCCCCGGCCTCTCGGCGTCGTTGATAAGCCCTCGGCAGCGCTCCTCATTCTCGGCGTCGGTCTTCGAGATGTCAGGAACAAAGCCTTGGGCCACCACGTTCATATCAAAAACGAAGCCGGAGGAAACCACCGCAAGCGCCCGCTTCACGCCAGTGTGAAGCGCCTCCCGCACGCGATCGCGAAGGGTGGCGTCGAGGTAGTAGATCCGGTCCACGAGCGCAGCGCCGGGGATGTCTTCTTCGGCACCCTCGACGGGCCCGACCTCCCAGAGGGAGCAGAGCCCGTCGAGGGCAACCCGGAGCCGGCCAAGAAGCGCCCCCTCCGCCGCAAGGCTCTCCTGCAGCGCCTTGGCGGCGGTCTGGGTCGCAAGCAGCTCGGACTCGATGCCTGAAACACAAAGCAGGAATTTGATAAACCGTACGGAAAGAACAAAGATCAAAAACCCTTTGAGGAACTCACCAGCACAGCGAGTCTCGAGGGCGTTGCGATCCCCCAGCACGGCGTCGCGCTCCCCCCGAGCCTCGTCCCGCTCCCGCTGGGCCTCTTTGAAGGCTCGGGTCACCTCCGTCTTCTCGAAGCGGAGGGTCTCGAGGGCGCCACCAGCCAGGATGATGGCCTGCTCCTTGTCCTGGAGGGTGGCCTTCATTGCCCCGAGCTGGATTTCTAGGTCAGCGGCACGGCTCTTCTCCTCCTGGACCAGGGCGGAGAGGGCGTTGCGCGTGGCGGAGACTTCAGCGAAGCTGGCCTCGAGCGAACGGATGCGCTCCACGGAGCTCTGAGCCTCCGCCATGAGCAGCTCGACGCGCTCCTGGGCTCGGACGCTCTCGACCCTGGCCTTCTCCGATTCGGCCTTTGCCGCGTCAGCCTCCTCCCTGGCACGCTCGAGCTCCCCCTCGAGGCGGGCG
Organism: Bothriochloa decipiens; assembly: GCA_023333625.1. Taxonomy (NCBI): domain Eukaryota; kingdom Viridiplantae; phylum Streptophyta; class Magnoliopsida; order Poales; family Poaceae; genus Bothriochloa; species Bothriochloa decipiens. Next base: position 27,251,898 of record CM041643.1, on the reverse strand, counting down.
GCTTCTCCTCGAGCGGCGTCGGAATCCGCCTTTGCCCGGGCGGCCTCCTCTTTGGCCTTGGCGGCCTCCTCCCTCGTCTGCTTCAGCTCCCCCTCGATCTCGGCCACCCTGCTTTGCGCAGAGCGGCCGGCCTCGAGTTGGCGAAGCACTTCCTCCCGGCTGTTGTGCGTTTCGTGGAGGAAGACTGACTTGGAGTAGGACCGCCTCCGCGCCACCTGGGGACAGGAAATCGAGGGTTAAGGCATCCCATACGAAAGAACTTAAAAAACTACATATGGCCTAACACAGCGACTCACCGCGAGGTTCCTGTCAAGGCCTTCGGCGAGCTCGGCGCCCAGTTTCAGCAAGTGCCGCAGCCACGCCCGGGACCGCTCGGCCTCCTCCCAGCACTCGACCTCCGCCGGGTCGTTCATCTCGATCCCCGGAGCGCTGGAGTCGCCGAGTTCCCCGAGCACGATGCGCTCCTTGCCCCAGTCTGGAAGGACCATCTTGACCTTGGCTCGCGCCAAGGAATCGATCTCCTCCACCACATCGCCTGGAACGCCATAGCCCATGGTTAACTCCCCCGGGATGCGGAACTCTGACGCGGCGCGGGCACTCCTCAGCCCGGGGTCGGACGTCGACCTCCTCAGCACGCCGACAGCCGCCGACTCCCCCGGCTGCTCCATCGACGGTTGCGGCGCCTGATCCGGTGCTGCGTCCGGTGCCGTCGGAGGCAGCGAAGGTGTGGAGGCCGAAGCTTCACCCAACGCCACGACTTGTGGCGCTGGTGGGACCACCGCCGGCGCGTCTTTTGCCGGGCTCGGTACCAAGGCATCCTCCGGTTGCGCCCCCGGCAGCCGCGGGACCGTCGACGCCTTCGACGCCGTTTCTTGTTCGGACAGCAACTCGTCCAAAGTGATCACGGACACCCATTGTTTGGGCAGTCCGGAAGTCACTTCCGCCTCAGACGTCTCGGGCGGCTGCTGCGTCTGCTGATGCTGGGGCTGGCCCCCAGCTTTCTCCTCCTCCTGCTGCCGCCGTGGCAGCTCCGCTTCTTGCAGGGCCCCCTGCTCCTGCTCCCTCCGGGCCTCGAGCTCGAGCAGCCCCGCCGGCCAGGGCCGCCGCTCTCCCGTCGAGGGGGGAAGGGTCGAGGTCTCCTCACCCTCGAGGTCCACGACGACGGCCTCCTCTCCCGGCTCGTGGCCCTCGGGGGCTCCCGCCTCGGGTGCGGGGATCGAAGCCTCCAGACCACCAGGAACGGAAGCCCCAGACGTCGGGGCGCCGCCTCCTGGTGCCGGGTCGAGCTCGAGGGCCGCAGGCGGTGATGTCAAGGAGGCGCTCCCTCCCTCATGCGTCCTCCCAGGCGCGGAGTCGCCACCCGCCGCGGCCCCCGGGACGCTCGACCCTGCAGCAGGAGTGGAACCCGTCAGCCTACCGCGTGCCATAGCACCAAGGGCGGAGGACAACCACTTGGCTTCCCACGGGGCCAAGGGCCTCGACGACGCACCTGTAGCCGGGGCCTCCATCTTCGAGGCTGCATCCATCTTGAGCCGCTTGGCCGGCGCAAGAGACGCCTCCTCGATCTGGCGCTTGGGCCTGAATGGAAAGCAGAACGGCAAAAGGTTTATTGAAACGCACAAAGACGATGCAACGAAAAGAAAGCAATTCAACGACACTTACCCGAAGGGTATAGAGGCCTTTCGGGCACCCCTCGAACTGCCCGCAGATTTCGAGACCCCTCTCGAAGCCGAGCTCTTCGCGGGGCTGGGGCTGCTCGGGGCCGTCGATGGGGTCGCCGCGCTTCCCTGCTTCGACGGGGCCTCCTGGGCACGCCTCTGCTCCGCGCGCACCGACGACCGGGATCGGGTCTCCCGGATCGAAGTGGGTGGGCTCCCGCCTCGCGTACGAGGCGAGGCCTCGGCCCCCCTTTTTCCACGTCGGCGCTCTGAGGCCGACGCCGCCGGCTGAGGGGCGCGCTGCTCCGCCACCTCCTCCTGCACGAAGGGGCGGTCAGCATGGGTGGATTCCGGCAGGATGCGGTCGAGGCGCCCCTCCACCCCCTCGACGTCATCACTGTCATCATCATCATCTTCATCTCCCTCGGACGAGGGAGACTCCTCCTCCGGGAGCCCGTCGCGCCTCTGCTCAGCGCGGCGCTTCGCGAGCCTTTCGCGCTCCCAGAGCTTCTTGGCTTTCTTTTTCTCCTCCTCGTCCTTACTCCGCTTCTCTTGCTGGGCGATGAAACGTCTTACGTGACGATCGGCAGCGTCCTCCCTCAGTGGAGGCCTCGATCTCCGGTAGTCGATTCTCCCCTGCGCAAAGACATTCAGTCACAGGGACATAAGAAAGGGGAGGAAGGGGGGGAAAAACTCAAAGGTCACGAGTCGAGGCACTCACCAGGTCGAGGCAACCCTCCTCTGGCCGCATGGGGAGACGGTTGACGTCTTCCACCTTGAACGAGCCAGACACCATCCCCTTTACCCGCGCGACGACTTCCGAGGCGGACGGCCTCTCGCCGGACATCCGGCACCTCCTGAGAAGCTCGGGCGCCGCCGAGGGGAGCATCTCGTCCAACCGCAACGGGCGCTCCATCAGAGGGAGCACCCGTCGACTGTGAAAGGCCGAGGCGACCATCCCCGCCGTCAGGCCCGCTTCTCGAAGAGTCCTCATCGCGACGACGAGGGGGTGAAGTCGACGCTGAAGGTCTCCCGCGACATCGAACGGCCAATTGTATGGACGCTCGGCGATGAGCCGCCCGGTGTACGGCGGGAGATAGCCGCCGTCGTTGCGAAGATAGAACCACTGCTCGTCCCACCGGGAGTAGTTAGTCGCCAACCCGGTGGGGATGTACTCGCGTGGCTCCTCCGACCTCCCGGTCTTCAACGCGAAGTTGAGGCATCCCGCTCTGACAATCCGCCTTACTCCGACCTACACCGGGGAGGCGAACCACTCCCCCTTGTAGAGGTGGAGCCACAGCTCCCAATGTGGCTCCATTCCGAGATAGCCCTCGCAGACGGCCGCGAAGATGGCGGCGTTGGAGATGGCGTTGGGGGAGAAATGGTGGAGCTCGACGCCGTAGTAGTTCGTCAGCCCCCGCATGAATTCGCTTGGGGGAACGCCGAACCCGTGCCGATGAAACTTGAGGAAGCTCACCACATACCCCTCCGGCGGATTTGGCTCCTCGTGGTCCCTGGGCGGCGCAATCCACTCCGGCCGATTCGAATCCGTGACGGGGCGGAGAAGTCCTTCTCTCACCAGCTCGGTCAGCCTCTGCCGCGTCACGGTCGACGGGCGCCAGGGCTCGGCGGGCTGGAGGACTGGGGCCATGGTGGCGGCGGCGGCACAGACCTGCTCGGTGGTTGCGGCGGCGGCAGCAACAGCACGAATCTCCTCGGCACTCGGACGACCAGGAAGGTTCCCAATCGCGACTTCTCGCTCTAAGTTTTTATCCTCACGCGCGCAGGAACGCGGGAGCTCGGCAGAATGGCAAAGGTGGGAGCGAACGCCTGTCCCCCTCCGTTTTTATACTCGGGAAGAGCAACGGGCGGCGCCTGGCGGCAGGGAAAAGGTAACTTCCCGCAATTAATGCGTTCACCTGACCGTTCCCCCCTCGCCCCTCGACCGGACGCACGCGTCACACCTCTGACAGAGAGCTGTTGCTCGGGCCCGCCACGATCGCTCTGGTAAGCCCTTCTCCGCAAAAGGCGTGCCCAACGGTAAGAAAGAAAGACCGTTACTCGCTAACGGAGTTTTCTACGTAAGGTAAAACGCACCTCAAAGTCTCGAGGGAGCGAAGGCCGGTCCTCGAGTGAGGGCTTAACGACCGCCCTTGAGCACCGTAAAAGAGCGGGCTCTGACCCCGCCTCGAAGTCTCGAGGGAGCGAAGGCCGGTCCTCGAGTGAGGGCTTAACGACCGCCCTTGAGCACCGTAAAAGAGCGGGCTCTGACCCCGCCTCGAAGTCTCGAGGGAGCGAAGGCCGGTCCTCAAGTGAGGGCTTAACGACCGCCCTTGAGCACCGCAAAAGAGCGGGCTCCGACCCCGCCTCGAAGTCTCGAGGGAGCGAAGGCCGGCCCTCGAGTGAGGGCTTAACGACCGCCCTTGAGCGCCGAAAGAGAATGATTACTCGTCGACAGAGATTTCCACGAGAGGAGAAAACGAGCTCTGACCCTATCTCAAAGTCTCGAGGGAGCGAAGGCCGGTCCTCGAGTGAGGGCTTAACGGCCGCCCTTGAGCACCAAAATCGGGCTCCGGCCCTAAGTATCGAAGGAGCGAAGGCTGACCCCACGAACAAGGTTCGACAGCCGCCCTCGAGCACCCGAGTCAGGGGTGACCAAGGGGGAGCCAACACGAGGCCTTGCTCGAGAACGAACTCTCGAGACCCCTTTGGACGCATCCAAGGCGAAACGCTACGGACTTTATGGAATCCCCCCGAAGGGAGGCATCGAGCCGCCGAGACCTATCGAATGGAATCGGAAGCCGTAGGACCATTGCGTTTTGCTTTAATGAGACCGCCTCCGGGCCACCTGCCGACCTCTATCGAACGAGGAACGGGCTCTCGCTTGGATTTTCCCGTTACCAGCTCACTGAGATCTTCGCGGCTCGCCCTATCGGGGGTAGTCCGATGCTTCTCGCCTCACATCCGATCGAAAGGACTCGTGAGAAGAATGCCGAGGCCAGCAACGCCCCAGCCGCACGAGGCTCGGGGGCTCGCCTGTGTCCGGCGCCTCTCGACGAAAGAGGATCGAAAATCCCCCGGGGGCTCCCCTCGGTAAAACGCTACGACTCCAGTTCAGGCCTATACCCGACTGGACGAGCACCCTTAACTAAATATAAAATAAAGCCCTCACAGGAGTCTTTCGACTCCTACGAGGCCTCGGGGGCTACCCCCGCGGGGGTCGCTCGCGCGCCCCCCGCGAAAAAATCCGAATCACGTCTCATTCCTAAATTCCTGACCCCCTCCCCGAGTGACATCACTCGCGCAGGGGCTCGGGGGCTACTGTCGATACCCTGGAAACAGGTATCCCAGACCCCTTGCTTAACAAACTAAGGCCCCGCGAAATCAGCATCTTGACCCCTCTGATAAACTCCCGCGCTAACGTATTAAGGCCCATAGGTTGAGACGTATCGGACTGACCCGCGAACAAACAACGATGGCCCGAAACCAAAGCCTGCTCATAAGGCTACCGAACGGACCAGTACTATTCGCCCGAGAGGATACCGAACGGACAAGTACTGTATACGCGAGGGTACGATTCGAGCAACCCCTCGAGGACGGAAGTTTATCCTCCGAATGAGCCTGCCCTCGAGGACGTAACTTCGCCCAGCGAACGAGCCCCCCCTCGAGGGCGGAACTTCGCCTGGGCGAATGGGCGGCCCTCGAGGACAGTGCCTCCCTCGGCCACCAACTCCCCCGTACGGATCCGAGCGCATTTAATGCGATCTATCGACCCCCGCCTAACCGCATGGCTACAGTTACGGTAACAGTTTCAGGCGTGGCGGTCAAATCTACTTTTACCGCCCATGCCCCGGAATCCCGCAAGTCATATTACGTTGTTGCGCCATACCGAGTGCTGTGCCACGACCCGCACCGCCTCGAGACCTATAAACTAACATGTTTACCGTGTTTTCCGGGATTCGATCTTATCCAGCAAAGCTCGACCTCCTCAGCACGACCCCCTCGGCTCCGGCCAGGACCCTCGACCGTCGCCCCTCGGCTTCACCGAGCAAGCCCTCGAGCTGAACTTCAACAACTCCCGATGCGACGGCAGCAGGGCCTCCCATACCGACGTACATCACTACAGCGGCATCGACATGATCGGCCTCAACGTCGTACGTCATCAGCGTCATGCGAACTCGAAATACATGTATACCTGTGCCCCTCCTTCGTCTATAAAAGGAGGCGCCAGGGCGTTAGAGAAAGGGACCGGACTCGGATCAAGAGGATCTAGAGCATAGAAACATTAAGGCCCTAGATCACAGAGCGACACCGTGAGCCTGTGCAAGGTCGAGAGCAAGGCGTCCGAACGCCCCAACTCCACCTTTCACTCCTCACACCAGCTTGTATTTTCCCCTGTACTAGCACTTCGGTGCAAGATAACACGAATCATCCTCCCCCCGCTGGACGTAGGGCCTTCTTTGCTCGAACTAGGATAAACCATTGTGTCATTCTTGCATCACCCACCGGATTAGGGAGCACGCGGATACGATATTACTCGTTGGTGTTAACTCCTCGAGGGTCAGAACACCGACAACAGTGTTCTCGACATTTTGTAGACAAAGAATGGGATCAAGGCTGTCACCACAATCATTAGAATAGATAACCAGTGCAAAGGGCTAGGCGCACAAGCTTCCACAAAAACATAATATGCAGTAGTTGATATTTCTGGGGAAAACAGTCCATAGATGACCAAGAAAGTGTACCAGATCAGTATGCTGCCCCAGATGACAAAATGCTGTATCCAGGTGAAGTAGCTGATGTAGAGAGCTAGCTGGCAGTTCACAGTCCACACTACACAACTGTACATGGTCACCCCAAGGATGTCAAACCCAGCAACACGACCATCCTGTCGGACAGCCTGAACTAGAATAGCATTGAGGGAACCAAAGTAAATAATTATTGAACAGCACATCCCATTTAACATCCAACTGAGTATCCGGGACCAACTGAAGAATACATTGTTAACACCATCTTGATGTAATGAAGGGACCTATGATATGCAAGGGAACAAAAGATGTGATTTATATAAAGAAAAAGAAATCAACCGATGCAATGCTACAAACACTGATTTGAAGACCAAATTTGGCATATATATCTACATATGATACGAATCTGATAGGCTACAAACCTCAAGACAAACTTGGGAAGAGACATCCTTGTCAAAAACACCGAGGGCGATGACAGGAAGAGATGTGAAGGCAACGTTATAAAAAGATATGAACCAATCATTGTAAGCAGGTCGTGCTGAGAACATAGCATGAGCCTCAAACCAGAAAAGCGTAAAGCCAAATGTGATGTTCTTGAAGAAAAAGTAGCATATCTGTCCATATCACAAACAAAATCGAAGACTGTTATACAATGCAAAAACTAAACTAACAAAGCTCGATAAGAATACCAAAATTTGCTACTTAGTGCTAAATAATACCAAAAAAGCATTGGAAAGTTAGGTATATTGCATGCCAAGGGAAAATTAATATCTGGTGTATCAAAATGGCACATAAGCTTAGCTGGATACACAAGTAATATTCTTTTGGGAGGTAAAAGGAAAAAATGAAGAAGCATGATCATATTGCAAGGAAATTGTTTAGGTGATACAAGTATTTGACTTTTAGCATTAAAACCGTGTTAGTATATCCAGTACTTATATATCCATAGAATAAAACATATCATCAGGGCAACTTAATGATAAAAGTGAATAAAGCTCAGTCCCAGAAACTATGTCGATGCCCTAAAGGACAAGAAATGAGACTGGAGGTGTACTAGTTCACCGAAGAGTTCAAGAGGCAGAGGGCGCTGTGTTTTACCATAGCTGCAATCCGACGATAACACCAATGACCATGCACAAGAAGTAATCGTTCTAAGAACCGAAACTGTGCTATTGCAAAGTCACTCGCCATAACAGCCTGTAATACAAAAAAAAAGCAACATCAGTTTGTTAGATAACAAAACGCAGATACAAAAACCAAAAGAAAAAGACATGAGGTTTCTGTTCCAAAATGTAGTAATACTACGTAGAGCAGCAGCACCTTTCCTAGCACCTAGGTGTTTTTTTCACTAGCTAAGCAGAAAATGTAAAATTGCCTAGGAACGCCCAGGTGCTAGGAGAGCCTAACCACCTGCCTAGAGCCGTGCTTTTTGAAACATTGATGAAGCAGCTTGGGTAAAAGCACTTTTCACGAGGTCAATTGGTCATCAAGATATTTAACCAACTGATCATCAGTTGCAAAGTCCCATCATATGATCAGCCATTTTGTTCTAAAATACGGTACGGACCAAACTTCATGAGGAAGCTAAAACTTCCATCCAACTTGACTTTCAAGCGAGTAATCTTTACTCCTAAAAAGACTCAAATGTCATCACCTGATCGGCTAATCGATTCACCCTGGCGATAACACCTCCCCCGCGGTAATCCCCGTCCCGTAACCCCCCTCTGTCCATAACCACCCACTCACGCACGACCCCTTGACTACGGAGCTCCGCGCAGGAACCGCCGCCCACCCTCGCACTCGCCTCCGCCTCCGCTCCGCTGCTCACCGAGGCCAACGCGAGCCGCCCCTGCCCTCGCACGCCGCCCTGCTATCCGCCGCCCTGCTCCCTGGCCGAAGACGCGCTCAGCCGTGGCCGAGGGCGCCGCCACGGCCGGTTCCTCAACGCCACTCTCCCTCTGCCCTTCCCGTCCGCGAACCGCCTCCCGCCTGATGCCACGCCGCCCTACTCTCCGCCACCGACGACGAGGGTGCCGCGAGTGACGCTGGTGAAGCTCGGCGCGAACCCCCGGCCATCGCGAGGCACGCGGAGGGCGCCGCGAACGACGCCCGTAGCCACCTCGATCCCCGAACCGTTGTCTCAGGAGCTATGGCGAACGTTGATGAGCTTCGCTATCGACCTCGCCGCCCGAGGCAACAAGCATACCTCGACGCGAGCCCGTTCCGCCGCCGCAAGCCCATTTCGAGAAAGAGATGCCCGCCTGTCACAGATCTAGGTGGACGACGACAACAACGATACCTCCATTGTCTAGCCCCAATCCACCTCCTCTGCGCTCCATCGATCTCGATCTACATCGAGACCTCGACTGCCAAGGTCAGCAACTCCTGATTCCTGAATTCTCTTCCATGTTGTCCTCTATGATCCCGTCACCAGAGAGATGGATGACGAGAAATCCAACAAGCTCTAATTCTCTGTGATGCAATCATTAATCTGTTGTTGCTTCGTTTCCCAATCTCTGTGGTACACGTCTCCTCTGCAGGTAAGCTGTTTGGTGAAATTCCACTTAGGTTCAGTGTGCATTTTTTTGGTGTTTATTTACTAAAACCGACTTGCAGCCTCATGTATCCTGCACACTCAAATCAATTTTCATGCATTTCCACACCAGAACACAACCCTCCATGCATTTTGGCCTGGGTAGTAAACTAAATCTACAAACCTGTATCCTTGCCTGTCATAATGCATTGTAGGTTATTTACAATTTTGCATTGTAGGTGACAAGAATCTGTCAGCTTTATAGTTTTGAATTAGTTGTGTGAGCAATGCACTGTTGTAGCCTTGTAAACATGAAGGTCCTACAGGAACCCTGCCATGAATCGGTGAAATGTTATCAGTAATGTATACACTTTGGTTTCTCCCATGGTCATATTTCCCAGCTGCCCACTTGGGACCTTACTGACGTGCAAAAAAAAGAAGAATAGCTTTTATTTTGAATTCTTGCATCTTGTACATGCTGAATTCATAGACTGGATAAGTTCAGACACACTCAGAGTTAGCCTAGGTTAGCAGGTCATGGTTGTTTGCTTGAAGGTCAGACTTGTTACCAGGTGGTGTTGTCAGCATAATTGCACTGTTTTCATGCAGAGAACATGTTAGATAGGTTCCTTGCAGACTGGTTTGCCAGCAAAGTGAAATAAAACCAATCTCTAAAGCCTGTATATACATGTGTCTCAAACTATCTTTTTGCCAGTTGTAACATAGAGATTTTATGTTTCCTATGCATCATAATTTGCTTCAAGAACAAGTGAAAAACTTTCACTTTATTTTCTTTTCAAAGAACACTGAATGTGATTGACCTGCTAACCTATCAATGCCTGAAAGTCAATGAACTGAAAATATAGAACAAGGTCTTGTGAGAAGGTTGAAAAGATCTTCGGTCTGAACTTCATCATACAAGCTGCTGAGTTTAACTGAATATTTGTTCTGGGATACAGTTTGTTCTGGTCTGCATTGCCAAAATATAGATGGCCAGAATTATTCATAACTACCTCTGCATTGTGTAGCCGATAATCATTTTTCATTGTTGACCTCACCCATCCTCCATCTCCATCCAGCTGTCAGCTCTTGTCTGAGGATGCTGTACACGTGCACTCCAGGACGCATGGGACGGTTTCTTCTCCCTACCCTTGGTCTGAATAGTCCAGCTGGTATGAACTGGTAATACACATGTCCCTAGACTGACTTATTTCCTGGCCTTGTTTTGCATAATTCATATTGCTTTGTTTTGTTCATTCTCTGATTCGTAATTAGCTAAATGATAGCATATGTAATCAGCTATCAAGTGGTAGAGTGTATCCAAGTGTATTTTTTACTATAATGCCAATTGTAAATACTGTAAATTCAAAGTAGTGTAAATGAGTTATGATTCAGTCCTAACAAGCTGTAAATAGTGTGATGGCTTGATATTCAGTCTTTATTAATTTTGATTATGATGTTGATTACTGTTCATAAGGGTAGCAAGTGATGAAGTGAACTATTTTGATTCCAAATTCCCATAAAGTATGGCTGTCTGTTTAGGAATATTAATTATGCATAACTCTTACTGTTGTGTGTAAAATTTTAAGTGTTTGTGACTGCATCTGAAGTAGTTCCAGCTTGTCTTCTTTTTCTTGCCGCTTCTCTGCAATTTGGGTGAAGCTGACCATCTATGACTTGCTTAAGCTTATGAATCCTCCTAGAATCAGGACTATGGTTATGGCTGTGAAAGGGGTAAAGAAAAAATTACTCTTGTAATCTTTTTTTCCCATGATTTTTTTCCAATTACTTTGACGCATGTGCCAATATTAAGTGATTTTTCATTTTTCTTCTAATGTTCTTTTGCTTCGAAATGTAACTAAAATACCATCATATGGGGAACTGTGAATGCAACCAATGCTATTGTGATATTGTTCTCTTTATTCTATAAAGAGTGTCCAAATGAAATGAAAATAAATATCCCTGATAAATGAATATGAACATGTCTCAAGATTCTCGATGTATAGCTGATGCAAAACACCATGCACAAATCATCCAGGAGGTGGCCTCGGTCCTGAAATTTCCAAGAGCATCCATTACATGATTCAAAGTATGGGAACTCCAACTCTTTTGATCTTGTGATTGATTTTGTCAATATGGCATCATCCATTTTCATGCATTATGCACATGTCAGGTACACTTCTATTTAATGATACTGTTTTTGCTAGGATTTTAGTATGAAGAACTGTGGATTGAGGCATTCTATCCAACTGCAGGTGCCACGACTAGCTAATCATGGAAAAGATTATTGATATGTCATAACCAGTAGCGTTATTATAATTGTAATTTCAAGTCATCTTAGAATAAATGTAATGTTATTTGTTGTATACTCTTTTTAGGTAATAATAATTATTATTATACGGGCCATGTTTGGTTTGATGTAGCACAACATGTTTATAGTGTTAATTGTGTCTCTTGTACAATTATTATGACATCAAGAAATCGAGCAAGTGATGCTACATTTTATTTGAACAAATACACACATGTATGGTGCTATACAACAAAAGAACCCCCATAAAGTTTAATAAAGTTTTTTGTTTGAATTGATTTTCTGTAGCATCAGCTGAATATAACACCACCACTTTTATATCGAGTGTTCTCCCGTTGCAACGCACGGGCACTCACCTATTTGGCTAAATATTGCAAATAAAAACTTGATAAATTACAATTGTAGATGTATTTTTTGTCCATTTCAAGAATCAAAGCATATGCAAGATTCATAACAATAGGTTAAGTGACAGATCCAAAAATGAAAGTAGTGCACAGAATTATAGACCTGCATTCCTTCAGCACCACTTATTCCAACCCCAATGTCAGCCTCTTGTAGCATATCAACATCATTTGCTCCATCGCCAATAGCTAAAGTAGTTTTACTTGTCCTAATTTTAACCAACCTGGTGACCTGCAACAGTACCCAGTAGCTATAGAAGCTGCAACCTAGTGTTCACTATTATGGATAAATTAAATGTCGGCATAAACTTCTTAAGGAATAGTCAAACAGATGCACTATCTTGTTACTCACCAGTGCCTTTTGTTTAGGTGAAACCCGACAACATAAAACAGATGCACAGTTGACTGCTAGATCCAGAAATGAGTTTTTAAGGTTGCTCGTGAGAGCATGTGTCAGAGCATTGCCATCAATGATAAGAGCAAATGAAGTTGAAGTTCCTTTTTGGGAAATCTTTCCTCTAGCATCTTGTAATTTCCTATCGATTTCTTCAAACGGGGTCTGTATGATAAGATACAGAAGGTTACAAACATCATTGTATACATAAAGGGCGTACCCAGTGCCGTAGGCTCCCGCACTGCGGGGTCTGGGGAAGGAAAAATAGCCAGCAGCCATCCCTGCACAAATATGCAGAGGCTGGGGCTTGAACCCTGGACCTCTTGGTCACAGGCGGTAAAGCTCTACCGCTTGCACCAGGGCCGCCCTTCTGTTTTCCCTATACACACTACTGAGATGATCAAATAGTATTGATACTTATTAACATTTATGTGCATTTCATGAAAAAAAAACATATAGGAATTCAATAGCATTTCAAAAATGGTGTAAATTCTGCAATTATTTATACATACATGCAAGTAAGAAAAAGTAAATGTCTTTGTTTTTAGATTTCATACCATTTTGTTTCCTTCTCCACTGGACCCATCTGAAGCATTTGTACTTGAGTTCTCCAATGTGATAAAAATTTCCTCCATCTCTTTCCTCAATAGGTTACAAGCATAACTAGATACCAAGCACCAACATACATTAAGCTTTAAGGTATTGTGATCTCAGTTTTTCAGATATGTAACAGCATATGGAATGGAACTAACCCTATGTTTACAGCTGTCTCCAACTTGTCTCCAGTTAAAATCCAGATCTTAATTCCAGCTTGTGCAAGCTTGTAAATACACTCAGGGACCTGCAAGGATAGAGTTGATACAAGCAATGATTTGACACATAAAAAGTGGTATTGTTTCCTCAATAAATATCAAAACAAGATTAGGAACGAAACTTTGTGATAAACTACTTAAAGAAGAAATATACTATGTGACAAACTATCTAACAAAGAAACAAATTATGCCGTAGTAACCCAACAAATATATTGTGCACAAGAAACAAAAATATGGTGCTCACTAAGAATGGTTAACAAATTACAGTTGGGGCCTCCCCTGCTGTATTTAATGTTCAAAAAGGAATGGTTAACAAATAAATAAAGAAAATAAGTTTGTCTATTCAGAATTTCATATATATACAAGACTCTTAAGAAAATAAGAAGCACCAAGTAGATGTTAACGCACCCCATTTTGCAATCTATCCTCTACAGCAGTAGCACCCAAGAGAATCAAATCCTTCTCAATGTCGTCTGATGCCTTCTCAACAGCTGCATCATGATCAGTATGTACAGAATTCTTGGCAGACGAGTACTCCTGATTCCATACAACGTATTCTTCTTCAGTAAGTTCACGATATGCAAGTGCCAGGGTCCGGAGACCAGCCTCAGAATACTCATCAATGTGGCACTTCGTTTTGGTCAGACAAGCTGTTCCATTATCCTTGGAGAGCCTTTCAAATATTACACTGAAGCACAGAGATGAAAAGATAATGATATACTTATGTCAACAGAGCTTGAAGGTTGAAAATATTAGCATGTGAAATTCACAACTTTGAAGAAAGGTCCGCTATAGAATAGCTGCAACAGTTCAAATATGCTGCACAACTTTAAGGCTAACACTAGCATGACATTTATAATAAACAGGAAATGCAATGTCAAACATAGAAGAATTTCATCATACATAAAAACAATTATTGCACCTGTCAGCTCCTTTGCAGAACAGAAATAGCCGACCCTCTTCTGTCCTCACAATAACAGACATGCGCTTACGAGCACTGCTGAACTCTAAGATGTTGAGTAGTTTATATGTTCTGAAATAAAAATTAGGCATCATGAAGTTGGCAATATTGACACTTTTGAAGAATAATCACTAAGAACAGTGGAAAAGATAAGCACCTATCCACCTTTCCACCAATGACAGGATCATACTCATGTACTGATATAGTCGTTTGTGTCCTATGATAAAATTCAAAACCAAACTCTCTTGCAGCTGTAACAAGAGCTCCTTCATCAGGAGTGTTAGCAATAGGCGCCCTAATGGGCTGTAATGGGCCTATGCGGTTAAGCACCTTAGGGATTAAATTAGATTGATAAGGCAAGGATC
>CM041643.1:27169417-27232718 GCA_023333625.1 Bothriochloa decipiens | reverse complement strand
GGGGGGGGGGGCGCCCTTTCCCCAGCTTCTTCAACCCATGGTCCGGCTCCATCCAGATGTGGCCAGGAGGGCCTCGTCCGCCCCTGGCACCACTCCTGGTGCCTCCTCATCTCCAGGCGCAGCAGCAGGCGCAACTTCAAGCCCAGCAGCAAGCCTTGCTTGCTCAGCAGCAGCAGCAGGCGCTTGCTGCTCACCTCCAGCAGCAGCAGGCGCTTCTCGCTCACCAGCAGCAGGCTGGACAGTGGGCCGCTCCGGGGTCTTACAACCCCATGACCGGCCTGCCCTCGTGGGACACGACGGACCTCGCTGCCTCCTTCAGCACCACCTCGCTGACGCCTCCTTCCAACAACGAGTGGTACTTCGACTCAGGTGCTACTTCACATATGACATCTCAACCCTCCTCACTTTCACATATTCTTCTCCCGCGGTACCCTAACCCCTCATCTATTGTTGTCGGTAATGGCTCTCTTATTCCTGTCACTGCCACTGGCTCCACAGAGTTATCCTCTAATTTACGTCTTAATAATGTCCTTGTGTCACCACAGATTATTAAGAATCTTATCTCTGTTCGCCAATTTACTATCGACAATAATTGCTCTGTTGAGTTTGACCCCGCTGGTTGTTCTGTGAAGGTTCTTCCGTCCCGGAGAGAGATCGTTAGGTGTAATAGCTCCGGGCCCCTGTACCCACTTCGCCTTCCACCAGCACTCTCCTTTGTCGCTCAGGGCTCCTCTCCATTGTGGCATCGGCGTCTTGGGCATCCTGGTCACGAGGCCTTGTCAAAGCTTGCGTCTAGTGTTGCTTTTCCTATTCAGGATTGTTCAGATTTATGTCATGCTTGTCAGCTAGGGCGTCATGTTCGTCTGCCCTTTCATGTGTCCACGTCTCGTGCGTCTAGCAAGTTTGATCTCCATTGTGATTTATGGACATCTCCAGTCATCAGGATTTCTGGTTATAAATATTATTTGGTCACTCTTGATGATTGCACTCATTACTTGTGGACTTTTCCTTTGAGACTAAAATCTGACACTTTCAGCACGCTTACTCATTTCATCGCCCATGCCTCTACTCAGTTCGGCGCTCGCGTCAAAGCCGTACAGTGCGACAACGGGAAAGAGTTTGACAACTCCAGCACCCGGCACTTCTTTCTCACCCAGGGCATTCACCTCCGCATGTCCTGTCCCTACACCTCGTCTCAGAACGGTAAAGCTGAACGCATTATCCGGTCTATAAATAATGTTGTTCGCTCCCTGCTGTTTCAGGCATCCATGCCTCCCCGGTACTGGGTGGAGGCTCTCTCCACGGCGACCATGTTACTTAACATTTTGCCCACCAAGACTCTAGAGTTCTCCACTCCTCACCTTGCCTTGTTTGGTAAGCCACCCACGTATGATCATCTACCAGTTTTTGGTTGCAAATGCTATCCCAACATGTCCGCTACCGCCATCCATAAACTTGCTCCTAGGTCTGTCATGTGTGTTTTTCTCGGCTATTCTGCTCATCATAAAGGGTACCGCTGCCTTGACCTATCCTCCAATAGTCATCATCTCCCGGCACGTCATCTTCGATGAAACGGCCTTCCCTTTTGCTAAGCTAAATGGCCCCAGTCGCCCAGCAGACCTCGAGTTTCTTACCGATGACACCACGAATGCTGTGCCCGATCCTATTGGACCGTCGCACAAGTGTTTGCTTGCAGGGTCACCTTCCAGTACCTCCGACACCGCTCGCGCCCCTGCCGGTCCCCGTGAGGCCGTGCCTGGGGCGCCCCTGGAGCTTCCTGAGGATTCTGACGATCCTCCGGCACCCGCGTTCTACGTCCCCCCTGCGCTGCGGGTGTCTGGGACCTCCACCGCGCCACGCGCGGCCACCAGGAGCTTCTCTTCCGCGCCACACGCGGCCCCGGAGCTCACACCCACCGCGCCACACGCGGCTACCAGCAGTCCACCGTCCGCGCCACGCGCGGCCTTCGAGCTGCCCGACGCTCTGCGTGCCAGCTCGACCTCGTCTGCAGGCTCTCCAGCACCTTTGCAGGCGCCTCGCGGACCACCACCAGGGTTTCCTCCTCTCCGGCCGCCTCGCGACTTCACGCACGTCTACGTGCGCCGGCCGCGCGTGCCACTGGACAGCCCGGCTGCTGCACCAGGCGCCTCCCCAGCTGCTGCCCCGGCTGTTCCTACTGCTGTCCCGGCTGTTCCTGCTGCTGCACCGGCAGCCCCTGCTGCTCCAGCAGCCCCGCTGCCCAAGGGTGCGGTTGCTGTCCCTCCGGTGACCAACCAGCACTCCATGGGCACCAGGTCGAAGAGCGGCTACAGGATACCCTCTATCTACCACGCCGTGCCTCTCTCCCCGGTACCCAAGACCTTCCGTAGCGCTCTTGCTGACCCCAATTGGCGAGCAGCTATGGAGGAAGAACACAGTGCTCTCCTTCAGAATCACACCTGGGATCTTGTGCCTCGTCCTCCTCGAGCCAATGTTGTCACTGGGAAGTGGATCTTCAAACACAAACTTCAGTCTGATGGCTCTCTTGAGCGGTACAAGGCGCGTTGGGTTCTTCGTGGTTTTACCCAGCGGCCCGGTGTGGACTTTGACGAGACCTTCAGTCCTGTGGTGAAGCCTGCTACTGTTCGCACGGTGCTTTCCTTGGCGCTCACTTGCCACTGGCCCATTCACCAGCTCGATGTGAAGAACGCCTTTCTTCATGGCAACTTGACTGAGACAGTTTACTGCCAGCAGCCGTCCGAGTTCGAAGATTCTGCTCATCCGGATTTTGTATGCCTTTTGAAGAAGTCGCTCTATGGCCTGAAGCAGGCTCCTCGTGCTTGGTACAGCTGGATGGCCTCTTATCTGCTGTCTATTGGGTTTGTTGAAGCCAAGTCAGACACTTCACTCTTCATCTATCAGCGCGGATCCGACACAGCCTACCTGTTGCTCTATGTCGACGATATTGTCCTCACAGCCTCGTCCTCAGATTTTCTTCGACGGATTATCTCAGCACTTCAGCGAGAGTTCGCCATGAAAGATCTTGGTGAACTACATCACTTCCTTGGTATGCATGTTCAGCGACGTGGTGATGGACTCCTCCTCTCACAGCGACAGTATATGCTGGACATCCTTGATCGCGCCGGAATGACTGAGTGCAAGCCGTGCCCTACACCAGTTGACACCAACTCCAAGGTTGCTGCAACTGAGGGGGCCCCTGTGTCTGATGCTACAGACTTCCGCAGTCTTGCTGGAGCTCTTCAGTACTTGACATTCACTCGCCCAGACATTGCATATGCTGTTCAGCAGGTCTGCCTCCACATGCATGACCCTCGAGAGCCGCACCTTGCTGCCCTGAAGCGAATTCTTCGCTATGTTCGGGGCACACTCCACCTCGGTCTGCTGCTACGACCGTCTACTTCGACTGATCTTGTTGTCTATACCGACACTGATTGGGCTGGTTGTCCCGACACTTGCCGATCCACCTCAGGTTATGCAGTGTTTCTCGGAGACAATCTCGTTTCCTGGTCCTCCAAGCGCCAGAATACAGTATCAAGATCAAGTGCTGCAGCCGAGTATCGCGCAGTGGCTAATGGAGTGGCAGAGGCGACCTGGCTGCGTCAGCTTCTCTTGGAGCTACATGCCCCTCTTCGGCGTGCCACACTGGTGTACTGTGACAACATCAGTGCTGTCTACATGACCTCCAATCCGTACAACATCAGCGCACCAAGCACATCGAGATTGATCTTCACTTCGTCCGGGAAAGAGTCTCCATTGGTGATCTACGAGTCCAGCATGTTCCTACCGCCCTGCAGTATGCTGACATCTTCACCAAGGGTCTGCCTACCTCAGTGTTCACGGAGTTTAGGTCCATTCTAAACGTGCAAAGTGGCTGACGTTTCGACTGTGGGGGAGTGTTAGCAATAGGCGCCCTAATGGGCTGTAATGGGCTTGTGCGGTTAAGCACCTTAGGGATTAAGTTAGATTGATAAGGCAAGGATCACCGTTGATTGGGTGTTTCTATAAACCCTTAGGGATCTTTGCCTATATATGTGTACCCCTGTACCCTTAATCAATCAATCAATCCAGAGGCTAATTGCCTTTAAGGAGACACAGCTTCGTAAGGCATACCAGCAGAATTTCTGTCAGCCACTGGAATTGCAGTATGGCAAACGGCTAACACCCTGAAAAACATTTCTATAGCATCCCTAGAACATTCTTTGGCCCATCTTCCATTCATCAAATGACTATCAGTGAAATTGAATCCCTTGACTGATCTCTTGAATTCAGCAGTGCCCTTGTGACCAAAACTGCCAGTAGTTTCAGCTATTTCTCCATAACATGTCTCCACTTCTGTAGGACTATTTCCATAAGCAACGTCAGCAATAGAACATTTCAAGAACTCCATTGAATTGCAAGTCAATGTCCCTGTTTTGTCAGACAGTATAGTATGAACTTGACCAAGTTCTTCATTCAAATTTGAAGTGCAAGCTCTTGCAGGTTTATCAGACTCTGCACAATACATATTCTGGTCTTGATTTATGAATGTGCTCTGTAACACCTTGACAGTTTCGATCGATATATACAATGAAATAGGCACCAAGCACACATATAGCATCAGGCTTGTGAGAAAATGGCAGAAGGCTGCAAATGATGCATTGTTTGGATCAAAGAATATATTTGCTTGATCTGGTCGGAGGTACCATGCATAGTTTCCTGGACTTATCTCATGCTTTGTTTTCATCCCAAACACAACTGACCCAAACGTTGCAATAGCAAAGAGAATCACAAAAAGGAGATATATTATTTTGTCCATTCTTCGTTCAACTAAACTCCTCTTTGATGGTGGCTCCATTGCATTTTGCATCACCTTTGTATCATGTCCCGTAAATATTACGGTGCCATATATATACATTGTATTACGAAGTTTTGAGTCCCTTAGGAGGACCTGTTCCGGAGAGAGAGAATATTGTTGCCCATTGTAGTAGAGAGTTCCTAAGAAAGAATACAGTTTCTCATTCGGATCCTCACATCGAATGAAGGCCTTGAAACTATGGAAAACCTGGTCATCATTCAAGCCCATAGTCACCTCTAATGCCTGTTTCCGCTTCAAGTTTGTCTCACCATCAAGATTCATCGTCTCCACATAGCATAATCCATCATCGGAGCTAGAAGAAAGGAAAAGAAGATCAGCAGGGAAGAACTCATCCTTTTTAACTTTAACTATATCGCCAACTCGAAGCTTCTTCCATTCTGTCTCATGAAATGATTGGATCTCATCAAACACCTCAACCTTCCTACTGTTCACTTCTATGTCCTATGTAAAAGAAGGTCAAACAAATTCAGTTCAGTAAATATTAAACAAAATAACATGTATAGATTGCTGGGAAATTACTTCCACACAATATGTTTCAGTTCAAATTTCATTAACACAGCAAAAATAGCTTAAGTAGATATATGTTAATTAAAGAAAATTGTGTGTGTGGGTATCCAAGAGAAAAAGAAATGTAAGCCATATCAATAAAGCTTGATAAGAGATACAGTTACCCTGGATATGTAAACAATTATGTTATGGCACAAATGTTTTAAGACAGTAGGTGAGTAGTAAGCACAACTAAACATACAGTTATCTTGCTCCCCTACATTGTGACCACAAGCCAACCATTCTCATCACGCCACAGCAGAAATTAATGCAATCCCCTCGATCACAAACACAGACAAAGTACGGTCGTCCACAATTTTTTTAGAGTAAAAGGGCATAGCCCCGGTCCATTAACCGGGGTCAATCGACCACGGTCGTCCACAATCCCAGGCAGCTAAGCTAAGCATGCTATTATGACATCCTTACAGCCAAATGACAGTGCATTTGCTTGACTGAAAAGGCATTGAACTCTGTAACTACCCACTAGAGATCTGGACACTGTACATTTGAGAGTGACGCAGAGATGCGCTGCAACTATTAAACTGTCTTGTAGGTGCACAAAATTGTTGTGTTCAGGTGGCTCACATTCCAGATCAAAACCACCCAGTATGCCCGAGCATTATCCAACAAATCCACCAAAACCCCATTTGCCTACCCCAATGCCGTTAGGCCAACCAACCCAACCAACCCGGCGGGCGAGGGATCAGCATCCACCAGTCCCAATGTAGAGCAGAGGCAGAGCAGAGGAGTGCGTGCGGCTCACCTGCTGCTTGCGTCGCCAGTCCTCGACGGCCTCCTTGGCCATGGCGGCGCTGACGACGACGACGAGCGGGAGGAGGACGGAGACGGCGCGGTAGGGCGCGAGCGGGCTGAAGGAGACGCAGGCGACGACGAGGAAGAAGCAGTTGGCGGCGCGGCGGAACTGCTCGAAGAGCGACTTGGGCACGAAGCTCGCCGCCGTGTACTTGGTCGTCGAGATCGCGTTCCCCGGGTACGCCGTCTGCTGCGCGTCGACGCCATCGGTGCCCGGGAGCGGCGAAGAGGAGGCGGGGGCGTTGCAGCGGACCGCGCGGGAGAACCCCGGTGTGGCAGGGCCGGGGAAAGGGGCGGCAGAGGACGTGGCGGTGGCGGTGGCGGAGATGGAGGCGGTGGGAGTAGTGGCGGCCGCCGCGGCGGCGGGGGCGAGCTCGACGAGTGGGCGCTCGTCGGTGTCCACGGGCATGGTGGTGGTGGGTTGGCGTGGCGGTGGAGAAGCCGAGGCAGGGGAGGATCTGGGTTTGGGACGGTTGGCACCGGCGCGTCGTGGGGTGCGTGACTATTGACGAGCGCGTCGTGTGGTACTGTGGTGTGGTGCGCCGTGCGCGTGGGCGGGTCGGAGCAAGTGTGATGCGAGGGAGTGTGGTGCGGCGGAGTACGGACACGGACCGAGGACCCAGGAGGAGGGAGGTAGACGCGGCGTACAGAAGGTGCCGTGGGGTCAGGTGTGTGGACCCAGCCACGTGTCGACGCGCTTGTGCTTTTCCTCTCCTGCGGTTTTGCTTTGCTCTTTCGCTTCTTCCTCGAAAAGAGGAGACCGTGTGGGGCCAGCCTTCTTCATGGGCGCGGGCCTTTTCATTTCTGAAGGAGATGTCACCACGAAGCTGGGAACCGGCTTTTGAATCTAGAATAACTTCCCACCCACTCAAGGCATCATCGACTTTAAAATCTACGAAAGGAATAAAAGATCATGCATTGGTAAATCTGCTGTCCGAAATATCCTGATTCGGTGATTTTGCCACGTCCTATGATCCAAAGAGCTGGTATTATTATACATTGCATATATAGTGTTTTTAGACTAGTAGAAGTAACAAATCGTGGCAAGCAGAGTGTTGGATACATTGTCTTCGGTGTTCGGTCATGTGCTTTAATGATCAGAAAGAGCTCACGTCGTTGCTGCGCTTAACAATCGGCAAGGGTGGAGAGCTCCACGCAAACTCCAATTTCATCAGCACTGGAGCTATAGAATATTTGAACGTCCTTCAGTACTGATTGTCTCAAGGATGATTATGACAATAGGTTCAAACATATGGCTATAGAAATTGGAGCTTGGGTACCAGTGAAGGTTCAAGCTTAACAAAATATTGGATCCCTTAGCTTGGAAGTTTGAGAAATAAAGTTGATGGTGCTTTTGAAGCTAGAAATACATGTGCGTTGCAACGACAGGTATAACTTGTGTGGTTTTATCTAGATGATTGTAGATCAGATCCAACAATTATGTGTTGCTCTAAGTTGTACATATATGAGCACAAGATGCTTTGAAACGACATGTATAACTTTTGTGGTTTTATCTAGGTGATTCTAGATCAAATCCAACAAATATGTGATGCTCTAAGTTGTATATATATGAGCACGGGATGCTTTGACATTTATCCAATGATCATGTGCGCATTTTAGTTTGTATCTTATGATGTCACTGATTCAGATTGAGTTAGTGTAGCATACCCAAGAGAAACTCATGCTCACAAAGAGTCCTTGGATAAGAATTGAATTCATTACAATAAGTTATAGTTTAGGCACATATTTGAGATATGCTATATAATTTTTATAACTTTAGTTAAGTCAGATTGTAGAAACATAGCATGGTGATCTATAGAATCCATTTCCATCTCTCACCCTATGAATTTGAGATACGCTTATATGTTAACTTTGGAAAGTTATGGAATCTCAAATTTCAAGTCAAATAGCTTAATCCATTAAGTAGAGAGATAAGACATATAAAATGAGCTCCCCCATAATATGTGCATCAAGTACTCGAACCACTTATGACATGCACTTGGTTCAGCTAAGAGTCTATATGGGTTCATTCTATATGGCGATCAAGGCATAACAATTTTGCGTCAGTTAAAATTATGCCAAAGAATGCGTACCACCACAAAGATAAAAAGACTGCAGCACAAACTTTCATGACATGACCATTATAAGTGAAACTTCAATGATTTGGATAGCCATAGTTCCTTTCTCGATGACCTATGGTGAATTAGAGCTCTTGTTCTCATCCAAGATACATATTAAGTCTATAGTCCTTTATTTACCTAGAATAACTCATAAAGAGGCCACAAGGTAAGATTTATAAAATGCACTTGTGACCTTGGAGACAAATATTTTGTCATTTTTGTGTTTTTGAATTGCAATATTTTGTGGTAAGATTTATATGTGTTCGTCAAACACTGAGTCTGAGTCTAGTTACTTTGTGGACCTGCCACTAGACATCTCCAAACACATCTACATATATATATCTGGTTTGAGCTTGGTCCCCATAGGCGTGGAGGATGGTGTGTTATTTTGTGTTGTCCTAAAGTTCCATGAGGTTGTATACAAGTTTCACGGAATTGCGCACAAGTTTGGCACTCTTCTAATTTGTTGCCAAGTTTTTCTTTGTTGTTAACTTTAAAAGCGCATATTAACCTTCCTCTAGGCAATGTCATGGTCTTTTCAATAGTGGTACAAGCAATACTATGCACAAATGGGTAGCAGCTGGCCAATGATAGTCTCGGAGAGCGTCGAACCATGATTGGCTCACTAGGAGAGTAGAACCACCCCAACTGCTAGAGCAAGAGTGCAAGAGGCTACATGAGAAGCAATGAAGGCGGCCAATGGAGGTACTTGCAAAGGTGGAGTGACAATTAAGATCACTAGCGGTGTGGTGGTAGCAGTAGGGGGAATGGCTAGCCCAACTCCATCTCTCCTCATTCATTCTAAGCTCTTCTAGTGATGAACATGCGCCACGGGCCAACGAATTGGTAGATTTTCACGAGAATAACTTAGATTTGGAGTTTGTTAAGTAGATTTAGTTGGATTTGGGTGTTGCACGTGGAGGCTAGTAGTAGTCATGAGTCTCTCTCCACTCTTTTCCAGCATGGTATAATGAAAAGATACTATTTTGTTTGTCTCAAAATATTTCATTTCACTTCTTAGTTTTGTAGTGAACGATGTACTTACTTCATTCAAAATAAGTCATTATACTGAAAAGTCAAATAATTCTAACTTTAACTAAATATATTCAAATATTAATATTTATAGCACCACATAAAATATTATTAGGTTAATTATGTTGGATATTTTCAAGGTAAATTTTATTTAAATATGTAATTTTGATAACTGTTTTTTACAAATCTAGTCAGAATTAAAACACTCCATCAGTTCCAATTTATTGTTGATTGATTTTTTTACATAAGTTTGACCATTTGTCTTATTTAAAAAAATATGTAAAATATTATTTATTTTGTGTGGTTTGTTTTATTAACAAAACTTTTTCAAAAATGACTTTAATTTGACTATGTTCACATAATTTTTTAAACAAGCCGAGTAGTGAAGCTTAGGTTAAAAATCAAACAAACTATAATTTAAAACCAACGGAGTACGTTGACTTGTTGAACACTGAGATAGAGATTTTTTTGTTCTGTTTTGATGAGTAAATTGCACTATAGCTATCTAAACTATTTGGTGTGTAATAGATGGGTACTCTAACTAAAAAACGTAACTTCTAGATACTAGAACTATACTTACGTAACTTCTGGCTACTTCCAGAAACGTAATGTCTGGTACTCGAATTATATTTACGTAGCTTCTAGATACTGGCTTTTTTTTTTAAATCCCCTTCCCGAATCTTTTCTTAAACATGTGAGATGGTCTCGGCGGCCATGGCGACACCGCCGTGACGGGAACGGCGCACGCGGCCATCTCTGGCGGAACAAGGTACTGGAGAGCGGCTCTGCGAGGTTCGCAAGGACGAGGCGAAGCTATAGACACAAAGGTGCAGCGAGCATGGAGAAATTGGTCGGCGCGCCAAGCTCGATGGTGCTGCTCGCGCTCGCTGATGGGCTGCGCGCTTGCCGGCCGCTCCCATGTGCTCGTGCTGCGCCGCTAGTCACTCGTTCACTGGGCACACACGTGCTTGCCAGCCACCGCCGCCGCGGCGCGCCCTACCTCCGCTCGAAGGCCGCTCGCGTGCGCCGTCGCGCACGCTGGAGACCGAGACCGCGACGCTCGCAGGGTTTCTGCCGTCGCGCTGGACGTCGCTGCAGCACACGCCGCGCCGCTGCCCAATCCGCGCTCGCGCCCAGTCCGTGCTCGAGCCACCACCCAAGCCGCGCCACCGTTTCCCTACTGACCGCTCGTTGTCTGCACAAGCCGCACAGGTCCAGATACTGACTTCGTTCGCCTGAGACCTCGTTCGCCGAGACCGCACGCATCTAGGATGCGAGCTTGCCGCGGCTGGTGGCCAGCCTCTAGCCTTTTCGGCAACCACCACGAGCTCTTGCCAGGAGCAAGACGAACTCTCGCGTGCGTGTGCATTAGCAGAAGCTCCGTGCAGGCCAGGCTTCAAAAAAAAAAAGCTCCATGCAGGCCATGGCGAGAACTCAAAATTCGTCGCTTGTCCTTGATGGTTTGCCATGAGATCACGTCCAGGGGCTAGCTAACAAGCGAATGATGCCATGTGCGCAAGGAATTGGAAAATGGTAAAGCAGCTGGGACGAATTTGGTCGCGCGGGTTGCTCTGCCGCGACCTTGCCGGCGAGCGCGCGCAGCTCGGCCACGGCTTCGCCGTCGCAGGGCACGGCGCACCGCCGCGAACTGGCGGGCACGCGCGCAGGCTGCTCCGCCGCGGCCTCGCCGGCGCGAGTGCGACCGCGCGCAGCTCCGCCACGGCTTCGCCGTCGCGAGGGCGCGGCGCTCCGCCGCGGCCTGGCGGGCACGCGTGCCGGCTGCTCTGCCGTGGCCTCGCCGGCATGAGTGTGCGGCGCTCTGCCGTGGCCTGGCGGGGACGCCCCCGGGCTGCTCCGTCGCGGCCTCGCTTGCGCGAGCGCGAGCGCACGCAGCTCCGCTGCGGCTTCGCAGGGACGGGGCAGGCGCGGCTAGGTGCGGACGGGGGCGACGCAGTGTAGCTTGGAGCTCGCAAGGCCGGGCGCGGACATGGACGTGGACGTCGCAGCTCTCCTCTGTGCAGCGGAATAGCGGCGAGCATGGCCTGTGCTCGAGGTCTAAGACGAGTGGGCCGTGAGGGACTAAGTGAGGAGAGTCAAGATTTGGGGAGGGGGTTTTTACAAAAACATCAAGGTGTTAGTAAAAATGAGCATGCAGCCCGTGGGCCAAAGGCCCGGCACGAGGCACTGCAGTTTGGCCTGGCCCGAGCACGGCACGGCCTGTACCCCATCCGTGCCCGGGCCGGCCCGAACCATGTAACAGGCCGTGCTTGGGCTGATCCCTCGACCCGCCGGGCGGCACGGCCCGACACGAAAAATAAAAGTCCCGGTACAAGCCCGATGGCAGCAAGGCCTGCTAACAGAAACAACCCAATAAGAGCCCAGGCTGGTTGTATAACCTAACCCTAACTAATTCCCCCTCCCCATCCTACCCCTGCCGCACTACTCCCCACCCCTGCGCCGCACTCACGCGTCACGCGATTTAGGCACTCAGCAGTCGCACCACGAGTCCGCGAGGCGCGCTCGACCCTGAGCACGCCGGCGGTCGCCGCCACTCAGCCGCACAGCTTAGCACCGCACCGCACCCCTCTCTCTCACTCTCTGCACGCCCGCACAAGCACAGCGCAGCGGCGCAGCCCCGCACCACACCCCTCAACCTCGCCCTCTGCCTCCACAGGCGACCACCTCGTCGTCGTCGCCCCTAGCACTGCCAGCGCATCTCCTCTTCTCCCCCTGCACCACCAGTAGATGAGCACGATAGCCGGGTTCGAGCAGACTCAAGCGGTGGCCGCCGCCTCCTCCTCCTCGCCCCCTGTGCGGCCACGGCCACCAGCGCCGCCGTCGAGTGTGTGCCCGCCGTCGAGCGCAATGGCTCTGCCGGAGGCCACAAGGCGGCTTCTCTCTCCTCCCCTCCCCCACCGCAGCGACGACATCGAGATCCTCCCCACCCCACCGCAGCGACGGCGTCCCCATCCCCCTCTCTCTCACTCTCTACTGGCACTTGTGGGCCATAGGCTGGCCCGCTTTGCTATTAGGCCCCGTGGTCTTCGGGCTGGCATGGCCCGAAAATCGGCCCACGGACCGTGCCTGGGCCACCGGCCAGGCACGGTGGCCTGGGGAGGCATGGCCTGGAGGCACGCGAGCCATATGGGCCCATGCCCTATCGGGCCGTGCCTAGCCCGGGCCCGGGACATGCCGTGCCGTGCCGGGCCGGCCCGTTGCTAAGTTTAGGTGTCAGCATCCATTGGTACCGTTGGTCACAAAAAGTATAGTTTAGAAGTTATGTTTTTTAGTTGGAGTACTATTGCACACGGTATGATTGGATAATGGAAGGAGTACCCTTCGCGTGCTTGGAACCTGTAGGTATTTCTCCTGCTGGCTCGCTAATGGAAATAGAGGAAACGCAGGTTCACTACCAGTCCTACACCACAAGGAGAACAACCGTTAACAGACTTGGGACCAAATAGGAGCGCCGACGGGGTCGAGAGTTAGAGGCACTGGCGGGGAGCAGACGGGAGCGGACGCCTCCCTCAAGCTCGCCTCCGGCCGAGCGGACAGGAGTGGACGGTGGCGGGGAGCGAACGGGAGCGGACCGGAGGGGGGAAATCTCCCGCGGTGGAGAAAACGCGAGAGGGAGGCTGCGGTATGGAAAACGCGACAGGTTTTGCCTTAAAACTCTGATGTTTTGGTCTCCCGATTCTCGATTCGGATTTTAAGCAGTTCCAAACACGCCTTAAGACACGAACCTAATACCGCGGCCCAACCAGCGATGGCCACATTGGCACTACCGGAGTTGGAGATGGAGCCAGAGGCCGATGCCACGGCCCTCGCGTTGGATGCCGCGGCGCCTAAGCTCCCTTCGTCGCAGCTCGGTGAGCAGATCCCGTGTTTCCCTTTCCTTTCTTTTCCTTTCGAGAGATTTACATTAGTCAAAGTTGTTGCGGATTTCAATAAATTGGAGGATCCTTAAAACACCAGCTTCATTTTAATTCAGGGACTCAGGTTTCCAGGTTTTAAGTGTGGTCTGAGCTATGTTGACACTGATTTTGTGGTTATGGTACTAAACTTGTCTGGGAGGAGTGTCAGTCCCTATCCAGTGGGTCATTTTGTACCACTTTGTTTGTCTTGGTTAATAATTTAGCTAGTGTTGATACCTACATGTTTAATGGAGATCATGTCTGATTGCCCTCAACATTGTTAACTCTTCAAGTAGGTTTTAGGGTTTTGTCAGTTTGTCTAGTACTTTGTCCAGTGGGTTCTTTGCTAATTCCTTTCTTGAGTAGTAACAACAATGTATTTTCACTAACAAATAAAAAATGAGCTCATTTCATGTGACTAGGTGGAATCTTTTGTCTCTGCTCATCTGATGGATAAGTCTCTGTGTGTGTGGGCTGCAGTACGCAGCACATGGTCCTTGTGTGTCTTGTGTCCTTTGTAAAAGCATCCTTGACGCTTTTAGGACAGCAGTTAGCATCTTAGGACAAGCATCTTAGGAGCATCTCAGGACAGCATGTTGACTAGCATCTAGGACAGTATCTTAGACTAGCATCTTAGCATATGCTTGGCTGGTTAGCAGCCTATAAATTTGTATCCCCAACCCCTCAGGTTGGCATAGCATTGTGTGAGAAATAAACCCAGAAAATTTCCTCAACTCTGAGTTCTCTGTGTGCTATCCTCTCGATGAAAGTAAGGATCCTGTTCACACCTAGAGAGCAAGGATCCAGAGACTGACAAGTGGCATCAGAGCAGTACTATCCTGTAGCCTAAGCATCTCTTGCTCAATTCCTCAAAGCTCTCAGCCAGCAGCCCTTATCCAACCCCTTTCCCTTGCAGAGATGAGCAGCAGCAGTTCATCAGAGGCCCTCTCCTCCCCACGCAGCAGCTCAGAGATTCTTCATGTCCGCAGGTGTGTCTCAGCACTCGCTTGGCTCGAGCGCGCGACGCCGGCAGCATGCCGATCTCACTGCGGTAGAGGAGCGCGAGCGAGCAGCAGCAGAGCTCGCTGCGGTAGCAGCCCGGAGGGCAAGGCTAGTGACGGCGGAGCTAGCAGCAACAAGGGCGGAGGAGGAGGCAGCGGCAGCGACAAACGCTACAGCTGCGGCCGCAGCGGAGCTCAAGTCCCTGCGCGCCGATAGCTCAGTGGCGCTGCCTCCGACGCAGGCATCATCGATGTGGAGGCTGATGTAGCCAGGATGGCAGCGGATGAGCGGACGGCGCGGTGGGCAGCCACACAGCGCCGTGGGCGCAGCGGCAGCCCCGCCGAGAGGTGGCGCGATGCCGACGACCTGGAGGAGTACAGGCGCGGCGGCGGCCGCCTAAGCAGGCGTGGCTGCGCCGACGACACTCTCGGTGGACGTGCGCGTGATGGCCGCGCTCCGGGTGGACGCGGCAACCGCGATCCGCGTGGCGAGGACCTCGCACTAGAGGCCCGACGGCTGCAGCAGCGGGCTACCCAACTTGAGGCGGAGGTGGAGTACGAGCACCGGGGCGGCGGACGAGTCGAGGAGGAGCACGGCCGTCACACGCAGCGTGGCTCTCCCTCCCCGGACCGGTACCGTGGTCACCATGGGTACCAAGCTGTTGCCAGGGACGTTTCCCCTGGTGGTGGGT
This sequence comes from Bothriochloa decipiens, assembly GCA_023333625.1. Classification (NCBI taxonomy): domain Eukaryota; kingdom Viridiplantae; phylum Streptophyta; class Magnoliopsida; order Poales; family Poaceae; genus Bothriochloa; species Bothriochloa decipiens. Next base: position 27,217,745 of record CM041643.1, on the reverse strand, counting down.
GGTCTACCCTCACCAAGACTAACTATGTTGAGTGGGCTGCGGTGATGAAGGTGAGACTTCAGGTGCTGCACATGTGGCCCGCTCAATCGAGTCCCTGCTGGACCTCTCCACGATGTCAATCGAAGAGGCGATAGGTCGCCTCAAGGTCGTCGACGGTGATGAGCCACAACCCTTCTTGGGGCTTGCCACCGTTGGTGGGAAGCTCCTTCTCATCCGGGAGCAGTGGGCTGTCGGTCAAGGTAACAAGAAGAAGGGGGACCCTTCTTCTGCAACAGCCGGCCGCAAGCATGGCAAGCACGGCAAGCCACGCAAAGGCGCCCAGGCCGGGGCGCAAGGGCGTGCTGAGGGCGGCGCCCGTGGAGGTGCCCAGGGCGACGCCATTGAGAAGCCCAAGCCGGCACAAGATGACTCCTGCCACAACTGTGGCCGTGCTGGCCATTGGGCCTGGGACTGTAGACAGCCATGACGCGCCCAGGCCCACATCATGCAAGCAGAGGAGGAGCAACGAGCTCTGTTCATGGCACATGCGAGCACCGAGCTACCTCCAGCAGCACCGGCTACAACGGCTCTTCTCCACCTCGACGAGCCCAAGGCACATGCCCTCCTCAGCAGCGGGTCTGGCAGCGGTAGCAAGATCGATGGGTGGTGCCTCGACACCGGCGCCACCCACCACATGACAGGCCGGCGGGAGTTCTTCTCCGAGCTCGACTCCGACGTTCGAGGCTCTATCAAGTTCGGGGATGCCTCCGTCATGGAGATCAAGGGCGCCGGCTCCATCATCTTCGTCACCAAGAACGGCGAGCACTGGCTGCTCACCGGCGTCTACTACATCCCCGCGCTGAGGCACTCCATCATTAGCTTGGGACAACTAGATGAGAACGGCTCGCGCGTGGAGATCTAGGACGGCGTGCTTCGCATTTGGGATCCTCGTCACCGACTTCTCACCAAGGTGAACCGGGGGAGCAACCGCCTCTATGTTCTTCACGTACAGGTGGCGCAACCATTTTGTCTTGCAGCTCGGCGGGACGATGAGGCCTGGAGGTAGCACGAGCACTTTGAGCACCTCAATTTTGAGGCCCTGACGCAGCTCGGCAACAAGGAAATGGTGCAGGGCATGCCATGCGTCGACCACGTGGAGCAGTTCTGCAACACCTGCGTCCTCACCAAGCAGTGACGGTTGTCCTTTCCCCGCTAAGCTAGCTTCCGCACCAAGGAGAGCTGGAGCTCGTGCACGGCGACCTTTGTGGCCCCGTGACACCGGCTATACCTGGAGCAAGACGCTACGTCCTCCTCCTCATCGACGACGTGTCCCGCTATATGTGGGTTGTCCTCCTCGACACCAAGGGGGCAGCCACCGACGCCATCAAGCACCACCAAGCTGTTGCGGAGAAGGAGTGCGGCCGCAAGCTTCGGGTGCTGCGCACGGATAACGGCGGTGAGTTCACGGCAGCTGAGTTCGCGACGTACTGCATCAATGAGGGGATCAAGCGCCACTTCACTGCGCCGTACACCCCGCAGCAGAACGGCGTCGTCGAGCGCCGCAACCAGATGGTGGTTGCCATCGCCCGCGCCATCCTCAAGCAGAGAGGGATGCCGGCGATCTATTGGGGGGAGGCGGTGATGACTGCCGTCCATCTCCTCAACCGCTCGCCCACCAAGGCGCTTGACGGCAAGACGCCGTACGAGGCCTGGCACGGGCGCAAGCCGGTGGTGAGCCACCTCCGTATCTTCGGCTGTCTGATATTCGCCAAGGAGCTCACTCACGTCGGCAAGCTCGACGACTGGAGCACTCCAGGAGTGTTCATCGGCTACGTAGAGGGCGCCAAGGCCTACCGCATCCTCGACCTTGCGACACAGCGCGTCCGCATCTCCCGGGACGTCGTGTTCGACGAAGGACGAGGCTGGACCTGGGACAAGGCGATGGACGATGGCTCGGCTTCGACCCTCAGGGACTTCGTCGTCGACTACGTCCACCTGGAGGGAGCTAGGGGAGCTAGTGGCTCATCTTCACCGAGCTCATCCTCCTCGGCAACCGGCTCGCCATCAGCTTCGGCGAGCCCTCCACCGCCTTCACCACCAGCGAGTCCACCACCACCATCGGCTACGCCACGCACTCCTGCACCGGCTCCCCACTCTCCAACACCGACGCCGGCATCTCCAAGATCGGCACCAGCAGCTTTGGCCCGTCAGCGTTCGGTGGAGTTCGCCACTCCGCTATCCGACGATGAGGACCGCGTCGATGCCTACCACGACGACGAGCCTCCACGCTACCGCACCATGGACAACATCCTCGGCAACCAGCCTGTTCCTGGGTTGGTGGTACACGACTTCGAGGCGGAGCTGCACCTGGCACATGAGGACGGTGAGCCTCGCTCCTTCGCTGCAGCACCTCCATGGCACCGCGGGCGTGCCAACACTCGGCCTCCACCACGGCGCCGCTGGAGCAACCCAGCAAAACCACAGCCGACCACACCACCATGGTGCCATCGGCGAAGCCGCATCACCACCTTCGCGCGTGCCGTATCAGTAGCCAAGGCCACGATGCAGCACGCTACCCGCCTGACTGCCGCCATGGCTGCCCGTCTCCAACCAAGTCACGGAGGCGGGAGAGAGGCGAAGTTAGACGCAGCCCCAGAGGGGCAGCCTCGGGCCCCGTTGCCAGCCTGCAGATCTGGCCATGGGAGGCCAGGATCCGGCCACCGGGCGACCTTAGCCAACCAGACCAGCCCCTGATCGCCGTCTCCATGCCCGGGGGCGCTAGAACCAGGCCAGGGGGGTGCGGGAGAGGGGAATGCGCGGATCCGGTAGTGGAAGGTGTGGATCCGAGCCAGGGGAGGCTGGATCCGCCTTGCCTTTCACCGGAGCTTGCCGGAGATGAGGGAGACGAGCGCAACTCGAAGTATGTTGTTCTGTGACTGAGGGAGTACGTGAGATACTATATAACAGATCATAGGATACTAATTAATTGTTTTGTTTAAACATATATACATTCTTGATTAGATAAAAGACCTCACAATCCTCACCAATCCTGCTACAGTTCCATAGGAGCTAGCAGCCCAATTTTCTAAAAAAGAAAACAGTGTACTACATTTCCCTCAAGACCACTCAGGAAATCTGCAGGGGTGTTAATGGTTTCAGGTGTTCGATCACAAAGTGGGCATGCCATGGGGCTTGGCAATTCCTTCTCTGACAACACATTGCAGTCCAACAACGATTAAGGATAGCAGGCCATTTGAAATTTTATTACTATATGGGACCCCATATTTCCTAATTCACTTCCATGGTGCGAATTGAATGATTCCAACAAAGGACACAATCACTTCTAATACATCTCCTTCCCTCGACTCTGATGCTCAGCAATGCTGGAAGTTTTTTTTTATTTTTTAATGAGGGGATACAGTTCCAAATAGCTACACCTAAAAGTTGTATTCGTTCCTCTTCCTTGCTCAGTAGTGAATTGGTGACTATAACCATTATAGATTTATTGATTTTATTCTATATTGAAGTTTGTTGGTTCTCCTTTGAATTGAAAACCTCTATCGCTCTGCAAACCTCTACTAGAATGCTTTATACGAATCTGTCATATGTCATGCCTGTTGTGACTTGGGCACAGTTTCTGATTTTATGTACCCTTTTTGGCATGCAAGTCAAGCTTTCATTAAATTCATGGACCATTAGAATTTTTTCACAAGCGTTTTAGATCCTAAACCTTAAACTCTAAACCCTAAACCCTAAACCCTAGAAGATGCATGTTTCTGCTAGCAATACCAGTCTCATTCTTATTTTATTCTCTTTTGTTTATTTCCATCCAAGCAGGAAGTTCCAACTTTCTGCATGTATTATGCGTTGTTTAAAGAGCAAATTGGTGAAGCACTGGCTGCGCGCTCTCTTTTTACTAAAGCAAGAAGTTACTTCACGTCAGGGTTTTATGCAAATATTAATAGGCTGGCCAACATGGAAAAACGAATGGTATGCACCAATACATTTTTGTCCCTTTTGTATCTTTTTATAAATTTGGAACTTTTTGCCAGAATATTGTCCTCTTACAATGTTTAAATGTTCATAGGGAAACACTAAAACAGCTTCTGAGATATATGAGACAGCAATTGAGGATGCAATGCAGAAGAAGAACATAGAGTTGCTTCCTGAGCTGTACAGCAATTTTGCTCAGTTCATATATGCAGTAAGAACAAAGTACTTTGCCATGGATGCTATGCTTATTTCAGTTCTTATACATGCTTTCTGCAAAGACATCCTTGAAGTCCATGGAATGAAATGTGCAGTTTGTAGGTTGTTCATTCTTTGTCAAACATGTATTCCCATATCTGCAATTGACTGGAATTAGATTAATATATATGTGTGATCAATGTTTGTAGCAATTTCTGTCTCTACTTCTAAAGTAACATGTGAGAAACTGTTGATTTTTCTGTTGTATATGCTTTATCAATGTGTGTAACAAAATCTATCTCTGCTTCGATTGTAAGATTATCTAACATATTCCTCATTGCTTGTCTGTATTACTCTATTATGTTTTTCTTTCTTTTTTATATTAGGCTGACATGTTGTTCAATATAGGCAAGTCATAGCATTATTGAGGCCAATCAAGTCTTTGTCAAGGGAATAAATCGTGCACCCTGTAAACCATTGATTAAGGTGCATAATTTGTTGAGTACAGTTTGTACAGTATTTACCTTTACCTGTACATAAAGAAGCCTTGGTAATTTTTGTTTTCTTATTTTTCTGATTAGGGATTCATACAGTTCATGAGTACACATGGAGGGCCTAAAGACATACCTCTTCTTGATTCTGTTATTTCTGATGCCGTAACTCCAGGATCTGATGTATCTACAGCCTTAAGCACAGAGGACCGTGAAGATATCTCATTGTTATTTTTGAAGGGCGGTCCTAGTGCAAGCGGTAGAGCTTTACCGTCTGTGACCAAGAGGTCCAGGGTTCAAGCCCCAGCCTCTGCACATTTGTGCAGGGATGGCTGTTAGCTATTTTTTCTTTCTCAGACCCCGTAGTGCAGGAGCCTATGGAACTGGTACGCCCATTTTTTAGAGAGTTTCCAATAGCTAAGCAATTATTTTCCTCCCCACATGTTCCTTTAATAGGGGGTGTACAAGTACCTGTTGCATTTGCTGTTTGCAAAATGGTCATCTATGTACTTGTGCAGCTCCTTCACTTGAATCACCAATCAGATGTTGACTTGGATGAAATAGGGTGTGCACAGGATATGATCCTCTTCAATATGTACTGGTACAATGCACTTGTGTTAAAAGTTCACACAAATAATTTTTTTATTTCTAAATTGATGGGTTGATAACTAAAATAAAGTAGTCTTTTCTTTGTCTCCACTTGAAATTTACGAACCATGTATTTTGCATTGAACATGTCTTGTCAAATATTCATTGACAATTAACTCTAACTAGGAGCAATGACAATGGATATGGTCCATAAGACGGCCAACAACAAATTATGCACGTTTTTTCTTTGTTTATTTTTGTGGTTGGCATTAGGGATTCAAAAATATGCACATGTCATGCATTTATATGTTGTTATACTGAATCAAAATAGCCTTGCGCCAGTATCTTACTGATTGCTTTGGGACCTCAGACCAGAATAGGAATCCTCTGCTTATCAAATGGCAGGACAAAGGAATCAAGTCTAGTACTGGGTTGTCTTGTCACTACTCAATGATTAATTATCTAAGGAAGAAATATTTGTGTACCCTCATTTTGATTTTGATGATATTTGTCATCTTTTTTTTAAAAAATGTTTGTGCTACTTTCCATGAACGCCTTACACATAAGTAGCATTCTTGGAGTATCGGTGCTTTTTACAAAGACAGCCAAACCTTTCTTACATCAAACTCCCTGTACATGTAATATTTAAGTTAGAACATCAAAAATGCGTGTCTGTTAGAAACATTAAGTATTTAAGTCTAGCATGCGGAGGACCACTAAAGCTGAAGCAACCGCAAGTCCGCAACAAGCCAGCAATTACAACAAAGCCTTTTAGTCGATTAGGTCCAAGCAGTGGCAGATCACTCTAAATTTTTGGTGGGGCAAGCACGCATGACAAATTTAACTCATCTCTCTCTGTCCTATAATATAAGGTATCCAAGCGTTCAAAATTTGTCCTAAATTATAAAGGATTCTAGGTGAATTAACCCTTCAATGCAGTTTAAAAAGGAAGCATCCACATGCATACTGTTAATTTCTATTACTAAGGGCGTCCGCAGTGGTTTGGTCGAAATCGCTAGCATACGTGGCCAGGACAAGAATAAAGGCATTGTTTAGATACCAAAATTGGTATCTAAAATCTGCATAGTAAATGCCCCGTTACACTGTAGTAATTTTATTTTTATTTGGTAATAATTGTCTAAATATTGATTAATTAGGTTTAAAATGTTCGTCTCGCAAAGTATAACAAAACTGTGCAATTAGTTTTTTATTTCATCCATATTTAATACTCCATACATGTGCCGGCATTTTGTTGTGATGGGAATAGAAATTCTGCATAGTAAATTTTAAACCTAAAATTAGACATCTAAACAAGGCCGAAGAAAGAGAAAACAACTTGCATGTTGGGACGTGCACAGAGAGAGATGCTCCTAGGGACCTGTGCGAGACTATCACTTCGTGGCTCACTAGCTAGATATATTTTTGCATTCTCTTGCCTCTAGATCAGCAAATAGCTAGTGAAATCGTCAACTGTTGGGGCTGGCCTAATCCAAATATGGTAACCAGCAAGGGTTACATGCATCATTTAGTTTATCACATAACATGTCTTAGAATTCCTAGAATACCTTGTATTCCATGACAGAGGGAGTGGTATAAAAGATCTCATACGCATACCACTTATTTAGATCACACAGATAAGAGTATGAATGGTTAATAAATATCATAGTTAAAGTTTGAAGGTGGCACAGGGTATCGGTCTTTAACACCATAATATTATTCATTAATTCAACATATACCAAGATCCAATAGCTAAAACAACCAACCTGTTTGTTTGAAAACTAAATCAGTTAGTGTGTATTATATGGGATAATATATCTCAAATGTAGATCGTTGGACATCGACGGTATGTGTTGGGCTAGTAGCGACCAACACAGGGAGAAAGAGAGAGTTGTGACTGAGGAAGTTATGGCCTGTTGAGCTGGGATCTACTGGCTATCAATTGGTCCATACCACCAGTCCATCAAGGCATTGTTTGGGGGGGGGGGGGGGGGGGTCCGTTCCTCCTTGCTATGGTTACCTGATCCACCCTGCTATAGAGGAGGGGGGTGGGTGGGGGGGTGTGCGTTCCTCCTTGCTATGGTTACCTGACCCACCCTGCTATAGAGAGCGCTCTGCCTCTTGTTCTAAGCAAATTGGGATAAGTTAGAGACAAATGCAAGAAGAGGTAACCGTAATGATAGTAAAAAGGGCTGAAAGACTTGGTTGTGGCTCATAGGTGTAAATTGCTGACCACTAGTCGCAGATTAGACAAGATGCTTGTTTACCTACCAATCCATCTTAGCTAATGGATATTCCTTTTTTATTTTCTGGATTGAAGGGATGTTCCCTTGTTGTCTTTTATTCCTGTTGAATCTCAATTATAGTTGATTTTTTTAAGGCGAATCTTAAGTGTCATGCTGGGATAATTGTAGTCTTCGTTTAAAATTTGCTCTGTTTTGCTGGCCATGCTGAGGGAACATGCAGATGTTACAGCAGGAACTCTAAATACATTGTCTCCTGTATATGATATATTGCATGCCTCATTTGGTTTCTTGCTCACAGTTTGTTGACCTCTATGGGGATATTAAAGAACTCAGAAAGGCGTGGGCTCGGCATAGTAAACTGTTACCTCACAGCACTGGGAACATTTCACGGCATTATTCTACTTTGGGGAATAGCCTTGAAGAGACTAACAAGAGGAGAAAAACAGAACCTTTGATGGTTGCTCGTGATCAATCCTTAGAAGATACAATCAAACTGAAACAGCCACCCGTAACTGATGATTTTTCTCTTATAGTTGATAAAGAGAGTGAACCACAAGTGGACAAGGGCATTGTGGATTCAGGAAAGGGACATAGGGATGCAGGAGAGCAGAAAGCTTTAGAGATTGTCAATTCACATAAAGAGACAACCAAGACAGCTCAGGAATGCACTGACATGGTTCACAGTGAACATATCCTGGGCAGAAAGGGAATGCAGAAGCAAATGAATTCACATGCCAAAGAAGAGACTAATCAAGATCTAATCTTGCATGAACAAAATGATGAGAAAACAAGTTCTCTTGAGGCGGAGGCTCCTGTTGCTGAGTCAGGTGACTGTGATTCCCCTTCCAAAGCAATTTCTAGCTCTGAGAACATCTATTCTCAGGGCAAGGTCATTGAGGTACCTGCAAGCAGCCATCTAGAAACAGTATGCTCAAAATATGACTCACTATCCGGATCAAACATGCACAAAGAAGGAAATTCTTCTGGTTCAGCTCGAATATCTCCAGAGCTGGAGGAAAGACAACATGTGGAGGTTCAGGTAAAAGTCAACACGGAACATGATTTGTCTGTCAGTAATGCAAACCTAGAGAGGTCTTTTGATGGTCCAAATTCAACTGAATGTGACAAGGAAATCTCTGCCATTGGTCATGGGAATCAAGACCATATTGAATCTTCGCAGTCGGATCAACTCTCAGCCTGTGCAAAACCTTCGAGCTTGGACTTGGCGAAAACAAAATTGGATACTGTCAGTTTTCAAGCTCAACCTCGACACCAGTTTGGGAATGCTCAAACACATCAATCTAACAACCTTTCACAAAACATGGAACAACAAGATCTTACAATGGCTCAGAACATTCAAACATCTGCACAAATTCACGATCAATTATTTGCACAGTCTAATCATGGAAACCAGCAGTATCTCCAAATGATGCAAGGGTATGCATCACAAATGTGGCAATATTACCAGCAACAACTGTATTACCTGCAGTCTCAGCACAATCAACAGATGCAGAATCTGCAACAGCAACAGCTACCAGCTGAGCATCTTCAGCAAAATTTTATGCAGCAAGTACAACAGCTGAACCAGCAAATGGTACTTTGGCAGCAACAAGTGCAACAGCAGCAAGCAGTACTACAACAGGCACTGCCAGTCCAGCAACTTCCTGACAAAAAACAGGCTCAGTGTCCTTCCGGGGATACCAAACACAACCAAAATAAACAGCAGCAACAAGCACCTCAAATGGATCAACAAAGCCAGCAGTTGCAGCAACAACAGTTTCTTTACCTCCAGAAACAGCAGCAGCAGCAACAACAAATGTATCTTATACAGCAGTAGCAGATGTATCAACAACAGCAAGCTCAGCAACAGCAGCTCTTTCAGCAGCAGTTAATTCAACAACAACAGTATGTACTGCATATGCCACAGCAACAGCAAGACTCAGTTCAGCGGCAACAGCAGCAGCAGCAGCAGATGATGCTTCTTCAGCAACAGCTGATGCAACAACAGATCCAACAGTACTCGCAACATCAACAAAACCAACAAGGGCCCAAGGATCAGACTTACATGTCAAATCCTCAGGTACTTACCCAAATTCTGATGAAATACAATAAGTATGGGCATAAACATGAGTTATAGCCCATGCTGTACTCCTAACTTTTTTTTTTGTTGAACAAATTCGAACTTTAAAATTTTCAGCAGTATTTCAACACCAAAGTTCAATTTTCTTGTCATTCTTTTATGTTAATCCAGCTCCCCTGCTTTACTTCAAGGTGTTGCGCTTCAGGATGCTTCATCATAAAAAAGTTTATCAAATTAAACATCAAATTTTAATGTGATCAAATCTCTAATTTAGTTATAAACTTTAGCTCTTCACTATTTGGAAAAAGTTAATATGCATAGGAGCTTGTTCAGCATATATTCATTGTTAGTTAGGTTATGTTTTTATGAACCAATCTAACTTCTGTCCGGAGGGTGGGAGAGAGAGAGAGAGTCAAATGCAAAATGGAACAGAGTATCTTCTTTATCCTGCTAATGGTTATGATGTTTATATATTTATACCATGGATGTCCTCTACTCAGTTTCATGGACCTTTTTACAGAGATAACTACTTAAACTATTGAATCAGAATCCAATATTCATCTGAGTAATGATACACCTACAAAAATGTTCTACGAAATTTTTTTCCAACAATCGTGCACGCTGATTTGAGTTGAATGTTTCCTTTGGTGGTTGGTGGTGGAAAAAAAAAACTCTTCCAGGGGGAGAGGTAATCCCCCTGATTTTGTTTTTATGAAGTTTGAGCCAGCCTGTCGAACTTGAACTGGTTACAGTGGTTTCTTTGACCCTTGGACTTCAATGGTCTCACCAGTGTAACTCAATCGGGAGAATTTCACCATGGTAGTGGTGGTTCATGTTAGCAGAGCACCTAAGTAGAGCTTTTGTAGACCATTTTGTTAGGTAGCATTACTCTATTCATCTTGAGCACATCTGACTATACGAGTTAAAACTCTATTCTTGAGGAAAGGGTCATGTAGGGCATCCTCTCCCAGCTTAGTATGTACATGTGCCACTGGTATCAATCAGTTTGCATCAGCACACTCATACGGCCAGCTTAGTATCTCCAAGTGTCTCCAAGTTATCTTTGATCTTCCTTCTCTTTTCTTGTGCCTCTCTTCTATTTGGCTCTGACCCGCTGATGTCGGCATTCTGTTTGGCTCAAGTGCCGTCCAGCACCATCAATGGGGTGTGGGAGTGGACCTCATCCAGCTACCTCTCATTTTTTTTCTTGTTGCCTTCCAAACTTACCCTGACATTTGCTATTTGTGCTGACATGATTGTCTCTGCTTCTGAGATAATGCGTTAAGGAGCAAGACCTACAAGATAATCATGAACGTGATGGCATAATGATGCCCACCTGAAGTCCATATAGGCCGACATGGCAACAATGGACAGGGAGCCCAGGGGGGCTGGTGCCCTCGTTAACTAAAATAAAAATGTCATGTTGCAATGTTTCAAACTGAATTGTTGTAGCTAACAATTAACATTAGGTGTACTACGTACATGATATTTGTTTGAAACATTGCATGATTGCAACACGATATTTTAGCTAAAGAGGGTGGCAGGGCACCATATAATTTTTGAATACCATATATGGTGTTTGGCTGCCATGCCAGTTGCTTGTTGCCATAGCGGCTGCCAGCTGATCATGCTACAGTGTAGTTGTAGATTTTTCAAGAGTACAGAGTCAGGCAAAGCAAAATTGAGTCCTGGATTGAGAAGGTGCTTGTTATGTATGTTTGTAGTTGAGGAGAATTTGAGCATGGCACTAAACCAGGATCTCATGTCAGATTTGCTATTGTCTTGGTTATTTTGCTTGCGAACTAGTGTCAGCTGAGCAGCTCATTTGCTGGTTCATTGATTTCTTCCTGTCTATTTCAAAACTTCACGAGCCACCCTACATGTCCAGGGAACCTATCTATATCTTGTCAGCCAATATTCTGAGATATTGTCCCTTTTTCCGGATGGAAGGAACAGGCAAACGGAGCATGGGCAACTGTCTGAAGCTTTACAGGTGACGTTAATTATTCACTTGTCATACACATCACAATTATTGTCAGTATTAGTTAATTATTTTTTTCACAATTTTCAATCTTGATTTCCCTAAAACAAATTCTCAAATCCTGCTGTACTTGTCTCCTGTAGAGTGATGGTTCCAAACTGCGCAGTGGTGAACAATCTGAGTTATCCTACCCGTCAACTCCTCAGTCACAACGCTCAAATCACTGAATCATTCAGGGTCATGTATCAACGAACATACTTAAGAAACATGGAAGACGTGTTTCTATTTCCTTGTCGTGCTGCCAGTAGAAGCTGATTCCATACTATTTCAGAGTGTTGGTGATGTGCTGCCCCCTTCCTGAATGGTGATGAAGCTTCAACTCCATGCTACCAATTTTATACTGACAGGTGAGGTGACTTGAATCACCAAGAACTAGTCTCTTTGGAATCCCGTACTGCAAAATGTCAGCTATGGTTGATAGCTTGGTATGAGATTCTCAGTAATGCTCACATGTCATGGAAAAGGGCGATGTGATGTGTTGGAGAGTTGAATTGCTGGGTCTCAATGAGGTTCACTCGGTTTTATGAATTGAGACTTTGAGTCACGCAGGTGTATCAAGAATATATTTGGATGAAGCGTATGATATCCTGTTATAATATAATGTATGGTATAGCTCTTGGTATCCGCACTGGCACAATAGGGCTGAAAAGAAAGCTAGAAATTTACACATGTACACATTTTTTTTTTGCACGTATCATCAAACAGCCGTCGTGCTCATTCTTACGCAGGAATTCACTTGCATATTAGCGATGTATCAACGTCATAGGTGATAATGTTAGAAACTGAGCATAATTGTTTATTTTAAGTGTTTACCTGCCCAAGCATACTATTAAATTCTTGAGGCGGAACTTCTCAAAGGATAATCAACTCAACTTTTGAGGTAGCCGGTTTTCCCTTCTTCTCTTATTATAAAAACCAAAAACTAAACCTCCCTTAATTTTAAAAATGTTTGTTTTTGCATCTCCAGCGGATCTAACGATATTGTGCAATATGGCATCACGTCAATACGCCATATCAACTATGAAGGGGGTAAAAAGTAAATCGCACCTTATTCTCCTATAAACATGACCTAAATAGGATAAGTATGATGTGTTTACAATACGTGACACTTGTGTTTTTGTCAAGGTTGCCTAAACTTTTCCACGGTAGAGTAATTATAATAGACATGGGAGCATCTACTAGAAAATAAAAAGCAAAATATGTCCATAGAAGACTCAAATAGTTCTGATTTGGGCAGCATAAGATAGAGTATGATTTTAGTAAAACTATGAAATTAGCTTCTTAATTTTTAGGTTAAAATAATTTTTCTAAGATTAAACCTAATTAAACCAAAAATTCTAGGGAACACATTATTCAAAAGAAATGATTGTTATGTGATTTACGTCCTTAAATATCAAAGAAGTTTGATTTGACATGAAAAAATCGTCATCCACAACGGTTTACGATATAAAAACAAACGAAACTTAAGATGATTATAAAAATCTTGTTTTATAAATGAGGATAAAAAATTGGAATATCTCGACAAAAGAGAGAGAGTTTTTTTTTTTGTAACTGACAAAAGAGAGTGTTTGCAAAAGAGGCATACTTGTCGCCTTGGCGCTTCATCTGGAAGTGAAACCCCAGTACTGTCCATTTCCGTGGAGCCTACCGCTACCGGATAGGATTTGCCTCCCCTCCACCGCGCCTCTCCGTTTCCGCCATGGCTCCGGCCGCCGCCTTCGTGTCGGCGTGCGCGGCTGGTTCCCTTCCCCGTGCACCGTCCCTGATCCCGAGGCGTCTTTCTCTCCCCGTTCCGCTCTCCCCCGCGCGCCGGGACCGCTCGGGCGGCTGCTGCAGCCTCGTTGGCGTAGGCGCCAGCACTCGCCGAGCGCCAACCGTTCGACGGAACGCCTCCGCGGAGACGGTGGTTCCCTACGTGCCGGGCTCCGGCAAGTACATTGCGCCGGACTACCTCGTGGTGCGCAGCGCGGTTCACTCGATCGCAAATCTTTCTGCGCGTCGCTCTCCAGTCGGTGAGTTCGAGTCTGAGCGGTGCTTGTGCTTTGCATTGTTCGTGGTTGCATTGCAGAGGAAGGTGTCGGCCGAGGAGGTGCATGAGCTGGTGAGGGGGCACAGGAAGGTGCCGCTAATCGTTGACTTCTACGCGACCTGGTGCGGGCCCTGTGTTCAGATGGCGCAGGACATCGAGATGGTGAGCCACGCTCCCTGCCGGTTTTCCATCCTTTGGTTCTGTTTGTTGCTGTGTGACTGTTGTTATCTTGGCCAATACAATGTCTGTCTGTGAAGTTGCAAGTTTGCAACCAATGTGGACCAGTGATATAAACGAGTTCAATGTGCCCGTCAGTGGCGCCTTCAGCGGAAGCTATGCAGTGAAATGGAAAGGAATGTGGTACACAGCTATGCCGTGTATAGGTTCGGCTGGATTAAGCAATTATGCGGAGCTTCTGACAATATATGATACCTTCATTGGATAATTTAGTCTAGATTAATATCAGGCTGTATATCATTTGAGAGGAATTTAGACAGCTTGGTAGCTGGTGTGGTCTGGTATAGAACAAATCGACAAGGCCTCCAACAGAAATTTAGAATTTAGACAGTATTATTAGCAATGAACTAGAAATAAAATGTATTTCTGAAAATAATAAAAGACTTCCCCTAACAAATACCAGTGTTATTAGTAATTAGTGATTCTTCTTCCGTTTATTTTCAAAATAATATGAAAACATGACCAAGAAGAAAAAATCTTGATGAAAACCAGTTTTGGATTTCTAGCTTCTATTAAAGCATAATCAATAACTTGGGATTCTGTTTTATTATTGCTGGTATCTTGAATCTTAGAGCTGTTTGCACTAGTGTGCTCCTTTTTTTTAGGGCAAGAAGATTATCTAATTGCTCTGCCTATGTTGATACATCATGCAGTATCTCTAAACAGTCCTTTTAATACATTGCAGCTTGCAGTTGAGTATGAAGAGAATGCCCTGTTTGTGAAGGTGGACACAGATGATGAATATGAGTTTGCAAAAGACATGCAGGTACACGCAAGAGCCAAGATGACACACATTCAAGCCAACGAAGTGTTGATTACATTCTTATTTAGGTTTCTCCTATTTTTTCCTTCAATTATCGAAGTCACTAATGCTGAAACATTTAGGTAAGAGGGCTTCCGACGCTTTATTTCTTCAGTCCAGACCAAAAGAAAGACGCCATACGCACTGAGGGGCTAATTCCTATGGATATGATCAGAAACATCATTGACAACGAGTTATGACAGCTGAAAGATTATTGTATTATTAGGCACATAGGCAATGTTTTCTTTTTGTAGCAGATGAAAATTTTGTCATGAGGCTAGTTATTACCACTAAGTACTAGTTTGGTGTGCTTGATGCTTCGTTTTGCTCCAATGGTAGGTTTCCTCTGTGCAAAATTGTTACTGTGCTGTTTTTGTATTCTGTTTTTTTTTTAAAAAAAAATCCTCGCCAAAATCTTGGTTATGTCGTTCAGTTGTCGGTTAGGCCTTTGTGATCAGTTTCATCCCTCCAAATGATAAGATGGCTTTAGCTCACATTGGTCCTTAAATATTAATAGAACCATTTTGGCCCTTGAGTTGGCATTTGGGGCTTAAATTTTGTCGAGAACATGGGACGGTATAGTTATTGATTTTCTCACACCGAGTGACTCGTACTTACAGTTTTGGTTTTAGTCTCGGTATTTTTTTCGGTTCTAGCTATCAATCATCAGGACTAAAGTTCTCTGCCCAACCACTAGAGCCACAGCCACAGGCTTTTGAAGCAGGCTACATTAGCCCCGGTTCGTAACACCAAATGAAACAAAATATCATCTTTAGTCTTAGTTGGTGTTATCAACCCGATTACTTCCTTCTTAAGGTGACTTTTTAGTCCCGGTTGATGTCACCAACCCAAACTAAAGGTCTCTCACTCGAGACTAAAGGTCCTTCACAGTTCAATTGAAAAGGAAGAGCACACAAGACTTTATCATATGTGGTGTGCAGTTGACTTGGTAAGGAGACGAGCAGTCTTGAGTTTCAATCTCACACACCAAAAGAGAGGTCTACCTAGAATTTTATATATTTCTTCTTTCGAGGATGGGCTTTAATTCCGGTTGATATCTATCTATGACCTTGTTTAGTTCTCAGAATTTGCCCTCAAATTCCACTATGTAAAAAGAAGATTTTTATCACATCAAAATACCGGCACATGCATGAAGTACTAAATGTAGATGAAATCAAAAAATAATTACACAGTTTGGTTGTACTTTGCGAGACGAATATTTTGAGCCTAATTAGTCAAAGTTTGGACAATTTTTACCAAATACAAACGAAATGCTACAGTAATGCTACAGGAATTTTCGCCAACTTTGTACACCCCAAGTTAGAAAACTAAACAAGGCCTATCTATCTTTTAAAGATGGGCATTAGTCCTTAGGATGTCTAAATATATATATAGGTTATTACGTACTGTACTATATATAACTAGATAGATATAAGTGGTTGTCGTTGCTACAGGTTATGTTTGTTCTTCGCTTTATTCAATTCGGTATTAACATAGATATAAATTTAAAGCTGGTATTTTAAGCTGGTATTTGAAAAGTGATAATGATAAAAAAGTTAAATATCCCTCGCCATGGTGGCAGGTGCCCTGTACGGTTATACGCCTCGTCGCCGCAACCTTATCCGCTCGCCCCATACCGCTTACGACTGCCGAGCGGACCCCATCACGCGGGCCCCTTCCCCTTTCCTCAGCCGCCCGGCCAGCGCCTCTCTACCTCCTCGGTCACAGGACTCACAGCACCGTGCGCCTGCATGTTGAGGCCGCGTGTCCGCCCAGGCTTCACCGTGTGCCCGCAATAGCCGCACGACGTTAATTAGGGGGTCGCACATTAATTGCGCAAATACGGGTCGGACCCGGCCCCGATGCACAAACGCCAAACCCCCACATAAATCCCGGACCCCTCCCGTCGCTAACCGAATTTCCTCCGCCCCTTGGGTTTATGTTTATTATCCCCTCCGTGCCAAGTCCCACCCAGAGTTAGGGTTTCCGGATCGTCGTAGCAGCTATGGAAGGTGGTGTTGGCGGCGGCGGCGGCGAGTCGCCGAACGGAGTTGTGATCGATGATCCTGTGGGCCAGGGAGGTCAGGGAGGTGAGGGCTACTACGATTTTGACGCTGAACTCAGTGACGTCGTGTGCGCCCTGTGCGGCGATGGCGGCGAGTTGCTGTGGTGAGTTTGATCTCTGTTTCTTCTCCAGTAATCTAGCGCTAAGTTCTTCCCTCTAGACGTTTTTAGATCCGTTGTTATGGTTTACATGCATGATACATTATCGCTGAAGAACATCGCATCAATCCTGCAATTTACCTGTTAACCTAGCCGTTTTGAATATTCGTATCCAAACTCGTTATTATGTTTTTCTGAACGAAAGTTAATCTCGTGCTACAATGAACAAAGAAGTCAGTGCTTTTAGTAACTTCGAAATTTGTAGTTGATTCTTTTTCTTGGAAAAAAAATTTGTAGTTGATTCGCAGATTTGATATTAGGATGTGTTTTCTATCCCACAGGTTGTTTAATTATACATTTTGTTTTTTTCCTGTTTATTTATTAGCTGTGAGGGTCCATGTTTGAGGTCGTACCATGCGACCATAGCTACGGGCCAACCATCAGACTGCATGTCACTAGGCTTCACTGCAGAACAAGTAGATGTAAATCATCTGTTTTCTTGTGGCTTATTAAAAAACACCATAGTTGTTTCAGAAAAAAAGAAACTTAATGTGTGCAAAATCGGTTCTAGGCTATGCAGCATTTTATCTGTGATAGTTGCAGAAACAGGCAACATCGATGTGCCAGCTGCGGGATACGGGGATCTTCTGGTCTAGCCAACGACCCTCAGGGTCAGGTACGTGGGCTTGCAACTTTCAGATAATTATGTGATGTGTTGTCCTTTGTACCTACTATTTTTTTTATATATCTTGAAGACTTAAATACCTTGATTTTTCAAGAAAAAAATATCACCAGTTTAAAATTAGAACACCAATTATATTAAGATAGAGATGCTCTCGGGTATCTTTGATAGTAGATGAGTTAGCCACAGTGCCGGCCCTAGGATTTTAAAGGCCCTCCGGCAAACTCGTCACAATGGACCATATATAAATCTTACCATATATATAGATGCTAAATATATTTCTTGCAAAATGAAAACATGTCTAAAGATATATTTTTTGATTTAACATTATTGATAAGTACCTAGAGAGTCTGGAATACTATAAAGTAGGATTACAAAACGATAAGGAAAAAATACTATCTAGGGCCTAATCTGATCGGCTGATGAACTGATGAAATAGTGAAGACTGAAGTGATGATCGGCTAATGGCCTAGTCCTCTGGTTGAGTCGTGCCTGGAGTCCTCAACTCTGGTCGCCGACTCACCCTCTTGCCGCTGTCGTGCGCCATTTCCGTGTCCCTGTGGCGCTCGTCGGAGCAGCTCCGTGCGCGTCGCGAGTTCGAGTCGAAGTCGAGTGTCTCTTCGACTGCTCACTAACTCGCGTGGGGAACGGACGAACAAAGCATGGCCGATTTCTTCTTCTCTCTTTGGACTTGGGGGCTTTGTATTACAGTATATCGGGCTTGGGCCCCTCCCTCGTCTGGGCCCTTGGCCGTCGCACTCGGTGCCCCTCCCCTAGGGCCGGCACTGGTTAGCCATTGGACCTAGCAGCAAAGACATGTAGTAGTATGCTGATACTGATGATGTCACTGGTGAAGAGAGGATGATTGTGGGGGTGATGCTGCCCTTCCTGTTATTCTAGGTTAGAGAGATCAGCCTTTATTTTGGGGGTGGTTAACCCTCACATGACATTTACGAAGTGTTTGGTTTGGCGAAATATACCGTAATCAGAATACTTCTGGGACTAGATGCCGATATAGTTACTTGGTTTGATTCGGTCCATAATGAGATATCACGTAATTGGATAACGCTCTACTCTCTGCTGATACCGCACTCCTCTGACCTTTATTGTATTATAAGCTGCTGCCACCGCTGCCCGTATACTGTAGTAACGTCACTACCAAACAAAATCAGCAATCAATGATTCCACCACCTAAACCCGCATGATTTGATTCAATTTCCATTTACATTACCTGAGGATGCACCAAACAGCACCTTGGTTTTAGAGATAACCTAATGGGGCATTTAAAGGGCCACAACTAGAAGTGTTTTTAACACATTTGACCAAATTGCATCATGGTGAAATTTTCCCCTTTAGACTCGGTCATTTGATGGTTGCTCGAGATCAACCTCAGGCCTGATTAAGCAAATAGCTTGCTAGAACTGAGAATTGCTAAGTACTTATCATGCCAAGTTTAATAAATCCACCTTTACAAATGAGAAACACTTAGATAGCGTTGTCTTTTATTTAATAGTCTCGTATGTGTAAAATGTTTTGGATAGTGGACAATTGCTAATAACAGGATTTGGAAATGGAATGTATTCATCCTATGAATGCAAAATTTTAAGATTCTGTGGGCATATCACTCAAACTTGTGGTTCAATTGCCATTATCTTACTCTAGCAGTAAATATATTCATCATATAGATTTCAATAGTCTCTCAAAGTGACTGAATCACTGTAGTTATTAAAGGATAATTCCTTTTTGCTCAGCTTGCTCTTTGGACATATTTATTAGTTGTCTATCTGTATAGTATGATCAGTACTATTGTTGCAGTTGCAAATTTGCTTACTATATATAAACTATGCATATTGTTATCAGGTGTTTCGTTGTAATCATGAAACATGTGGTCGCTTCTACCATGCTGTGTGCATTAGCGCGGAGCTTCACCCTGGTGATCCTGCAGAGGCTGGCCGATGCAGAGTTCGGGTTGCTGCTGGTCGGCCGTTTTGGTGCCGACGACCACATCGGCCACGCAGTATCTTCGTTCCGCTTTAAGCGCAGGAATGGAAGGAGAATCTCCGGTTTAAGCTCAGGAATGGAAGGAGAACCTTTGAAATATGATAGTTCTGGTCATGTGACCATTGGTTAAAACCTCTCTTTTGGGTTCCCGGTTACTTTTTTTTGCATTGCATGGATGTGACTAGTGTTGAAGTCGCTACTTTTTGAAATACTTAATAAGTCGCTTGATGGACTGAACTATAACAAGGTACACTAATTAGTAACTGGTTGGGAAGTAGATTGTTGTCTATAAAACAAAACTAATCATCGATGGTTAACCCGGTGTGCTCGTTGGCACAACAGCCTTTGGTGGCTCGCTAATCATCTATTTTTCTTTGCATAGCTCAAGTCGGCCTTCATTCCTGATCGTGTTCCTCTTTGACCAAGTGAACCATAAGGCAATAATCATCAACAACTCATTCGCTCCCTTGCATTCAGAATTATTTTAACAGCATCTCGAGCTGTAGTACCAGACGCCAACACCACTATCTTGGCCTCATCAAGCCTAAGTAGGTACCATAATTGAGGGAGAAAGACACAAGCAAGTAATAAGTAATTCCAAGCATTCACAACAATAGGCATGTAGGAGATACAGATTTATTATCTTGGGGTTCTGCCACACCACTAAGGAGTGCCTACATCCTCATTGTCGAGGTGACTACAAAGGTCGAAGTCTCTTCCACCTCTTTGCCACTTTCAAGCAACCACAAAGGTTAACTCGAGTTGTTCACTAGAATTTAGGTAATACAAACCTATAGGAGCTCTTGAGCGATGCCTGGTTCAGCTAGGGATCAAACCTCAATAGTAACAAACACAAATCCAACCGGCTTTGCGAAGAAATCATACGCTCAAGCTTTACTTCCTAAATTATCTCACCAAATCCTCATTCTCAACTCAAACTCTAGCTAGATTTTGATTGCAGAGTAAAGATAAGTCAACTCAAACTCTAGCTAGATTTTGATTGCAAAGTAAAGATAAGAAGAGGAGAGGGCTTTGAATGTTAGGGATGAGTTTTATCCGAAGGTTGGACGCAATGAATGAAGTGTGTGACCACTAGAAGTGATTATGGTATTTATAGCTCAAGGCATTTCTAGTTGTTTAGAGAGGCATTGGAATTTTTCTAGCGTTTGATGCATCGGATTTTTGTACATTTAGTACGGATAGGTCTTCAAGGTTGCACGGAAAGAAAAGAAACGTTGGAACTTTCGAAGCATGGAAATGAGCAGACAACCTCTGATGAACTATTGGCTTGGCTGTGCACCACGAACATTGGTACTTTCAACGTTTGTTCGGAACATCCAACAGTCAAAACTTAGAAACTGACTTTTGACGATTGACGAAGCAACGACCGAGCTATGCACAAATCACTTCTCATAGTCACCACAAGCCACCTCGCTTGCCTCGGGGTGTGCTTCTTTTTTTCCCCCTTTTTTTTATCCCCCTGTTCTCTTTGCGATATGGCTTTCAATCTTTGTTGGCTCTCACTTAGACATTAGTGAGTTTATTTTTATTTAAGGATACTAAAATTGAGTACTTATTGTTCTTTTTTAGAAAAAATTATATTATATATTTATGTATTTATATCCATGTATATATTAAAAATGAAATTAGACCTTTTTATGGAAAAAATAAAAAGAGCTAAATAGCAGGTTATTCACGAATTGAGCCCAAAATAGTAGTTTCCTCCTGCCCTGGCATCCATGTCGGTCGGTCCGACGATCCACTCGCCCCAACTTCTCCAATTCCGAGTTCATTCAAAAAAGAAAAAAAATTTCCCCCATGCGCGTCCCCTCATTCAACTCCTGCGCTCGTGCGCTGCGCGTGCGTGATCCCGTCCGCTCGGCGTGACGTCGCTTCACCCAAATCCCAATCTACCCTCCCGACCCCCGTTCCTGCCATCCAACCCTCTGTCGGTTCCAGCTTCCAGGCGGGGCGGCGGCGGACTGGCGGCTGTCCTCTCGGCTGCCACACAGCGCACCTGCGGTCCGCCGCCGGGGCAGCGCCGCAGCAGCCACTGAGACCGCCGCCGGCGGCGGCTCCGCGGCTGGAGGCCGACGCGGCCACGCGGTACCGAGCCACTGTCCCACCGAGGAGGCCAGATCGCTGAGCAGCGGAAACGGAACGGGAGCAGCCGAGCAGGTCTGAATACTCTTGAGTCTCTCTGATCGATTTCAGCACCAAACTGTGAATCAATATTCAACTGGCTTCCCATTTACTGAGATTAGATTAGATCGGTACTCGATTTGTTTAAACCGCTTCAATATTGCAACTAGGGTAATGAAAATAAGGGCAAAGTAAGAGAAAGACTAGAGTCGGGAATATACGGGTAGAGACAGGCAGAACTTCGTGGAACTAACCATTTTGTTGTGACAATTACCAATATCTTTCACTGTAAAACGAATCTTGATCGCCATTATGGCGATGGCCAATTGGCAACTATTGTTGATCACCATTGTGGTCAGAACAGTGCACGTATCCACGCTTACTGCAAATGATTTGAAGCAAGATAGATAGTGACACAATAGACAGTCTGTCATCCAATGGTGATAGTGACACAATAGACAGTCTGTCATCCAATGGTGAAAGTGGTTGGTAAAGACAATCTTTGATTCGTTGAACAAGGGCAAAAGACCTTCACGTACTACTACCAATTATTAATACATGATATGCATTTAAGAAATCATCAGAATAATACATACTCAATATTGCTGATTAAATTAGACATCAAGATCGCATCAATATCATTGATTAGGATTGTTGCTCACAACCAATAGTTTCATCACAGTTCCATCTGCTATATATTATGTGAATATGTGTTATATCTTCTATGTATTATGCAATTATACTTATGTTGTAGTTTACAACTTTAGGTTGTCATCTTTTTGATACCCATTCATACCCAACCAGCCAACCTCAAAATTCTGGGTCCGGGACTGCCCAAGCGTGCGAAGCGAAATAGGTAGACGCATGCTTCTCTGTTCCCCAGCGATCCAACCCGGCCATCGCTTATCCTCTGTGGCCAGACTGATAAATGGATAGTGAGATAGTCTTTTTTTTTTGTTTTCATTTTGTTTTGGTAGCCATATGCTTCTGTGAATCTGGAACTTAAGTCTCTTTCTCCCCTGTTAATTTTCTACCTCTTGTGTTTACTGGACCTTACCCTCCTCAGTGAGTTAGAACTTAGGACACCACTGGTCTTTCTTTGTGCAAAGGAATGAAATTTTTCAATAGAGATGTGATGAGAGCCTCTAGCATTGAGCTTCGCTTGAACTTATCAGCCCAGCATATCAGCCATGGTACAGTGGTTTTCTCTCACAACAAAACAGCACCAACCGGCGTATCAGCCGCAGAAACCATCAGCTGGACAGCCTACACAACTAAGCGCTCGCCTAGGCACATTTAAACGCGAAATGGAGCCCTTGGCGCTTCACCTTGTCCAAAGCCGTCCAATTAAACGCCAATTAGTGGCATGGAATCATAGGAAATTGGGATGATGGCCAGCTAGCGCGTGCACCAGTGAGCGGCAGGAGCATGTCCATGTCTGGGTGTGGTGGGCAGCAGCATGCGAAGCAACAATATTCAATATGTGCTTGTGACGTGGCTGCAGCCGCCATCTCCACATCTTGCGTTGGTGCCAGCAGCAGGGAGAATCTTGAGCACTGACTCCTCAAGTAACTCCCACCCCATGCGCCTCCACGTTGCGTGGTATCAAGAGGCCTCCACCTGAGCCCGGCAATCCCAGACCTTGTGGTATGTGAAGTGCGGCTGGCTGTGCGGGTGTGCAGTGGACTGTGGATGTGTGCACGTGGGAGGGAGAGGGGAAGGGAAACAGGATGGCCGCCAAGTGCCTAGCGCCTTTGGAACCTTGTGTTTAATTGTTTATGTAGGTATGCCAGTCAATTTGAGTGAGGCTGGATACTTTGTGTTTCCTCTTTATGCATATAGCAGCATAAGAGTTGTGTCTTAGAATTGATCTTTGGATGTTCAATTAGCTGGTACAACAACATGACAAGTGGCAGCATCCGCATGCTATAATGTTTTTTCAATGTTTGATATTTGATTTGTTTCTTCTTGTAATTTTTGATATATAATTGCCTTTTGTTTTTTTTCTTGTAACTGAATAGTGGATAGAAGTAATTTTACTAATTCTGTTATCATGGTTGAAACTTCCATGCCTAGTAAGTTAGCACCTGACAGTGTTCTTCATTGCTTTCCATGCTGCTTTTTGTACATGCATTTGTTGTACTTGTTAATTTACCTTTTTAATCTAGAGCTTGCAGAGTGTTAGATAGGAAGGACCTCCTCGTTTCATGTTTTTTTGTTGATTCTCCATGAAGTAAGAGTGTTAACGATATGTCAAGTGAAATGGTGATGGCTATGAATAATGAACAGTTGACTGATTAGATATAGGCTTTATATATATTTTGTTGAAAGTTGAAGAAACCGGAAGGTCTATGTTATATACTGGAGCCAATCAAGATATATGCGTGCTGTAATCCAGTAGAACTGTATATCTTGGTTCATGCTATTCCTGTTCTTGTCTTAGCTACATGTCTGTATTTTGAATGACAAGGTTATATTCTTACATTTGATCTTCCCTCCTTTCTGTTCTAAATTTTTTCATACTTTGTGCATATATAGCTATTGTTCTACATTTATTTCTGCACAGTATTATTAAAATATGAATGATCATTTGCTTCTTTCTTAATCTTATTAGGTACTTCTCTAAGCACCAAGGAGATTTTGTATTGTGTGCATAAAAAACTGTTTATGAACACTTCAGCAGCCATGTCTTATGTTCGTGATGAGAAACCACATCCAGAGGTTTCCGCTGATCCTATATGTTCAAGGAACTGCATTTATGGAGATGATGACTGGGTAATAGTCAAAAAACAGCGTATCAACATATTAATTCCTCCACAATCACCTATTACTGCAAATCCCCAATCAAATATGCCCACAATAAGTTCTAAGCAGTCTTGCATTACTAGGAGCAAGAGAGACTGCGATGCTGCCAGAAAAAAGCACCCCGAGAAGTTGGCAGCCAAGAAATGTCAGAACTCCCCTCCAGTGCATGGCCGTATAGTCCATGAGGATGTTCCAATTATGACAGGTGATAAATTACCACACAGTTCTGCTGTCCCTGTTGCAAAAACAGAATGGACTAAGGATCATGCTGTTCGAGAATTGTTTCATCAAGAAACTGGGAAGGCGACAAGCATGGGTAAGCTAAGGATGCCAGTCATATCTTCACCTGTTGCGAATAAGATAATTCGAGCTCAGCTTCTTGAGAGACAGGTTGCTGGGTTTGGCGGGCTGAGGACTTGGCTTTTCGGTTGTGGTCTTGGATGGTTTGTCGACATATTGGACACTGAAAAGCTGGGGATGTATCAGCTTGCCTCTCTTACTATGAAACAGCTGAAAGATATGGGCCTTGTTGCTGTAGGTCCACGGAGGAAACTGATCCACGCCATTGACAGTTTATGCCACCCACACCTTGTTGAGATGCTTTCTTGACCCCTTGTGCATTTTAGTGACTAGAAAAGCTATTACCGGAGGGAATGTCTGAAGTGGTCTCTGATTGTAGTCAGTTTGGTGACTGAAGCCATACACATTTCTTTTATGGATAGCATTTCAGTCAAGAGGCGAAGCTCATGCTGAAAGTTTTGGTAGTAGAAACGAACAAATACTAGCGAGTTGTCCTTCTCTGAAGCACGTATTTGGATTATTCCCTCTAAACCCTGAATACAAAAAGATGGAACCTTCTAATCTTGTAGATATGCTTCTCTGTGAGTTGCAATTGTGCTGTTCTGAATGTGTTGGGTCTCCCTCCTGGCAAATTTGATATGTTTGAGTGGGTGGCGGGCTGTGTAATAATTAAAAGGACGTGTTTGTGTTACAAGTGTGTTTGTGTTACAAGTACTGCAATACGAGGTATAGACATTCTAAAGAAAAATAGATCACGAGTGAGCCAGACTTGCTCGTGTAGCCTTTTTGATGTGGTGGACACCATAAGCTGGGCACAAGAATGAAAAGACTGTCAGAGAGACGAGTAGGTTCAATATTAATTGTGAAGAGTTAACCAATATATGAGTGGGCTGAGAGCAGGTTGTAAAAAACCTGACACCAGCAAACCGGTTTTATTATTATGGTTGCTCTAGTGCCTCATCCGCTCGTGCCTTAAGCGCTTCACTAGTACAAGTATCAATATTTGGCCACGCTTGTTTGGTGTAACCAAACAACTTCCATTTGCACCAAGTGTCAACCAAACATATGTAGCGTTGGTTTTTCACCAAGAGATCAAAGGGTTAGTTTTCATACTACCAAACCCTACCAATCCGCTCCAGAACAGTTGAGGACGATAATAATTCAACATAGCCAGCGGGCTTAACACTAAGAGCAAACCGGCTTCCTATCGTTGATTTGATTAGTTAACATGCAATGCGTGCAAATTTGGCAGGTATGCAGGACAATATAAAGTTTTATCGAAAGGGAGGGTTGTAGCCAGTTGGCTGAATTTAGACTTAGACACATGAACCTAGCACTAGGTTCAATAAAAATTAGGTCAATTTGGATGTGCGATGATCTATGTATATACTTCTCCTGTCTCTAGAACTGAGTTGGACTGAACTATACTCTTTGAACTCTAGACATGATACACTTCCATTTTGTGGATAAATAGGAATAGCAAATTCCTAGTGCACAAGTTAAGCTGCTAAGTTTATCTAAATATCTAAAATTACCATGACTATTAAAAAGAATGTCTCTATGTTATTTGGTTGATATTTTCTTTGGCATTAGTTATATTTTTGCTGACAATTTGATCAAGCTTAGTACGCTAGATTCATGCTCTACTTACAAATATTGCCACTTCTTTTTTTTCCCCTTCTCCCATCCGACATTCTCACGCTTGATATTGTTGCTCCTCTTGCCCCCTACCCATTCTCCATCTCCTACTCCGGTCTAGTTAACACCATTGTAACCTGCAAATATCATTTATCTCGTTCAACTTTCTCTTAACCCATTCTAAAATCAAAATCACTGTGATTGCCATTAAAACTACTAAACTAACCACTTCAAAGTTTAACGGACCCATGCATCTAGTACATTTTGTCCATCTCCGTCACCACTGCCAGTAACGCCATGCTATCGGTGGGTAGACCTCGTGTAAAACCAACCTTAGACACCGAATAAAAAAAATTACTTGAAATATTTAAATATTTGAACCCTAAGAGAACGTTTTGAAGTTGGAACCCTCTCATGTAAACAAAACAAAAGGAAACCCTCGCAACACAAAAGAAAAGAAAAACCCTTCAGTCCTCCCGCGCCGCAATCGCCATGCCGGCTCCGACGCCGTCTTCCACGCCGCCGGCGGCAGCCGCGAACCCCAGCCACAATCCGAGGCGGAAGCGGAAGCCCAGGCCGAAAACAGCGCCCCCCTCCGCCCTAAACCCTAACTGGGCGCAGCTCCAGTCGAAGCTCCCCCGTCGCCCCGCCGCGACCCACCTCGGCAAGCGCAAGCACGATGGCGGCCCTCCGGCGCCCGCGGAACCGTCTCCACCACCCGCAGTGCAGGAGGTCAAACTCGAGCCAACCTCCGACGACACCAGGTGAGCACGCCCTGCATCGAGACGCTTGGAATGTCGGTTTGAGATTTGTTTTCTGATTTCGTGGTTTGGGAATGGTGTTTGGGGGGTCATCAGCTTGACTAAGGCGGTGGCGATTGACTGCGAGATGGTCGGGGTAGGATCTGATGGCAGCAAAAGCGCTCTCGGCAGGGTTACCTTGGTAAGCACGATCTCTTACTTCAATTTCCTTGTTTATTTACTTGCCTATTAACTAGTAATGATGTAATTAGTCATCAATTTATGGAGTGGAGTAGAGAGCGTTTGGGATTGGGATTGATGGCAGAGCAATAGGTCTGCGGTTGTTGGTTGTTGAATTGGAAGGTTGAAGGTTCAGGACGTGCCAAAAACTGTTAATCATGAAGCACAGAAGCAGTAGTGTAATAGTCTGCTCTGTCCATGGAATGAGATTGCTACTATTCCGACATGGAGATGCTCTGAAGTTGAATTGGGCAAATCCAGAGTTGGAGGTTGGTCATTTCAGACGTCTGGTTTAACAAATAGGTGGTTTTGATATCTCCCATGATTCTATGACCTTGATGGACTAACATTTTTGTGCTTATCTGAAGGTTTTTGTTACAAGCTTTGCATTTGGCACTAGTAGTATTCAAGTGTTTGTTTCAATAACATGCTTTTAGTTTATATTTGGGTTTGACACTACAGTAACACAATTGCCTATCCTGTGGCCTGTTGGGTTTCTATGGTTGTTTTGCTTACCTGATGTTAAACCCAGGTGTTATGCCTTGTACATAAACACCTCTTTTCCTATCTTAATTGAAAGGCAGAGCTCCTGCTGGTTCTTTCAAAAAAAAAAAAAATTCCAGGTGTTATGCTAATAAAGTGGCATATACTTTGTTTTATTTAGATAATGTCTAACAACTACAATGTGATCCTCTTCCCTTGTGCTGTTGTTTTGTCTGTTATAAACTGTTATGCTTGTCTACTTGTGCAAAAATGCTATAGGATTACTGTTTCAGTGTATAAACTTAGCGATCTGAAGCCATATAAACATTAAAATGGTTATTGGTTTGTTTATTCACATGATTTTCTATATCCTTCAATCTGGAATTAAATTATGAGACTGACTTCATGTTGAATTGTTAATGTTCAATCATAACCCTGTTCAGAAGGAACATTGAGTAGAGTCAATAACAATTGTTTATGGGATAAATGTACGAAAAAATTGTGTAGGCCTTTGTAACGTCCTCACATATTTTGTGTGCATTTACACCTGGATATTTGATGTGATGTAAATGTTGAAAGCTTCAAGCAGTGAAGGTTATTCTTGAATTACATGCTTAAGATTGATGGGAAATGATTAAAAGTAGAGTGCATGTTTAATTAGCTTTGCTTTGGGAAACGAGTGGGCAAGGATGTCCTTGCTTTTTTTAGAGAGCTAGGGAGAAGAGCCAAACTTCCTCCTTGAACAAGAAGGATTTTCTAGACCACAGCATGCTGAACACGGGAACAACACATGTCATAACTGTTTTTTTTTGTTAAACATTATGTGGTACTTGATATTTTGTTTTTTTATAGCATTTTCCATACAATGAATGCAGTTGAGGAAGTTTATTTGAGATGTCCAAACATTTGGATAATGTAAATGTGCTCCCATATTTGAATTATCATCCCCTAATCTCAATATGCTTGTTGTCAGGTTAATTCCTTTGGCAATGTTGTATATGATGAATATGTTCGTACTGTGGAGCGAATTGTGGACTACCGTACCCGGATTAGTGGGATTAGACCTAAGCACATGAACAAAGGTACATCAGTGCATTAACGGTGTATATGGTACTTTGTTGCTGTCTGGGGTGGTGATCTTTGTGGGTTATGCAGCTGTCTTATGTCACTGCAGCCAAAGAATTCTGGGCCGTTCAGAAGGAAGTAGCTGAGCTGATTAAAGGAAGAGTTCTTGTTGGTCATGCACTGCACAATGATCTCAAGGTTGGTAGCTTTAACTCCTTTTTTTTTTAGGCACCCTGTGTGTGTTTTTTCCTAATTTAATTAATATTTTCCAGGTGCTGCTACTAAGCCACCCAAAGAAGGACATTAGGGATACATCAGAATATGAGGTTTTCCGAAGGTTAGATGGTCTGGGCATCTACTCTGACATGATTATTCTTGTGATTACCGAACACTATTGACATGTGAATTTGAAATTTACTAGGGAAAGAAAGAGGCGATCATTGAAGGATCTTGCTGCTGAAGTACTTGGTGCTAAAATACAACAGAATGAACACTGCCCCGTATGTTTTACATTATATACAGTCCCTGATTTGTGTCGTGATGATCAGAACACTTCCATTTTTATGTTATTCCTGCTCATGATTGCTTGCATGGCCACTTTATGTACTCTTACAGATTGAGGATGCACGAGCTACGATGTTCATTTACAACAAGCACAAGAAAGCATGGGAGAAAAACATGAAAGAACAATTCAGATTCAAAAAGAAGCTCAAGAAGCGAGGCAAGAAGAAAACTACAGAGCCCAGTGGGAATGACCCCAATGTCCCCACTGTTCTCCTATAGAGACTAACAAAAGAGGACTGGGAGCCAGTGCAGGCCATTTACCTATATGGCAACGTCATGAATATGGGAAATCATATATTGGATGGAATATCTGCCGAGTCAGTATCCTAAGCCAAGACAACAGCTGAATCATGAATCTCCATAGGGGAAAAAAATATTTTGATGTCAATGTCGTATCTGTTGATTTGATCATCAGTCTATGTAGCACTTGTCCTAGTAGGGAAACAATATCTGTAATGCAAATTTTGTAGTTCAACATTAATGTAATGTAGTGTGATCGCACGCTACATTCAGGTTCTTCAACATTACTGAGAATTTTGTAGTTCAACTGAAAAATGTAACAGGTGACAAGACCGGGTTGCTGAGCATTGGATTCTGCAGACTGGGCTGCTGCTGCCTCGTAGCGATGGTTGAGATGAGACTAGTTCTCTGATGCTCGTGCCGTTTCCTAACTGTAAACTGGTGCTGGTGCAGAGGCAGGGAGTTGGTGTCCAGCATGTGGAGGATGACCACCATGAGCACGGAGCAGGCAAACATGGGTATGGGCCCGAAGACCCACATGAGCAGAGTGGTGGCGAGGTAGAGCGCCCGGAGTCCCATGGACCAGAAGTTGCCGCCCCGGATGACGGCGTGCTGCACGTAGCTCGCCGGCACGTCGGAGTCGAGCGTGGTGATGAGGAAGCTGGCCTGGACGTAGTACCTGGCGGAGTGGATGAAGCAGGTGAAGGAGGCGAGGAAGCAGACGAGCAGGGAGATGTACTTGACGGTGGCCGTGGACTGGCTGCGGTCGCCGTAGACGAGCTCCGTCATGAATATCTTGGTGGCGCTGCTGACCCAGGCGCCGATGAGGGAGCCCAGCGCGATGGACAGCGACGCCAGGTTGGTGGACGCCGAGATGTTGCTGGAGATGACGCTCAGCGCCAGCGCCGTCTCGTCGGGGGCCGCCTGCGGCTGCACCATGCGGCGCACCCAGGCGAGCTTGTTGTGGTTCTCGTAGCCGATCACGGTGTTGGTGGGGTGCCGGAGGATGCGGTAGAGGAGGAGGAGGTGGTAGCTCAGCATCACCACCAGACCGCATGGCACCAGCACCAGGTCCAGGGAACCCTTCTCTTTCTTCATCGTCGTGTCTCTCTTCAGGCTTTGTGCTCTGTCCGGCTATGCTATTGCTCGTCTCGGTCTGCATACAGGTCCCTAATAACTAGCATTTTGATGCTATTTCTTGGAGTTGATCTGTGTAGAGAGAACGCGAGGGAGGCCGTCGTGGCTTGTGGCTTGCGCTTTCATTTGGATTGCTACTAGTGCTAGTGGGCAGCAGCCCAGCAATGACCATGATCTTGCTTATGAGTTTTGCTCAAGAGATGTACGTACGTAGCCGTGGTACTCACGGTGGTGTGGCTTGTGCCTTAGGGGCAAAGACTGCGAGCACGGCAAGCAAAACTCGTGAGCTTGCTTCCAAGAAAGGCCGGGAGATATAATTGCTTGACGGGTTACAGGTCTGCTGAGTTCTCAATTTTTGATCCAAAAACCAATAAGAAAATAATTTTGCCTTAATGAAACGTCAGTGACAACTCCGCTTTCTAATCTCTATCCCATCGTCCCAGACATGGAAGCACATAGTAGATTCAAAGACTAAAAGCAGCAATAGTACTCATTCCGTCAAAGAATGCAATTTTCATCTTTTGAGAAGTCAAACCGTTTGAACTTTAACTACTTCTTTTATAAAAAAAGCAATTAACATCCATGATACAAAATAAGTATTATTACATTGGTTATAGAATATTTTTATTATAACCTTATTTAAAGACATGAATACTAACACTATTTACTGTAGATTTGACCAAAGTTGAGCTAATTACTGTAAATTTAGTCAAAGTTGAGGTAGTTTGACCGGTAAGGATTCCATGATTGTATTCTTCTGCAAACTTAAGTCAATGTCGATAGACATTCCATAATTGTTTTTTTTCATACGGAGGGAGTATATTGTTTATCGTGCAAGGTTAGTAAGGTCAACCGATCCAATCCAATCATTAAACCATCGAAGTGCTTTTGCGTACTGGGTTGGTCAATTGAAGAATCCAGGATAAAAGCGTGGATCCGCTGCCTTGCAAATCGAAATCTGCAATTCTGAATGGCCAGCGTTCTGATAGTGACACAACAACGTGAAAAATAAATGATGTTTCCTAGTGGTTCCGGGCTCTGCGTGTTAGCGTGTACCACCATGTATTGCTTGCACTCAACTCAAGAGGCTTGAGCCGATTGTAGTACATCATATCTTTAACTCCATCGGAATCACTCAGAATTTAATTGTTATTCTCACTAGAGTCACACTATTTAGTTGCCTGTGCGCCTGCTAATTGCAATAATCTTTCATCATTACACAAAAGTTTAAGACACCGATCGGGTGATAAAAGAAGAATACCAATCCGGAATGTAACGAAGACTTCATCGTCTTCAGTTCAGACTTCACCGGTATGCATTCTCTTCCATATGATCTCTCCCTTTCTTTCTTCCCGGTTCTTTTCAAATTGAACGATCCGTCATAGAGGTACCGCTTCAGCATGCAAAAGATTAGCACCATTGCCTCTATTTCTTACAAGGATGTTTTATGATTTGTGTGCATGGATGCTAGCTTATGAGACAATTCTAAGAGTATGTTTGGAACAACTTCTGAAAATTGTCTCTACTACCAAAAAGCATAAAACCAACTAAATAGGTACAAACTGTTGACACCGTTTTTCGGCACATGTCAATAAGGATCGGAAGACTAAATTAAATCGGCAAGAAGGCGGTTATTCTCCAGTATTGCTTCTGAGTTGCCGATGGATGATGGCCGCTAAAGGACATGTTGATCTCGTACGTTGCCGATGAAGCCAGAAGGTTGTTGCCGATGGAGTGAGAGCCATGGTTGACCGATGGAAAGCAGGGCTGAAGAGCGTGAAAAGCAGAGCTGAGTCATTATCGATGGGTTTTGCCAATGGAATCTACAGAGATGAGGAGCGTGCCGATAGAGGTTTCATCGTAAGCAATGGATAAGGAAACTGGTAATATTTATGCCAATATTTTAATAAGTCTACTTTTGAGTCCGACCTTGGTACGAGTCATTATTTTTTATTCCTTAGAGATAAGACTTGTTTAGGTAATACTTTGTCGTGTCTATTTAGGACTCATAGTACCAGGGTATAAATATGTACCGAGAGGCAATGTAGAAAAGATAATCAATCAAAATACAACAAATCTATTACTTTTATCTATTTTTCAAGTAATCTACTTTTCGACGACTTCGTCACCAGTACCTTTTCCTTTTCAACGAGTTCTTTCAAGAATCGGCAGGCTGCATCAACTTGATCTCCGGCGACCTTGCAGGTTCC
Source organism: Bothriochloa decipiens (assembly GCA_023333625.1). Classification (NCBI taxonomy): domain Eukaryota; kingdom Viridiplantae; phylum Streptophyta; class Magnoliopsida; order Poales; family Poaceae; genus Bothriochloa; species Bothriochloa decipiens. The sequence continues at coordinate 27,184,657 of CM041643.1, read as the reverse complement.
GCGTCTACCGAGCACGATTCAGGCTTTGACGTCCGGGCGTATCGCTGTCGTCTCATCTGATCTGTTCAACAGTTATCGAATATCCTCTGAGCTTTGACGTCCGGGCGTATCGCTGTCGTCTCGTTCGGATTTTATTCAAATTTATCATCCTTGTCGATTAACAGGTCAAATCGACTGGCACGCCTTGATATCGAACTTGGGTATTAGCCCATTGTGTTTGCAGATCCAACGCCTTTTTGCATCAACACATCTTTTGGCACGCCCGGTGGGACCAAGTCAACAGATTTATCATGAAGAATACTACCGATATCACTCCAGAAAACATCATCGAGATATCAGAATCAGATCTCAAGGAGGATCAGAGGCAAGCCATGGAGAAAGCTATGGAGGATTACAGGCAGCTCTGCTTGAAGTCTTTCAGCATGAATAGGGGAGGAGAAGTCATCCAGAAGCAAGATCTGCCGTTGCCTCGGCAGGTAACCTTTGACTCCAACCCTGGTAAATTACAGGAGATGGTTAATTCTGCATTAAATCAAGCTTTGATCAACCACTTCACCGTGCTGTCCAATACTGTTTACAATGCTGTTGTGCAAACATTAAGAGAAGGACAAGCACCAGGGTATGTCGGGCCGGCATATCATCAGCCGGTATCGGCATCTACCAGCATTCCATCGGCAATTCTAGCCGTTGAGAGTATAGAAGCGCCTACTCCAGCTATATCAGGACCATCCATCATTGAAGCCACGCCGATAGGATCAGATCTAACGTCTCAGGAGAGGCCTAGTACTCAGTTGAGCACAGATCTATCGGCATCGGCAATGTCAGGTCCTTCAGGTCAACATAGTCAAACTGCTGCTAATTGGTGGGGATACGGTATGCCTCCAGGTCCATCTACTGCCAACTCTGGATTGCCTCAAGTGCATGATATAGCAGGGAAGGGTCCGATGACATTGGCTACTCCAATTCGGCCGGTGGCTCAAGTGCCGCATTATTCTACTGTACCTCCTGCTATACAGCCATCGTCAATGGGATTCTACGCGCCTCCGCAACAGATATTTTATGCGAATCCATTGACTAATCCCCCACCAGTTCAACAGAGAGCTTCCACTGCAGAGCAGTCCGTAGTACCATTCATATCTCAGTCTGGACTACCTGCAATTCAGGGCAATTATGCTGGCTATCATCCATCTATACAAGAGCATCAATTGTCTGCAAGCTATCAGCCATCGGCAAGCCAGGTGCCGATGAGTTACAATCTCAATTGGTCAGGGCAAGTGCCAATTCAGCAACCTGCTATTCAACCAAGCTACCAAGCAATAGGGACTCAACGGTATAGTCCACAGACAACTTTCTAGGAACAAGCATCGGCAAAACAGCTGATGAACTTTACTCCGCAGATTGGTGCCGTGAATATGCCGATTTATCCAAGCCAAGTGCCACAGGGGTATGTAGAAGCATATCAACCAACGCCTCCAGTAGAGATCCAGCCAGTGCATCGGCAAGATTAGGATGCACTCTTGACCGATAAGATTGCAGAAGTGATGAAAGAACATTTGGGATTCAGCCCAAGATCGATACTTACTCTTATCGGACTCCATACCCTTCATCTTATGATTCAATTCCTTTTCCGAATCGGTACAAGGTGCCAGATTTCACTAAGTTTTCTGGGCAAGATGATACATCAACAATGGAGCACATCAACCAATTCATTATCCAGTGCGGGGAAGCAGCGAACAGGGATGAGCTGAGGATCCGTTTATTCTCGTCCTCTTTGTCTGGATCAGCATTCGCGTGGTTTATATCATTGCCACCGAACTCTATTCTTACTTGGACCAATCTGGAAAGACAATTTCATAAATACTTCTTTGCTGGTGTCCATGAAAAGAAGCTTACCAATTTAATGAAATTAAGACAGCGGAGCGACGAATCGGTAGAGAGTTTTGTGCAAAGGGTACGAGACATGAAGAACAAGTGCTACAGCCTAGTGCTTGATGACTACCAGTTAGCTGGTTTGGCTTTCCAGGGTTTGTTGCCGCATCTCAGGGACAAATATGATTCTCAGGAGTTTGAGAGCTTAAGCCATATTGTGCAGAGGATCTCTGATCAAGGTGCTCAAGTCCTAGAATTTAGGAAGAGCTGGAACAAGAAGGTGTCCTTCGTAGAGGCAGAGGAATCAGATTCAGATGAAGAACCAACTATCGGCCTGGCTGAGTGGGTAAAAGGTAAAAAACCTTTATCGTGTCCTTTTGGTCAGAAAGAGCCAGAGAAATTCACGTTTGACGTCACAAAGGCCAATAGAATATTTGATCTGCTACTTCAAGAGGGCCAAATCAAGCTATCACCCAATCATGTGATTCCATCGGCAGATGAACTGAAGAAAATTAGGTACTGCAAATGGCATAATGCAACTTCGCACAGTACCAATGACTGCAAGGTTTTTAGACAGCAGTTGCAATCGGCAATTGAATCTGAGAGGATCAAGTTTGACAACTCTAAAGCTCAGAGGCCGATGAAGATTGATCAACATCCTTTCCCAGCAAACATAGTAGAGGCCGTAAACAAGACCAAAGTGTTGACATTGGTAAGCGCTAAGAGGAGAGCATCGGTGGATCCTAATCAAGCAACTACTGATGACTTGAAGGGGAAAGAGGTAGTTGAAGCAAGCAGTAGTTCAAGAAGGCCTCCTAGACCAGCTCCGTACAGAATTCCAAGTAACCACTATCGGCATCGGCAAGAGGAGTTGCGTTGGGAAGCGTGGCATCGGCACAAAGACCATTGGAGATGCCCCTTCTTCATCTATTGTTGGGAAGAAGGCATTAAATTGCCTACTGTTGATAGTTGCCCCGAGTGCAATGGTTATGATCGAACCGATCGGGCAGAAAGAAGGCTGCGCTATGGTGATCGGAGCAGATACATCGGTAAGCCGATCAGAGAAGGGGTATCGGTACATGATCGGCTGGGGGGCAGGACCAGTGTACATGAAAGGCTGGGCAGGCGTGCTGACTGTTTGCTGATGAATCAAAAAGAGCTCAAAGAAATGACCAATGCAGGAGTCCCTGATGAAACAATACTCTACAGGGATCCCAATACAAATTGCCCAGGTTCACGTGCAAAAATTTACCAACCCGTATGGAAGACGAAGCTTCCTCAATGGTGCCCTAAAGGTCTAACGAGGACTCAAAAGAGAAAAATGCATCGTGAGCACAAAGAGGAAAGTTCCTGTGGAGCAGAAACTCAAGAATGACAGCTGAAGCGCAAAAGTGAAGGTCCATCGGCAGACAGCAACATGGTTTTCCTATTGCCGATGAGATTCTTAGCACTTGCTAATAAAATATATATATAGATAAAAGTGCTTGTTCAAAAGAATGTATCGGCACTACGTTAATGTGGAGTTTTATAAATTACCGATACATCACATTGCCGATGAAAAGGGAGATTTACAAGTTCAACAATGAATGGATAGTTGATATCGCACGCAGGCGAATTTGGTCAGCTTCCTCCAGTATCTTTTCATCTTCATCGGCACTACCTTCAACTGGCCTGATCTTCTTCTTGAGCGCCAGCGTCTTGAGGACTTGGTTGTCCCTTTCTTGCTGAAGAGTTTTGACAGCTTCGGGCATTTGGGCCTTCTCATGATTTGCTGCATCCAAGGCTCCTTCAATCTGTCTCAGCTCTGCTAGCAGGGTCTCTCTTCTTGCCGATAATTGAGCAATCTTGTCCTCTAGATCTGCACAAGAGGCTTCTAGCTTACCGATGTCTTTGTGCTTCTCATCGGCAAGTTGCTTATGCTTCATCATGTCCTCATGGAGTGTTGCCTGAGTGGCTCTATCGACAATCCGCTGGGCAGCCCTTTGATACTGCAACTGCCGGCTCTCCAGATGTGCAGCCTGGAAAAGTGCTTCCTCAACATCGACAGGAATATGACCTCGAATTCCTTTAAAAGTTACTCTTGCAGAATCAGAATCCTGTATCAGTAAAGAGGTCTCCTATTGCAGCAATGATAATAGAGTCTCCAGCTTTGACTTGGTTTCAGGTGATAGAACTCCAAGGGCTGGAGCAGAGCTTTCTTCAGAATCTTCATCATCGGGAACAATCCCACTGATAGAGAAGGAAAATAGACTATCGGGGGAATCTTGTTCCTAAAAAGGAAAACGTGATGTCAGCAGAAGAGCCCAAAGTGTTAAAGGTTATCTAAGGGAGTTAACGCACCTGTTTCAAGGCAATCTCTCGCCTTTGGCTCGGAGAAACAACCTCAGGTACAATTACCGATGACGTTTCTTGTGTTGGTACCTCGATTGGTTGCTGCTGCGATACCGATGCCGATGAAGGTCCTTGTATGGGTACAATGGCCGATGGAAGAGCAGGTGCCGATGGAGAGGTCCGCACAGATACGTCAGGCGATATCGGGCGAGGCGAGGACGCCGACGGAGATGGTGTAAGTCTTGCCCGCTTGGATTGTGATTCTTCGCCCGATGAAGCCTTACGCTTGTGCTGTAAGATATCGGCATCGCATGGCTATGGGGCATCGGCAATGGATAGCTGAGGAATCGGTACACTTGGGACGGTTGCCGATGCAATTACTCGGTGCTGCAAGAGAGACAGATGAGTAAAAGTGCCGATCCAATAATCAAGGTTTGAATAAAGAATACCTCTGGAGAGTCATCAAGGACAACAAGGTGGGGCGATGAAGGTGCTGCAGGTGGAGACGAAGGGCGAATTACCGATGAGGATTCTAGTGGTGTGGAACTCGCGCCCTGAAATATGAAATCGGTAAATCACAGCAATCGGCATCTGCAAAAGAAAGTGAGGTGTTTACCTGAGATGTCTGTGCCAAAAATGTGACCGATTTGGTGCTCTTCTTGGTACGACCATGGCCCATTGGAGCATCTAGCGAGGGAGCTTTATGGCCGATGATGGATACCGGGGAGATCGGTTGCAACCGTATGACCTTGCCGCTCTTACTTAATATTGGAACTGGATCATCAACCTATTAAAAAGGGGTTAGTTGCCGATGAGTCAAAGGGAAGGTAAAAGAAGTGCAGAATCCCTTACCGCATCGGCAGGGATGGCGTGATCGGAATCAATAAGGTTCCAGTAAAAATAAGGAGATGCAAAGAATAGCTGCTCTTTCCATTCTTGCCACCATAATTTGAAGGATTCGGTTACGAAGGAAGCCGGTACCCAATTGGTCAGATCAACATCAGATATATCAGCATCGGGAAGGAGAGTAACAATCTTGTGCCAATCCACACGAGTCGCAATAGTCTCTCTCGGTTTAATCACATCGGCAAAACAGAGGTTGATGGGCAGTTGTCCAAAAGCTAGTTGTCTTGCTGCTGCCGATGGATAATAGAACTCGTATGTGGGATTAATGTTCTTCCCGCTTCCAAATATGTTGATCGGGATGGCACGAGGAGTGATTATTGCACTAAGAATGTCGGCATCCTGGTTCAGGGCCTCATCAGTAAGGTTAAAGGAAAGAGGGAATCTTGCTGCTTCATCAACATACGGGACCCAGGCCCGAAGCTCAGAAGGGATGCCGATATAGAATCTGTGGAAGAGATTGCCAATCTGGATTCTGTTTGCCTCTGCCCCTGGTAATACTGCCAGTGCTTCTCCAAAGTTGATAGGGAGGCACGTTGCCGATTCTTCTTCCCCGAGTTGATAATCTTCAGGAAGACTTCGAGGGAATTGCTGGGCGAACATATCAATGTGAAAATACTTGTGCATATGGGCATTCAACCACATATTGATGAACCACCAAGGGCCCCCAGGTTGCCGATGGATTTGCCTTGCAGCAGCCTTTGTGATACTTGGTGGAGGAGATGGTAGACGGAGCCAAGAAGGTATCGGCCCAGTGGGAGTCTGACGCCACTAGCCAATAGCTCTGCTGCAGGAAGGTGCATGTTGGTCGGTCCAACTGTTCTACTGCAGAAAATAAATTTCTCAAGCCACATATTCAAAAAAGCCGAATGCTCCCTATGACTGACTGAACCAAATTTCTTATACTCGCTGATATAGCCAGTCCAGCCACCAATGTTCCTGGTGGTCAGCCGATGCTTAGGTTTTTGCTGGAACAGTGAATTGTCATCGGTAGAGGAGATGTCCAAGCCAGTGAGCATGTACACATCGGCAAGGGTTGGAGAAGCTGGCCCATGTTTGAAGATAAAGGCATTCAGGGTATCAGACCAGAAATAGGAGGCGGCAATTAACAATGACTCGTTCCTCTCCATATCGGCAATAGATATTCTGATACACTGTTCTAATTTGCGTTCCGCCCAATATAGCTCCATTGGTCTGGCGACTCTCAAATACCAATCTTTCCATCCCTTGGTGGTTTTTGGCTAGGACCGGAAGGTATCAGTCCAGAATCCCAAGTCAAAATTCTGAGCTCTAAAGGGGATTCGATTGGTTTCTGCGTTTATGATGTCGGTTGGGTCTGGATTTCCCATTGGGCCTAGGCAGATAAAGTGATTCTGATGCGTTGGAATGAGAAGATTATTGCAAAGTTCCTAAGGTTAAAGATTGGGAATAAGGAAGAGTCATGAACTGCGTGGAAAAGGAGAAACGAAATGTCAGAGGACGGGCAAAAGAAGAAGACTAACCTTGGAGACGTCAAAACGGATAGCCATGGCCGCGACGAAGAGGGAGAGGGCAAAGAATGCTAATGGAGGCTAAGGATCACAGTCAAGAGTGCCGATGATCGAGTTCGTCGAAGGATCGCCTGTTGATGTCGCCGCTGGAGAGAGAAAAGCTAGGGTTTGAATCGCAGATGAAAAATGGGCCGCGGAGGAGAAGGCATTATATGGGCCTGTTGGTACAGGATCTCCACTACCGCGCGCGCAACTCTCAAGGAGAAGTTCAAGCGGTCTGGGCAATCATGACCTGGAGAAAATTTCGGCGCATAAAGTATTTTATACTCCGAAATTGGGGGCATGTGTTGACACCATTTTTCGGCACGTGTCAATAAGGATCGGGAGACTAAACTAAATCGGCAAGAAGGCGGTTATTCTCCAGTATTGCTTCTGAGTTGCCGATGGATGATGGCCGCTAAAGGACATGTTGATCTCGTACATTGCCGATGAAGCCAGAAGGTTGTTGCCGATGGAGTGAGAGGCATGGTTGACCGATGGAAAGCAGGGCTGAAGAGCGTGGAAAGCAGAGTTGAGTCATTATTGATGGGTTTTGCCAATGGAATCTACAGAGATGAGGAGCGTGCCGATAGAGGTTTCATCGTAAGCAATGGATAAGGAAACTGGTAATATTTATGCCAATATTTTAATAAGTCTACTTTTGAGTCCGACCTTGGTACGAGTCATTATTTTTTATTCCTTAGAGATAAGACTTGTTTAGGTAATACTTTGTCGTGTCTATTTAGGACTCATAGTACCAGGGTATAAATATGTACCGAGAGGCAATGTAGAAAAGATAATCAATCAAAATACAACAAATCTATTACTTTTATCTATTTTTCAAGTAATCTACTTTTCGACGACTTCGTCACCAGTACCTTTTCCTTTTCAACAAGTTCTTTCAAGAATTGGCAGGCTGCATCAACTTGATCTCCGGTGACCTTGCAGGTTCCGCGTCTACCGAGCACGATTCAGGCTTTGACGTCCGGGCGTATCGCTGTCGTCTCATCTGATCTGTTCAACAGTTATCGAATATCCTCTGAGCTTTGATGTCCGGGCGTATCGCTGTCGTCTCGTTCGGATTTTATTCAAATTTATCATCCTTGTCGATTAACAGGTCAAATCGACTGGCACGCCTTGATATCGAACTTGGGTATTAGCCCGGTGTGTTTGCAGATCCAACGCCTTTTTGCATCAACACAAACTATATTTGTTTCTTCCAGAAGTATTTTCTTTTGCTTATAGCACCAGAGCAACCACAATATATAGGCCAAGTAGTCTATATACATGGACGTACATGACCGGTCCATAACTACTATTATGCTTTCATAATGCTTCTGCTAACATGTAATCCACAAGGTGAGTCACATATAAGATATAAAAATATTTATCTCTAAAATCTTGTGTAAGAAAAAGTAATATTTTTTATTCTCTATGGGTAGTCCATAAGCCTATGGATACCTTTTGCTGTGGCCGACTCTATGAACTAGCTAGTATTACAGTGTTTAAGCTAGCTAGTGGGTTTACTTTAAACGCTAGACTGCTTTTGACCAACATTGTGGTTGCTCGATTCTGCTTTCTTACTCTTAGCTTTTTGCTTTTATAAAAGGACACAAATAGAGAGCCGTTTCACCGTTGTTTAAGGGCAATAGGCAGATGAGGTAGGTTTTATAATTGTTTCATCAATTAGATAGCTCACAACTTTTTCACAGTACATATCTCACAATAGCTTTTTTTCATATCCCAAAATTCACGACAGCTTTTGCACAACTCATAGCCGTCCTTGTGTTGCAAAATGCTCAAAGTGCCACATCTTGTTGTGAAGAAGAACATCATGTTCAGCATCCATTGCAGCAACCCACCATTTGTCATGAAGAGTATCAGCAACACTTGTTGGTTCCCCTGAGGTATTAGCAAGCATGCCCCATCGAAAGGTACCATCAGTATAGACCTTAGGTTTGGTAATACCTCTTTGAGAGCGAGTAGTAGGACGAGGGTCAGCAGCTTGTGATGAAGCAGCAGGATAAACAACAGCGGTCGTGGCCACACTAGATCCGACAGCTGCCGCACCAGATCCAAGCGAATCCAGTGGTAGAGGATGCTTCCCGCTAGCCAGATCGGGTTGTGCGGCCGCACTGTGTGGCCCTGAGCTTGTAGTTGATGACATCATAGAAGATCCTCCAGCTGGAGCCGAAGAGCTACTAGCCGCCGCCGCGTGGCCTAACAAAGTCGCGCCCGACCGGTGCGTAGCCGATCCTGAGGTGGATCTGCTGACACCGCAATGGTCTATGGCAGGTGCATCCACCCCGAACTCTGTGCTAGCACGCCAGAGGACACATGAAATAACGATTGTGTGCCCCAGTTTCATCATTGTTTGAAGCCAGATCTTCGCCGTTCAAGTCCGAATTTTCACCTACATCGCTTGTGTTCCAATATTATAGCCAGGGTTAGTTTTGTCAGGAGAAACATGATGCTAATCATGTTGCATATCCCCATTACTAGTGGAAGGGTTTAGGAGGATGTCAGGTTGGAGTGCGATCTCAGCACGGAGCTATGTGCCAACATTTTGGTGTAGGGTGGAGAAGGGGAACACATTTTCAAAGATTACATCTTGAGAAATATATAAATTTGTCCTATGGAGGGATCAAGGAATTTGTATCCTTTGTGTCGATTGCTATAACCAAGAAACACACACCGCTTTGAACGTAACTCAAGCTTTCTATCATTGTAGGGTCTAAGGTTAGGCCAACAAGGACAACTGAAGGTTTTGATAATCCGGATGAGTTCCAAAGAGGCGATAAAAGGGTGTGTCATTGTTGACAACTCTAGATGGAAGCCGATGGATTAGATAAACGGCAACGAGGAAGGCCTCATACCAAAACTTTAAAGGCATGGGAGAATAAGCAAGTAAAGTAAGGCCAACTTCTACAATGTGTTTGTGTTTTCGTTCGGCAGATCCATTTCGTCGATGGGTGTGAGAACATGAGATATGGTGTAAAATTCCCATGTGAGTAAAAAAGGAACTTAGGGATTGATATTCCCCACCGCAATTTGTTTGCATAGTGCAGATTTTCTGATCAAATTGACGTTCGATTAGAGTTTAAAAATCACAGAAGCATTGGAACACTTTAGGTTTGCGACATAACAAATAAATCCACAATTTACTATGATCATATATGAAGCTTATATAATGAGTGTTTCGACCAAATGAACTTGGGGCCGGACCCCATAAATCTGAGAAAATCAATTCAACAGGGCTTGCATACATGCTAGAAGACCTAAAGTAAGGCAATTGATGACTTTTGCCTCTTTGGCAGGCATCACAGACGTTGTCTTTATTCAACTCAATGATGAAGGGAAGCTTGTGCTGGTTAAGGACCCGCTGCATGACGCGTGTGGAGGCATGCCCTAGCGGTGATGTATAACGCGTGTTGTTCAATCTTTGCTTTGTATCATAGCTCCTAACATGCTCTAACTTGTCCCCTCTAACTCCTAGACTAACCTACCTATTCTAACTAGCCTAGGCCAGTCCCTAGTGGACCCTGGCCACTACCAGCCTTCACTGGCCAAGCATGCCCAGCCATAGCCAACCATGGCCAGCACTGGCCACCCATGGCCAAGGCAGTCACAGCAGCAGCCGGCCACAATGGCTAGCTTTGGCCACCAGCGGCCAGGCCAGCCAGCCCAGCCGCAGCAGGCCGCAAGCGCCCCAGCCAGCAGCCGCGGCCCGCTCAGCCACCCGCAGCCACCCTCTGCGTCCCCTTCGCAAGCTCTAGCCGTCGTCATCTCGTTTCACGAGCTCGCGAAACCCTAAGTCACCGAGCCAACTCCGCCGCTGTCGAATTTTCCTTCGCCACCGTCCGCCGCCAAGGTAAGCACACGTACGAGCTCCGCGTGACCGCGAGGATCATGAAGGTGTCCTCCGCGGCCGTTCTCGCCATTTCTGCGCGCCGCTTCGAGCCGCCGAAGATGCACCGCCGCCGCTCCTCGCCGTCGAGCGCCACCGCGCCGCTACGGCCTCGCCCCGCTGCCTCCGTGCCGCGTCGCGAATGCGCCAGCGCACGCGCGTCGCGCACGTGCCTTCGCCGCACGTGCCTTCGTCGTAGCGCCACCGCAGCGAGGTCGCCGCCGGCGACCATGGCCAAGGTCGCCGGGGTCAACCCGCCCCGCCGCTGGCCCACGGGATTGGTCCACGGCCGGTCCACGAGCTCGGCCAACCGCGCGTCGCCACGTAGCGGTCAGCGCCGCCAATGCCCGGCCGTCATCGGCACTTTTGCAGAAAGGCCCCTACTATTTTACCTATTTATGATCTAGTCCTTTCCAGTTCAAAAGTAATCAGATTTCAGTCCTGTTTTCTGTAGATTAGACCCTAGTCTTGTTTTGGCCAGAACATTCACGTTTTAACTCCAATTTTAGTGATTTTGTACTTTTTGGAATCGTCTCGACGAGTAGAATAGTTCTATTCTATTGTTTGCTACTGTATTGTGTTTTGGTGTACTGTTCTAATTAAAATACATTTACTTGCATGTATTGCTTGTGTGTGATGATTGTTGCGTATAGAGAACGAGACGTGGGTGAATGAGGATCAGCAGGACCCGGAGGACTACATGCAGTAGGACCTCAACCAAGGCAAGTGCAGGCACCTTTGATCATTTTGCGCCTATTCATGTTTAAGTAAATACATTGCATGTGTCTTAAATCGGCAAACCATAGGACTTACTAGCCACTTTACCCAAAGATATCCTATGGGGGTTTTAGTTGATAGGTTTTAGGTTGCTAGTGCTCTATCTCACCTTTCACCGTTTAATGAAGTTAAAACTTGCTTCTTAACCTGCTGAGCCTGGAGCTCTTGGCTTCGGCCGTTGGAAAAGTTGATGCATGTCCGCATCATTGGTTGGTGGTGAAAGAAGGAGGAATGGATGTCAGTGGGCTCGTAGCGACGGGGGCATCCATATCTCCTCCCCCTTGTGGTCCTTTCGTGGAGCGGCAACCTGGGACTTCCGTACATCTCCAGGCTAATGGGCTCTGGCTTGGTATGTTAGCAGGATCATCATAGACAGGAGGGTGGCTTACCGACAGGTAGCATAGCAATGGCGTGAAGGGTGTTAAAGTTCTAGCATGGGAGTTCTGGTTGATCCGTAGACCGGGGCGGTGGCTACGAGTACGTCTCTCATGTGCTTGGGACATCGCGGATCGGGTTACCACTGCCTATGACCCTGTGAATGACCTCGTTGTGACCTCTGCCAGCCTATCTTGGTAATGGGCTAAGAGGCTGATCCCCTCGGGCATAAAGAGTAATCACAATATGGAGTGAAAATGTACACCTCTGTGCAGAGTTAAAATCGGTATATCGTCCATGCTCACGGTCACGAGCGGCCCAGATCCTCGCACGATTTATCCAAATGGTTTAAGCTGTTAAATCATGGTGATGTTGTGAGGTTGCTACCTCAGGTTTTATCGGGATAGCTATCCTGTGTTCCCTTGAGATGGCTATCTCATGTTTAATGTTGTTTAATGATCTATGTGTATATCTATGACGTTAAATGACATATTAATGTTACTTGAACCTGAAATAAAGGGTTGGGAGCTTCAACCAAGTTGATTAGAGATTAGTTTGCAAAGTTAAATCTTAATTGTTTACTTTAAAATGCTACCGCAATATACCTTTCAGCTTTACCTTGTACTAGCCTTGCATGTCATTACTTTCCACCTGTACTTGCTGAGTTTCTACATGGAACTCACCCTTGCTCATTCACCAACAAAAGGATGCTCAAGTGATGATTCAGATGGTGACTTCCGTGAGAACTATCTGGGATACTAGGCGTCGTGATGCTGCCATCAACCTTCCTATGACGAGATGGAGTCGCCACGTCTACGTCGTTTAGTTGCTTTTCGCTTTGGACGATGTTATTTATATTCCGCTTTACTCTGATGACAGTTATGTAATAATGGCATGATGTAATCATTATATTATGTTTTATTTGAACACTGTGCTTTTTGGACCATGTAATTTGTCGTTCATGTGTGTAATTATTCTGGGCGCACATGAGCTTTTGGCCTTGGTTTCATTTATTCGAAATCAGGGTGTGACAAAGTGATACCAGAGCCGTGTTGACTGTAGGATCATGAAGCCTTAGTTAGAAATGGTAGTCTTAGGTTGACATTTATAAGTTATTGCATATCCCATCATTCATTAGCATGTTTCATTTATTATCTTATTCATTATCTTGATATGCATTTACTTTAGCTATTATTACTATCATTTATTAAACATTTATAACCTTATCTTATAGTTACTACCATGCTTTTATCATTATGATCATGTCATTATGCTATTTTGTTTTACTACAAATACCACAGAATGCATGCTACTCCTGTTTCAATTTATTTATAGCTTTCATATCATTATCTCTAGATATTTATGCATGCACTCTTTATATATATTATCCTTTGATCATAGACATGTTTATTTCTTCTATCATGATCTATTAACTGTTTGATGCATGTCTTTGATCTTTGCATATTAGTAGATGGTGCATCAGCTTCTCACTGCTGCAAGAGCTCCACTGGCTACCGTCGTTCGTGGTGTCCCATAGAGTACCCGCTGTCCAAACGCGTGCGCCACTATGAGTTTTGCCCTAGCCAGCACCCTGATGACGGTGTGAACCTCGGACTTGGGGGGTCACAGCAGCAGCAGGCAGGGGACCAGGCTGAGCAGCAGCCTGGAGCACCAGGAGGAGGACCTGGTGCTAGAGGACCAGGTGTAGGAGGACCTGGGGCGATAGGCGGACCAGGTGGGCCAGGAGGACCTGGCGGCCCTGGAGGTCCTAGAGGCCATGGAGTCCAGGGAGTGTACCACGCACACGACGGCTGGATCATCACCCTCACTGTTCGTGATGGTGGCGATTTCTTCCACGCTCACCTGATGAGGCTTCTTCACCAGCTCTTCGGCCATGGGATGGTCGGAGTTGAGTACCGCAGCGAGTTCTGGAGCCACCACGTCTACGCGGACTTCTGGAGGGTTGTGTGCTATGTTGGGCGCCCCAACCCCTCTCTTCGTGCTCTCCAAGTTACTTTCATCCACGCGACGCCAGCAGACAGAGCTACTCAGCTAGCAGGGATTACGGATGCAACACGTTAGGCCCTGTTTGCTTACAAGGAGCAGTACTTCCACCTGATCAGTGAGGACACACGCCGCTACTTCCCTCGCCGCACTCGTGGTCAGATTTCTGCTAGAGTTGCTACTACTGCTGGGAGGACGCGAGGCTGCGTGCCACTATTCATATGATGGCACATCTGAACACGGAGTTGAACTTTACTCTCTTGGAGCTACACCAAGTGCACCTGCAGTCAGAGGAGGACCGGAGGAGGATTGCTCAGCTAGAGACGCAGCTCACTGGAGTGGCGCCACCTCCACCACCACAGTGGCCTGCTCTATCGCCTGCACGTGACCACATCCCCTATGGAGCAGCTGGAGGACGTACTAGGATTGACTAGGATGTCCCTTTCATGTAATAAATAATGCTACGTTAGCACATTTAAGCGTTTGGCTTATCGAGTCTATGGTGAGTCTAGTGCGTGTGTGTTTAGAGTGTGCTTTGCTTTATTGGTGTGAGAACTTGTTTATCATTATGAACTATGGATGATTTGCATCTTTGTAATGATTGAGATGAGTTGTGGGGTGATGTCCACACTTATCATATTGATATAAGTTTAAGACCCTGTTTAGTAATTCGGGGTTTTGGGTCTCTATATATTATGCTTTACCTCTCTTTCTGCTTCATCATATCAGTTATTCTGTCAGAGCCTGTTTTCACTTGTTCATGTCAGCTATCAGTTTGGAGATTATATATTTGCTATTCTGTCAGTGATTATATTGTTGAAGGTTATGTCAGATGGTTTATTGATATGAAGAGACAGTATATTATGTTGCAGTTACATTCCCAGTTTATATTCAGCACAGATATATATGTTGAGACTGTATGTCCTTATATCCTGCTATTCATTTGCATCAGATGGTCAACACCAAGAGGAACAACAACACTGGTGGCGCTAGTGGTGCTGGTGGGAGTAACCAGAACCCCCCACCACCACCTCCACCAACTGTGGAGCAGATGATGGCCATGCAAACTCAGTTCATGCAGAGCATGAACGCCAGAAGAACATGACGATGAACCAAGTCCAGAATCAGCATCACAATCAGAACCCTCCACCACCACCCAGGGATAGGCGCAGTGAGTTTTTGAAGGGGCGTCCACCTTTCTTCTCTCATTCCCCTGACCCTCTTGTTGCTATGGATTGGGTGAAGGATGTGGAGAAACGGTTGGAGATCGCTCAGTGCAATGATAGGGAGAAAGTTCTCTATGGATCTGGTCAGCTACAAGGAGCAGCCACTTCTTGGTGGGATTTGTAACACTCTGGTGTTAAGCATGCATAATCATTCGCATTCTTAAGCATAAGCATCATTATGCATAGCATTGATGAAAAGATCGATCGTCATTTCATGTATCATGCTTGATTATTCGAATTTTGCTTGCCTTTCACATGAATTGAATATGTGGTATGAGTGTTGGGTGTTTTATGACCCCTAAGGTAACCTAGACATGTT
>CM041643.1:27051571-27101787 GCA_023333625.1 Bothriochloa decipiens | reverse complement strand
ATTTTTTTAATGTTAAGTGGGCCCACCCAAACCCCCAAACCTAGCTACGCCACTGGATTGAACGCACTGTTTTTACATTTTGATTGGACGAAACTCATGTAAAATAAAACACACCCCTTAGGTCTAGAAAACAGAACAACCATTATCGTGCATCATCTCTTGTGCTTGCACAGCCTAGTACCACCCACTGACCCACACCTCCACTCCCCGCCTTGTCCGCCCACGATCAGCCGCCGCCGCGTCCCGATCCCTATGGCCCCACCCGCGTGAACTTGACGAGTGGCTCTGCCATGGTGAGCGACAGGCACGGTGACCGACCTTTCTGCTGGCTGTCCGCCTAAGGTTGCCAAGTGTGTGTGCACATGCCTTTATTTTATTTAATCAATTAAAAGGAAAACATAAGAGTTGGAAAAAGCTTAAGGAGATAGTTTTTTTTAAACGAGCTTTATAAGGAGATAGTAATAACTAGCGAAAAGGAATATCACAACGTGGAAAAACAATAGGGGCAAAACTTTTTTTTTGTTTGGGATTTAACATTGGTAGTATAGCTCTAAAGTAACGAAAGTGTCAGTAGATAAACAAATAAAAGAAATGACAAATAGAGAAGATTTCTAAGTCTATATATACTCCCTCCATAAAAAAAACTAGGCCAGATAGGGATGATCCCCCGCCTGACCAGCGAGGAGATTTTTTTTACCCCCAGGCTGAAAATCGCAAATCAAATACAGAATCTGGAGGTGCCGCCGATAAGCATAATTAGTTGTGGTAACCAACAGAACCCAACATCATTTGGCATACTTCCTTCATACCACAAATGAATTCGTTTATGAGGCTGTTGAGATTAACATCTTCGACATTGGTGGTTGTAGTAATGTGGACTGCGAAGATCCAAAGCTAGAATCAAAATGCATATTAACCGGTGATGCACGTGTTTGCCAACCAAATAAAGAGTATTTTGTACACTTTCTTCAACAAACATTTTCTAAAGAGCTGTACAAATGAAAAAAGGGCGCCGGTATAAACTACTATAGTCCAGAATCCAGATTCTATGTTTTAGTACAAATAGCAAATGTGGGGAATAAAACGTGGCAAAAAAAACTATAGAAAACTCGGTAAATTCCTCGCGTGTTGCCGCGGTATAGAGGAGTATATTCCCCTGGTTGTTGTGGGACTTTTCTTGTGTTCTACTGTATATGAGAAAACTTATCCGTTATATTCCCCGCAGGATGAAGTGGAGAAGAGATGGTACCTGTTGCCTGTTGCTTGCGTGGGATGGATTATGGTCTATTTGTAGGGGCCCAAAATGATGTTGTAACATGCAATATTGAATTCACATATGAAGAGGCAAAAGGAGATGCAATTGCCAGCTTAGTAAGTCAGTGGACAACAGTTTCAAATTCGGTTCTTCTTAGTGTTGACTTCAAGGAACGTGGAGATGAAAGTGCTGACTTGGTTGGCCGATGGTTTCCATGTTGCAGGCCAATGTTGATGACGTGGTATAAGGATATGCAAGAGAATTAGACTAGTGATTTTTAGCTTTATAGGAGTTTAAGATATAATATTTGACTCATAATTTCAATTTATTTTAACCATAAATAGCTTAATTATTAACCATAAGTTGCTTATATATAGGCCCGATGTGTTAGGGATGATCAGAAAATGGGCGGGGATGCGTCATGGGCCAAGCTGCCTAATTGGATAGTGGATGGACTATGGGTCCATGGAAGAAGCAGATCAAGAGCATCCGGGGAGAAATCATGGCACACAATTCTTGTCTCATGTTACTACTTTTTCTTCTCTCTCTCTCTCTCTCTGGTATCCCTTGCTTGTAGTGTCTTCTAGAATATTCTAGTACCTTCCTCCTATCATCATCAATTCCCCTTGCTTGCTTCCTACCTATCCTAGACTCCATTTCGTTTGTATTATATTGGATACTACCTATCCTAGAGTGGTTTGGTGTTCTATCAAGCGAGATGCTACCACAATGTTTCCTTTCACACAAGTTGCAGTGTCTTTTATTATATTTCTTCCACGTCATGGATACATGATGAATCCATCTTGATGCTGAGCTTTTATAATAAGTGAATGAATAGTAGGATGGTTCGTAAATACTAAAGTCTATAACATCTAAAAATACATAGAACAGAGTTAAAAAGATTCTAATCACGCACATGCGGGTTAGGGATTTATTAATCAGCTCCAGCAAAGTTTAGGGTAAAAAGATTATCCGAGGAAATCAGAACATCTTATATTAAACACAAAGTTATCTGCATCCCAGTCAAAATTTTCTTTGATGCATGGGTTCACCACTAGTTATTACATTACTGATTAGTAACTTTATCCTTCCTTTCTTCTGCTAAAAATAAAGGAGAAAACAAAGGACACGCTGGACGTACACGTACTACGCACACCTATACTGACTTTTCAACGGACTGTGACTTCCTACTAACCAGCATTTGGCGAGTAAGCCAAGACGGCGTACACCGCCTGCACCACGGTACAGACCAGCCCCAAGGCGGCGGCGGCGAGCCCGACGGCGAGCCATGGGTTCCTGAAGTACCTGAGCATAAGCCACGCCGCCCACCGGCGCGGCCGGCTCCGGAAGCTCCCCTCCAGCGCCTGCCACGTGTCGCGCAGGTAGTTCCCGGCGGGGTCGTCGCCCCCGAACACGACGCCCTTGCAGAGGTCCGCCAGGCACGCGGCGACCTCGTCGTGGCTGCCGAGCCCGTGCGCGATGATCCCGCGCCGCGACAGCAGCTCCACGTCCCGCGCCGTCCCCGCCAGCTGCGACAGGAACACGCAGTACGCCGTCACGTGGCTTCCTGGGGCCGCCAGGTTGCTCTGCTCCAGCGCCATCAGGTTCCGCAGCAGCCGCGGCGTCTCGGCGTCGATGCTCAGGCGCGGGATCTCCAGCGTGCCGCCGCGCCCGTCCAGCTTCACGTCGAGGATCGACCAGGCTCCGCCTTTGCCGACGAGAGGACTGCTCTTGAACCCCACGCCGGCGCAGTAGTACTCCGTCGCCGACCGCCACCGGCCGAACCGGCGCTGCCTGCCGGCAACTCTGTTGCTGGTCGTGCATGACGACGACGAGACGAGTACAGCGGCGTCGGGCGTCAGGTGCATGTACAGCAGATGCAGAAGGTTGCCTGGCCCCGGAGGCCCGGCCACCGCCGGCGTCGCCACCGAGTACTGCTGCCCCTGCAGGATCTTCCTGATGTAGCGGGCGACCGCGTCAGCCGCAGAGTCGCCGCCGCCGCCGTCCGGAACGGTGAGCTTGTGGATCGCGTCGATGACGAAGAACGGTATCTGGTTCTCCGCGAGGTAGATCGCGTCGCGCACCACCCCGACGGCCTCCATCATGTCGCTGCCGCACCCGGGCCGCCCGCCGGCGCCGGCGCCGACACCGCCGAAATGGACCAGCACGTAGCACGCGTCGAGCAGCAGCATGCGCACGAAGTAGTTGCTGTCCATGTCCGCGAACGTGTGGGCGTAGCAGCTCCTGGCTTGGGCCTCGATGCGCGCCACCACATCGAGGTAGTCCTCTAGCGTCACGCCGGCGCTCGCCGCCGACAGGACGGCGCCGAGGCTCCTGATCTTGTCCTCGTCCCTGGCGAGCTCTGGGTTCTTGATGCGGTGGTACGGGCCGATGGAGACGTGGTACGGGTCGTACGCCTCCGGGCTGACGTTGCGGGTGAGCGCGCCGACCTCGGCGATGACGACGGGGCAGCCGCTGGCGGACCGCGCCGCCGGCGCATCCGCGGTGGCCAGCTCCTCCTTCAGCTGACGGGCCAGAAAAACGATGTCCACGGCATGCGCAGCATCCATTTGTCACGGAAACTTCCTAGCTCACACTCTGCCACTCTGTAAGCATTGAGCCCATTTATAGATAGGGACTCGATTGCTTTTTAAAATATAAGACATTTTGATTTTTGTATTCAGAAAAAACAAAATATCCTATAATTTGAAACGTGAAAGTAAAATCTATTTTTAACCTGAATTATAAAACCCCTGGCAGTTCTCTCCGGTGCCAGTGCTCACACTTCTCTCATAAGTGTGTGTGTTTGGGCACGTATGCGAGTATCTATGTCTATATTATATGATTTAGAAAAAAAAACTTTATAAGAAGGTCCAGATTCATGGATTTTGTGGGATTTAAGATTTTGAAAGATACCATATTGACAAATTTTGGAAAAAGATGGGTCACAAGTCAGTCAACCACTAGAGGTCTCTTTCGTCTTTGGCTCTTTAGCTTGTGAAGACGGGCGCACTGGCGAAGGAGCGACGAAGGTGAACCCACTCTATCTATCGCTTTCTACTGTCTGGAGCTTGGACGATTGAGATTGAGTGAACCGCACATGTGCACGCGACAATCCGTACAAAATGCGTCTATCCAATTTGTGCACTGCAGTAGCCTAATAATTGAGTTGACCTGAAGTCAAGGAAGAACTTAGTAAGTCTCTGGCTAGAGAAGTTTTTAATTCGCCAAGCATGTTTCTATGGGTCTGCAGCTGTTGGAGTGGCTTCTAAATAAATGGAGTACCGCTTTGGCTCTTTGTTTATGCAAACTCATTTTAAATCCTGCTATAGTATAATGCTACCGACTTCTTTATGACATTAGTACGAAAACTAAAGGCGAAAGATGGTTAATTTTAAACACCATATATAGTCATATACCGCGCTTGTTTGGTTGCTCATGGAGCAACCTGCCATGACTCACTTTCTCATGGTGCTTATATTATAGACTGATTATCTCTTGCACAAGGAGGTGGAAACCTGTATTATTATATTCTTAATCGTTATTTTTATTTTAGAGCCGAGGTTGCCGCACCAGGGACACCATCATGTTGTGGATAAGGTCGCCTGAGGTGGGAAGAAAGCCGTCCGGTATTTCATGTACCCACACACCCACCGTTCTTGCGGAGGTCGGCGAGTTTCGTCCTCCACACCACAGAGGCTAAAGAGGGCTCTCCGAAAAATCTCCAACAAGAGGTTTTATGCAAAAAGGAGAGTCTTTAGATTTTTCTTCTTCTTTACATAAGAATAAAACTTACGCGAAAAATCTCCAAACATTTATTTTAAAAAAGAGGCTTTTATGCAAAAGACAGAGAGCTACGTGTCCGCTCGCGGAGGAGCCACGAATACCATAACTTTATGGTGTTGTGGTTGGTGAACTTTGTGGTGTTGTGGTTTGTGGCAGACTCAGTTGGGTTTTAAACAATCCTGATTCCAGTAGTTTGGGAGATCCGGTAAGAAAGAAATCAAAAGGTGTTGTCGGCTTTTTTCTCTTTGAGATCACCTCCCCATGGTTAATCTTTTTGCCATCTTTCTTGTAATTAGCTTTTATTTCCTTTTTTACTCTGGTTTGTCCCTAGGGCTTATACCTTTCTTCTCTATCAATAGAAATGGGCACGTCTCATGCCGGTTTGTTAAAAAAAGATCGAGTGTACAATAGAAATTTCATTGATGTGGCCACACTAGGCGAAAGATATGTGCCGATTACTATCAAAAGAGCCACGATGCTCGGAGGTCTATTTTTAGTCCCGGTTATAGTCACCAACCGGGAGTAAAGGTTGTCCACCTATTCTCTGTCCGCAAAAGTTGCTGCATGAGCTGTTAGACAGGATTTAGTCCCGGTTAGAGCTACCGACCGAGATTAAATCTTTCTTTAGTCCCAGATGTAAAAATGACTGGGACTAAATCTCTGAATCAAAAGCCTATTCTCTACCGGTGTCATGTGGACACTGTCGTTGACCTCGGGGGTGAATCTACAATATATGCTACCAGGGTCCCACCGACCCCGATTGGTTTTATTAGTCCTTTGTAGGTTAAGGCTATATTTAGTTCGTGACCCTAATAAAACATCATATTACACTAGCATTCTCTCGTGATGACCTTGATAACTTTATTTTCTGGATTCGCCATTGGCTGACCTCCGAGCATCGTGGCTCTTTTGATAGTAATTTTTTGTAGCATCGTTTATGATTTTTAGACATTTTCTTTGGCTATAAATATATATACCTTTATCGACCCCCATACTGTTACCCCTTATTTTCTAATTGTCCTGTTTATACTCAAATCAATTGTAAAATGTTTATTCTGGATCTGCCAATAATAGGCCACTGCTATGAATACATGTCAACACAGCAAACTACATCCGCATTTTCACATGTGAAGTCAAAGTGATCAACCTGTTGACCATTGCAAAGGAAGACTTCCTCAGTAATCAAAACTGTGAAGACTTACTCACAAATCGCGGCAACTGATTTTATTTTTGATAAATAATCACGGCAACTGAATGAATCAAATAGGACGCAAGTCTGTGGAGTTGGAGCAATTCCGAATTCCCTCATCACTAAACTGGGCATGTGGGCCTTCTGTTTCATTTCGTGATAGGCTGATAGCCCGAGCCGCTCTCGGCATTACTTGGGGCAGGCCACAGCGCTCGCAGGTCAGGCAACTTGAGAATTTTTTTATTAATAAATTTATTTTTAAAAAAAATAACAAAACTAGTCTTCGTTTTTAAAAAATTGCAGGAATAGGCCACCAGTCGCCCGTTGGAAGGGCGACGTGAGAGAATCGCCCGTTCAAAGGGCGACCAGGCCCAGGTCGTCCGGCCAAAGGGCGACCAGGCCCAGGTCGCCCGGCCAAAGGGCGACCAGGCCCAGTTCGCCCAGCCAATGGGCGACCAGGCCCAGGTCGCCCGTTCAAAGGGCGACCAGCCCACGTCGCCCAGCCGAGTGGCGACCTGATTTTTTGGGTTTTTTTAAAATAATATTTATTTATTTGGAAATTTTAGGAAAAATTTTGGTTTTTTTTTTAAATAATAATTATTTATTCAGAAATTTTAGAAAAAATATCGAAGTCGGAGAAATAGCAAAAATAATACGCAGTCATGCAATGGGCGTGCGAAAACGCCGTTATCGTGTGCTCGCCCAAACTTAATAGATGAAAAAATACAACAGTGAAACATTAATTAAGTTCTAAAAACTAAAATAGTATCAGTACAATATTATAGAAAACAACATCGGCGGCAAATCATACAAAACTAATATCGTCCACGCTTAGGTGCAACACCCCTAATCGTGCCAGGCTTTGGTGCTCTGCGGCCCGCTCGCACATGGCTGGCTGAGTAAGTAAGCGGCGAAGGAGGAACTGTAACACGTGCAGGACGGCCTCCAGCAGCAGGTGGTGTCGCGTACTCGTCCTGTGAGGGCTGTGTCTGTGGTGGTGCTTCACGTAACTGCGATGACGCAAGTACGTCCGCCGGCTCCTGCTGCAAGTAACTCTCAAGGTCGAAGGGTGACGGGGATCGCTGACGAAAAGTGTCAGCGTGCTCAGAGATGTCCGATCCCTCGTAGTCGTAACGGGTCGTCCCTAAATATATAAGACCAACGTTATGATAACGCTGATGGTAAAACTAATATATAACGTGTCGAACTCTTAAAAGTAGGTCATACCTGGAACCATGGGTATAGCGTGTGAAGAGGAACCTCCGAAATCGAACTGATGCCGCGAACCGTCAAAGTGCATACCTGACCATGCAGAGTGAATGTAATGTTACGAATAAAACAGTATTAGATAATATAATTAAATTTCACCACTATATCGTACCTGTAGGCATGTGAGCAGGCTGCGAAGATGATCCAATGATATCGAACTCCGGACGCCAACCGGCAGAGTACGTAGGTGGACCTGAATAATGAAACTTATAAGTAACAAACAAGTTAGCATTACTACCTACGAAGAAAATATAAGTTACTCACCTGTTTGGTACGTAGGCCGCGGAGGTAGTGGCGCCGTCGGTCCGTCAGGCCTGTGTGTCACGTGTGAAGGTCGAGGGACGACATCCGGCTGTCGCCCGCAGGGCCGGCACGACGTCAACTTGACAATGTTTGCAGCAGAGTCGTACATCCTCTGGACCGCAGCGGTAAGCTAGTGGCTGGTCATCTGAATGCCCTCCCGCAACCGGTGCAAGAGCGATCCACCATCCACAGTGATACGGTGAGCCATGTCGGTCTATTAACAAAACGAGAACATTGAAGTAATTACGATAAGAAAAATATTAAACGAAGTGGCTTGAAGTTCATAAAGATCGTACCGCTAACGATATCGCCTGATCTCTGTGCACAGGGTACGTGTCCGTCAACCTGGGGACGTGGGTCCGTGGCTCCGCTGGTGTATACGTGACTCTGATCCGTGTGCGAGGAATATACCAACGTAAGTAGTCCCCGTAAGCCTGCAAGGAAAACGGTCTGGGCTCATAGGTCACATCATGTAGTGCGTTGGCCCACTCGTCGACCCACGGCTGTATATGGGAGGACCAAGTAACGCCTGCCCGTAGACCCCTCCGCACGTAACTATGGATTTTAAAATGTATTAATTATCTTTCTATATATATTAAATACTCAATCAGAACGAATTAATTGTCTTATACTTACCCGTGCACGGAAAGAGGAACAATATGGGCCACCGGGAGTGGGAACGTCTGGTTACGACCAAACTGCCGCATCACTCTGTGAGGAGCGTAGTCCTTGACAAAGATGTCGAAAACAACAGCCTTACATGTCATCCAGTACTCCTGATCCCTCGTGCAGAACGACGACAACCCATTAGGCGCTCGTACGACAATCTCCTCCATGCTGTAAGGTGTCCAGCGGATGTCGTCTGCCCTAATCCGGTCGAACGCCGCCATGTACTCAGGATAGGCTCTGTGAACCTGAATGTTTGCCCAAGTAGGCTGTATAGAAAATAATAGTAAGGTGCAATTTATTTGAAAATAAATAGAAACAGGTTCAACTGCGATATAGAAGACTTACCCGCCGCCGGACCCACAACGAACCCATCGTAGGGCCGTCCTCCTCCGTCTCCCCGTACAAACCTGCTTCGTAAGTCGAGAAATCCATGACTGGTCGTCCAATACTAAACCGCTCGTACGACCAGAGTTGAAGTAATAGTGGACAACCAGAGAGGATAGCTGACGGGTCGGTCTTTGTGCACGCATCACAAAGACCTCGGTACGTGGCTGCCAAGATAGCGGATGCCCAACTGTACTGCGGCACGGCGTCGAGCGGTGCGTCCGCTATCTTGTGCGCGAAGTGAATCAAGTGCTTCGCGACAGAGTTCCCATGCGACGATGTGAACATTATCCAACCAAACAACCACAACAGATAGGCCTCCAAGTGCCTCGACACAGTGGCCTCATCCGCTGCAGGGTGGATATACTCGGCTTGAATTAGAAAACAGAAGTTCAAATTTCATTTAACATACACATGAATATTTGATGTTAATGAACTATATCACAATGTTATCTATTTACCTGAAACTGCAAGAGCCAGGTATTCGTAGGCCCGTGATGCTGATTTTCAGCAAGAGTTTGATACTCTGGAGCGTCTGGTCGACGCACAACACCCTCGAAACGGACTAGAAGGTCCTCACGCCAAGTGGCCTCCACGTCTGGACGGCTGACGGCCTGCCCAGCAGTGGTGACACAAAGTAAGTAGGAGACGTCCTCGAGTGTGGGAGTCATCTCCCCGCAAGGAAAGTGGAACGTGTGCGTCTCAGGCCTCCAGCGGTCCACCAATGCCGCAAGTAAGGAACGGTCAAAGTTAAACTGTGTCACCGCATCGGCCGGGGCCTCAACAGCACTAGCCTGCACAAGCCTACACAGAGGCAGTAGACCAGCTGCTCCTAGCCTGTAGCAAATACAACATTTATATATAAATATATATTACCAAATCGTCTGTATGAGTAAAACAAATAAGTGAACGTGTTATTGTGCATACCTCGGTATCCATCGCTCGTCCAGCCGCCACAACTCCTGAGGTACCCTAGGCCGTAGAACAGGTAGCTCAGCAGCTGTCACAGCACTAAAGTAGGACCGGTGGCGCTGGTCCAACTGTGCGTCCAACAACTCCAAGTGTCCCTCATCCATCGCCATACCTAAAATATCTTAATAATGTAAAAAAATAATGCACAAATATAATTAATACTATGAAACACTAAATCAAAAAAAGCAGACATACTATTATTTTTAAAGAGTATTTTCGCCTTGATTCCGGAATCCACGACGTGCACGAGGGCGCCGGCCGTCTTGCGGATTCACTGAAGGTCCTGCTTCTGCAGCTCCCTCTGTGGTGGTTGCACGCGTGCACTTTTTGTAAGTATGTCCTGTGCCATTGCACTTGGTGCACCGATGCTCCAGTCTTCCCACTTCTGAGTCATCCATATCATTTCTAATGCGCCGTGTCTTACGATGACCAAGCTTCTGTCTTAATTTGTCCTTATCGGGCCCCCGCAGGTAGTTACTTCCAGGATTGTTTGTAAAACTACCAAATATTGCGAAACCATAAATCTCTGCATTCCAGGTTGTCATGACTACCTCTTTTGTAAAATAATGTGAGACATACGGCTTCGGGGATAAATTAGTAAGTGAACAAGCTGCTATAACATGTGAGCACGGCCTGTGTAGAAGTTTCGGTTTCATGCACGAACAGCTGCATGAGTTATAACGAATAACACACTCTTGTGCAATTCTCTCTCGATTGCCACCACGACGGCCCCGATCCCTACACAGAACTTCGAAGTGATTCTCTGCTATGCCCATAGGACGTGCACGATGCAAGCTTGCCTTCTCCACCTTTTTTTTTCATGTAATTTGTCATGAATGTTGAAAAAATTAATGTATTATCTGACATCGCATTAAAAGCAACCATATATCTTTCACGGAAGTACTTGCATGTTCCATGCAAAATACCCTCTACGATTGCTACAAGAGGTAATCCTCTCATACCTCGAATGACCCAATTGTACACCTTCGCCAAATTTATTGTCATTATTCCAAACCTCGCCCCATCTGTGTCATATAATAATGACCACTTCTCCTTTGGCTCGTACTCAATCCAATCTGAGAAGCACCTGATTGATGACCCCGACCTCCGAACCACGTTCCTCAAGGCATCCGTTGGAAGGCCTGAAAGAGAAAAAGACACATCATTCGGGTCTTGATTCGTACGAGTCGCTAACTCTTCTGTTTGCTTTGTTGTTAATTCATCAAGACGTGTCCACATTGCATTGAATTTTCTTTGTTGGTTCTGATTGCACAACCTCTTAAACATATTCATAAGGTGTTTATTTTTGAAATGGCTGAAAAAATTTGCACCCAAGTGCCTCATGCACCATCTTGATTGTATGTCCGACCATCTAGGAGGAAGATCACGCTCCACTGAACCATATTGCATATCCGTTATCGCCTTCAACAAACCGGCATGTCGGTCATGTATGACACAAACATTAGGTCGCCCTTGCACCACTGCTAACTTCACACGCTCCAGAAACCAATACCAACTATCTGTGTTCTCACTTTCCACAAAAGCAAAAGCAACTGGTAGTACTTGATTATTCCCATCAACACCAATAGCAGTTAGAATCTGACCTTTATACTTTCCTGTTAGAAATGTACCATCCATGCATAAAACAGGTCTGCAATGACGAAATGCCATTATACATTGACCTAGTGCAAAAAAGGCTCGACGAAGTATTAACTTTCCGGGCTCTTTTGGATCAGACACATCCATGATATCATAATATGTACCAATATTTTTTTGTCTGATGGTTTCTAACAATCTTGGTAGGTTCTCATAAGATGCTTCGTACGAACCGAATCTCTTCTCAATGACCTTCTGTTTCGCTCGCCACGCCTTCGAATAGCTGATGGTGTATTTAAAATCTTCCTCTATAGTAGTCACTATAGATTTCGGCTCATACCTTAAATTATCAACAATTCGATTATACATGTACTCTGCAATGAAGCTCGATGTAAGAGCAGTATTGGACTTCTCTAATTCTTGTAACTCACATGTATGTTCTGTTACTATAGAGCACTTCCAAATTGTACTCCATTTTTGCTCATAAGCATGTACCCTAAATGGACAGTCCGAAAATACACATTTAACATCATATACTTTCTTGTTAGACTTAACAACTACAAAAGACCGCTTCAGCACTCATCACTTCATCTTTGCCTTTGTACATACCTCCCTCTACTACTTCATTCTCATGATATTCCCACGGCACAGAATTTCCTTCGTTGATCATCAAATTCTTCGAACTGTTACTCTTCCACTCCAGTGGGACAGGAATTTCATTCTCATCTTCAGATGACTCAGTTTCAGATATATTCTCATTCTCCATATCTTCCATCGCCATCTCTTCAACTATATGCTCTATGCGCTCTCCTTCGTCCGCTTCACCCGTTGGTACCATAAATGACAGGTGATGATCACTCTCTTCATTATCTTCCTCATTATCATTGTGATTGTCATGGCTCGGACCTCCTTCTTCTTCTACAACGTGTACCTCATGAACCTCCTTCGTATATGCCTGAGCAAGAAGGACTAGAGGCCACCCACGTTCTACAGCTTTGTTGACGTATTTTCTCCATGTTGATGTTGCATTAAGCGGTACTAACTCCCAAAAAGTGCCCTCCCGAGCACGACTAACCATACCCATGATCTTAACGTCATGTTGGTTGCTGTCAAGCCCAAATATTTGCATCAACCAATTCTGCACACCACTAATTGTTCTCTCATTTGCCCTAGACACCCATCTAGTTACTGAGGCAAATCCTGACAGATCAACCCCGTGTACACCTTGAATAATTTCTCCTTCTCCATAATAAATTTGAAATCCTAACTTCTCCGACATCTGTGCAATCTAAAAATTTCAGCTAAAATAGCTTTTCACTAATATATTACTAATATTATTTCAACTATAACTATTTAATTTAACAATATATATAAAATAAGAATATAAGTAATACTACCAAAATATAATATTAATCGCTTAACTGCTCATTACATTATCTAACAATTAATATAACACACATTAAATAATTATATATAAAATTATTTTTTTACTTACCGAAAATTTTCCTCTTCCTCTCTTCTCCTTCTTCCTCCTCCTCTTTTTCTTCTTCTTCTTCTTCTTCTCTTCTTCTCTTCTCTTCTCTTCTTCTCTTCTCTTCTCTTCTCTCCTCTCCTCTCCTCTCCTTCTGTTCTCTTCTCCCAGCCGGCAGCGGCCGGCCGCGTTATTTATAGCGGCGCCACGTCGCCCCGTGTTCGGGCGACATGGGCCAAGTCGCCCACTGGCCGGGCGACATGGCCCATGTCGCCCATTGGCCGGGCGACATGGCCCATGTCGCCCACTGGTCGGGCGACATGGGCCACGTCGCCCATCAGCCGGGCGACGTGGGGCCTGCCATGCCACGTCCACGGTCAAGTCGCCCACTGGTCGGGCGACATGGGCCACGTCGCCCATCGGCCGGGCGACGTGGGACCCGCCATGCCACGTGCACAGCCAAGTCGCCCACTGGTCGGGCGACATGGCCCAGGTAGCCCGCCAGTCGGGCGACAAGGCCCATCTTCGCCCTTCCAACGGGCGACTGGTGGCCTATTTCTGCAATTTTTTAAAAACAGAGACTAATTTTGTAATTTTTTTTAAAAATAAATTTATTAACAAAAAAAATTCGGCAACTTGACCCCCGCGCGGCCAAGCGGGTCAGTCACGATTTGGGCCACGTTCACAACAGCCCCCGTCATGTGACTCAAAAAAAAAATCTCAATCCCCTCAAAAAAAAATCTCAAAAATAATGTGACTCAAAAAATATGAATAATTCCTTGCATTTAGTAATTCTTAATTAAACCCATGTATATCTCTTATGTTCATAGCTGGTTAAGACTTAGAAATTTTGTTGAGATTTGAACTAATTGCAAGTTTGAAAGCATCTCAAACTTATAGGATTTTAGGAATGTTCTAGGATATTGGATAAGGAACATGCACATATGCATTGTTTGGATGTTGGTATTGAACTTGGAACCCGGGAATTAGAATTGTATATGGAGGTGTTTGATTCCCAGCCAGCCAGAACCATGCATGTTTTGGCGTCGCCACAGTTTGGCCACGTGCAACTTGGGCGTTTAGGGGGACGCCAAGCAGGCGTTCATGCAATTTTTTGCCACCATGTACACCTTACCATGCGCTTGGAAGAAAGCGTTCCCGCTCACAGAAGCATCCGGCGCTAAGAGTTTTCTAATTCAAAATGTTGGGGTTTTAAGGATGGATAGGTAGGTTTGCAGTTAAGATTAGCAATCTTTCCATTGTAGATTAAGACTCTTCTATAAGTGTTTGATATTATCTTACTTTAAGAGCTCATTGGGTTGTACGTATAACTTTGTGGCACCAAAAACGGCCGACTACACGCTCAACTAAGCAGCAGCTTTTTGCATGCATGGTGCACCACAAGCAAGGCGTGGCAAGGGGAGGAGCTCACTAGTGGGTAGAGGAAGCGAAGCCTGGGCATGGAGAGACAGAGCTCGCCGATTTGTGTAGTAGGCGGTTCTAGGACGAGGAGGAGGAGAGGGCTCGCCAATGGTGGAGCAAGCAGACCTGATGCATGAAAGAGCATAGCTCGCGCGTGTGTGAAACAAGTGGATCTAGGAGTACTTCCCATATCTCGACGGTCCTACACTAACGAAGATTTTTGGGAAACACCTATAGTTTCTAGCTTTAATTTTCGGAAACACATATAGTTTCTAGCTTTAATTTGTGCTTATTTGAAAATGTCTACAATAGTATATAATTGGTAGTTTAGATATAAAGACTGGGATTTTTTATGGCCCACGCATCTGATTTTTCTCAATTTCTCGGGTGATGTCTCTCGCCGTTGCCCCACTATGGCCAGCTCCGATGCATTCATGCACGAACAAAGCATCGCCTGAAATATTACTAGAACTCAGGTGACTGGAACTTAGGAAATGTGATAAAGATTTTAAATGGATAATTAGTGATAAAGAAGCAATTAATTTAAATATTATAAATGTAAGGGGTCTCTCATGTAATTGAAGGGTGGGTAACACTTTTTAAATAAAAAAGAACTAGCAAATATGTCCGTACGTTGCAACGGGTAAAAACATGCAACATAATGTTTTCCGATGACATCAACATATAAGAAAGAGTTGACAATAACATAACTGTATAATTAATCTTGTATATCAAACTAAAATTCAATGTAGTTCTTGTGTGGCTAAGCACAACAATATTTGCTTGTACATGTTTTAATTAGGGATTGCCAATTTACAGATGCCTGATTTTTAAAAATCCATCAGTGACGTTATGATGCTTCTCGTGTTCCCTACTTCAACTCAAATAAAAAAGCAGCAGATGCTGCATCAGTGCCAATCGCCGGGCGACTGAACCTTAAGATTTGTGATTTTAATTTTATTTTTTATGATATCCATAGTGTTTTCAAATATCAAATTTCACAAATTCTTTTGAAGACACATCAAAATATATAACTCAAGTCGGATTGGTTATCAACATGTCGAGAGCTATTATGTCTGATGGTTATTTTATGAAAGAAGACCTCTCCCTATTTTCACATGTTTTCACTGTTGGGGATTCGTAATGGTACATACTTACAAGAAGCACATTTATTTTATGATAATTATGACATCCATTAGTTTGAGTTAATGTTGGAAACCTATTAAGGACATCACATGTATATATGGTTTCAAGGGTATGTCCTACAGACGAGCAACACTATGGTATGGAAGAAGAGCACCAATCAAAGCTCCCCTAACCGTTGAGCCCATAGCGAGAGTCTTCTACATAAGGGGTTTGTAACTGCAATAGTCCCATCCTTGTCTTATACACGGCGCACAGGTGATGCGGCAGCTAAAGCGGCACGCCATGGTGTGTGGGTTTTTTACAGGCCGACAGCTCGATCTAGGTCACGATGGCCTCAGCTCTAACGCCCGCGTTCTAACAGGTTCTTCATATGGTTTTGATTTCACTATGACCGTGTCAATTTATTATTGATTTGATCTAGTAGATCCGATTGTGTACTGAAAAGGAAAAAGATTAAGAAAACAAAAAGAGATCCAATGTGTATTTCAAAAAGAAAAAAAAAACAGATACGTACCTCAGGAGTGCTCTGGACATCCGCTTTATCAGCCGGATCATATGACGTTTTATTTGCCGAATGCTTTTAATTTTTATTCTTTTTATTGGTGATCCAATGTGTTTTGAATTGAAAAAGGAAATAAATCTATAAGAAAACCAAAAAGATACGTACATGACATGAGGAGGGCGCATCTCTGACCATACGGTCGTGAGTTTTATTTTGTGAGCGCTTTCTATTTTTTTGTGCTTTTTCCCTCGTGAGTTGTTAATGCCCGTGTCGGATTCATACACGATCAAATACGATTTGTAATCGGTCTCCATACCATCATACGTCTTTAAGGTCAAGACCGAACCATATAGGGAGAGGAAGAGGCGGAAGAAAAAATAGTTGAATAAAAAGTATGTTAGAAATTTTGATGTTTTATTATTACTAGCAAATATGTCCGTACGTTGCAATGAGAGAAAAAACTACTAAATTTTCAAGAAAAATGATATAATGAATATGACCTCCATAATATTAATTAAAATTAGTAATAATGATGCACTATTAAGTATTACGTATGTACATCATATTTAAAATACTATCTTGATATTTTTTCTCATGTTGGAAGCACATAAATACTCTTTTTTCGTATAGCATATATGTGTTATTATAGTTTAGCGACTTCCTTTGTGGACATATTATATTTATATAAACATATGATTCTAATGTCTGAATAAAGTCGACAAGGTGTTAGTTGCATCGTGTTAAGGGTTCGTTTGTTTGTTGATAATCACGATGGAAATATGTGTCTGTTGTTACATATTACATAGCGGATTGTATATAATTAGAGATATATTTATTAGAATTTAACTCACGTTTCAATTACTTAAACTATCATCAATCTAGTTAAAAAATCTAAAAACAATCTAGGTTTTAATAAAAATAAATTTTGTTTCTAATTAAACCTACATCAACACAACTGAAACCTTTGTTTAATTATTAGGGATAGGGAAAGAATTAATTGTGCAAAACACTTTAAATCTTTGTTTATTGTGAAAAAAACAAAACTCACCTGAGATCCTGAGTGGATGAACTGACGACCAGATGGAACAAAAAAATCCCGCAGTGGCATAGAGCCCAACTTGGTGGCCCATTAAGTGACCAAAGTCCCATGCTTCCCAATACGAATTTTTTTATTTTTATTTTTTAAATTTTTTTTTTATAATTTTAATTTTTTTGTTTCGAAATATGATAGAACTAGTCGTCTACGGTGGACGTTTTTTAAAAAACGTCCACTGTGTGGGTGTTATATGTGACATGGCACATGGACCGGTCCGCCTGCAAAAGTGCGCGCTGTTTTGCGAGCGGGCCTCAGAGTAGCCAAAAAACGCCCACTGTGTGGGCGTTTTTTGGGCCAGGGGGCCGTATGCAAAAGTGCACGCACTTTTGCAGGTGGCCCCTTCGCCACCAAGGTCATGACAAGGTAAAGTGCGCGCTGTTTTGCAGGCGGCCCCCTGGCACGCAAAAAACGCCCACACAGTGGGCGTTTTTTGGTTCCTCCAAGGCCTGCCCGCAAAACAGCGCGCACTTTTGCAGGCGGTCCCCTCGCCACCAAAAAAACGCCGTGGGCGTTTTTTGGGCGCCAGTGGGCCGCCCGCAAAAGCCGGCACCGGCGGCGGCCGGCCCTGTGCCACGTCATATATAACGCCCACACAGTGGGCGTTTTTTAAAAAACGCCCACTGTGGACGACTAGTTCTGTCATATTTCGAAACAAAAAATTAGAATTGTAAATTTTTTTTAAAAAAAATTAAAAATAAAAAATTCTCCCAATACAACCGCTTCAGTTTTGCTAAAAAGAATACAACCTATTCAGTGTATGAGTTGTATCTGGATTCAGCCTCAATACGGCGAGACGGGACCGAAGAAATTTTCCCAGGTGGATAGAAAAATAAGCAGACAAAAAGATGGACGGAAATTTTGACAATTAAATATATAGAAATAGATTAGGTATTAGGTATCTCCCATAAATAAAAAAATAAAAAATAGACATTTTTTGGTGCCACAATTATCTGGTACTTCAGTCTGCCGTCCCTGCGATCCCGCGGCCTCTCTCCCGCTCGCCCGTGTGAAAGCTGTCCAACGGACAAGCAAAAAAAAAAAAAAAAGGAAAGGAGCGTGTGACAAAAGGAAAGAAATTATCACCCGTCCATCCGTCGATGCACGTGATTTCCTCTCTCTTCAACTTGCTGTCCAACGGGCAAGCGAGAAAAGGCAAGAGCACTCTCTTCAATAGAAAAAAGGGTAACATCCCCATAGCAATCCCATCGTGCGTCGCAACTGGCTCTCCTGCAATCACGCTCGCCATCCCCCTCTCGCCGACGCTGCAACGCCTCCTCTCCTTGCGACGTCGACCTCGCCCTTCCCCGCTCTCCCGCGACGGCGACGAGCCCCACCAAAGCCAACTGCACCAACGACGCTGGACCTCTTCTGCCCCGCCGTGCGATGCGCGCCGCTGCACCTCTGCCCCGCCACTTCGCGCCGCCACCGTCGCACGCCAGGAGCTCCTGTTTGTGTCGGTCACTTCAACAGGTATGCCTACCCTTTGCGGACCCGAGCATTTGGGTTTCGATTCGAGTCGTAGCTTTTTTTGACCGAAATTCGAGTCGTATCTGATCTATTTGTGAGTGTATGCACGTATTATGCCTGCCAACCCAATGTCGTTAACTGGATCCATGGCTGCGGTTCTGTGTGCTTTGATCTCGCATCCAGTTGTGCTCTGAATGTTCCCAGCCCATGTGCTTTGATTCGAGTCATTATCAGGCCGACACTTCAAAATTCTCAGCCTAGCCATAACAGCGCGCATATATCATCGTTCCCATCTTCTCTATTTGTTCTCGCATCCAGTTGTTGCTTGCTTCCTGTCCCAATAAGGTGGCACTACCCATGACATAGATGCCCTGGTAGCTGGTACAGAAGCAGTTCTGTGAATACAGTTGCCAGATATTAGAAATACACCAAGCTGGATATATGATAACCTTAAAATCAATAATATTGTATACGGTATTTGGCTTATGCTGCATCTCATGTACAACATTTGTCATTAGCTGACCAGCAGTCACAGTGATTTTTGAAGCACTCTGACCAATCTCAGTGACCAGGTAATTTCGCCGTGTACTGTTTCATTTTCAAACTTAATTTAATTTTAGTCTGGTCGGTTTTTGTTTCATTTTGGGTTAGCCGTTTTGAATTTTCTTTTTTAATACTTCTAGGCTTTCAGGTAAGGAATAAATAAAAATGCTCACATATTTATAGACTTTTGTTATTGGCGGTGTGAATCATGAAAAATAAAAATATTGGATGATCACTTTTGTTTTTTATGTACAGATTGGATGCCATCTTTGTAATTTGGCATTAACCATTGGATGCCCACTCTTTGTGGTAATTTAGGCTAAGGTAGAACACATTCAATTTCAGGATCGGGTTTTTCAGAACAGTTCAATATTTCCGACGTCTTAAATCATTTTGAAATTACATCCTATGGTTTCTTTTCCCAATATATGTATAAATTTTTTTTATTAGTTTTGGACATGACCGGTTCCTTGCTGCATTGTAACAAATACCAATCAAGCACCTCTTTATCAAAGTAACTGTTTTTGTTTCAGCTGACCTTTGTTCCTGATGGAGTATTCAAGGCTAATTTCTTGGACCCTATTTGAAATTTGAAAAGCAATTACAAGAAGAGAAGGCACCATTGATGGCAGTTCAGAAGGGCGTACCCAATGAACTGCCACAAAGTGCAGAGGCTGGGGCTTGAACCCTGGACCTCTTGGTCACAGGCGGTAAAGCTCTACCGCTTGCACCAGGGCCGCCCTTCCATTGATGGCAATTCATTGGGGCAAAAAAAATTATTGAAAGACAGCTCTTTTCTTAAGATTCTGTTTAATATTTATAACTTGCGGTTCAAATTGAAAATTTCATAACTATTTAAGATCAACCTGCTGGTTCAAATTGATCCGTGCATTATTGCCTCAAGCCCAAGCATGCAATAGTTTTTTTCTTGCTATTATCACACTAGCAGCTGCAAATTATTTTATTTGGATTGATGGTGTTGCCACTCCCAGGTTAGCTGAACCATCCGTACATGCTTTGTCAACTTTACTTCCTGCTGGTTAGGAGGAGTTTAAATTTTGCAGCACATAAATAGCAGTCTTGTCTAGCCTTCTCTTACTCTGCTTTCTCCATGGTATGGACATAAAATGACTTATGCTATTCAGAATTTCTGATCATGCAACGCTACTACTGCATCGATGCACTGGTTGATTCCTCTCTGATTTGCATAGAAGCAGAAGCTCTGAATTTTCAGCATTAGTTACTTATGAAGGGAGAGGTCATGCTTCTTAAGTATGTAGTATTCAGAAGTATGTTCAATTGCATTTGTGAACTGTTTAGCTGTCTCCTTCCTACCTGTCTAGTCTGGATGCGCAATATATCTGCATGCATAATGCTTTAGGGGTGTTAGTATCTGAGACTCATGCATTTTTCTAAATAATGTGACTGGTATGCAGTGTATTGCCTGTGGGATCTAGATGGAACTCAGTCAACTATTGCTGAAACAAACGAAGATCTTTCACCCATGTTGGTACTTGGTACCTTGCTGCGAATGTAGTTTACTACCATTAAACATTGGCATCTCTAGACCACCAAGGAGGTCCTCAAACCAGCACTCAAAAATTCTATCAAAGTTTGGAACATTTCAAAGCTGAATAGAATATTTTAAAACTGTTTTTAGATTTAAACCAGTGTTTTCCAATCCTTTGTATACCATAAGTAGTCTGTGTTATCCCTTGGTTAAGTAATAAATTGCAGTAACAAGATACTTTATTTTGGTTTAGTTAAACTTGTAATGATGATCCATGCTGCAAGTATTGTTGGGATAAATTCATAAATATATCTATATTTTTTTTTAGAATGAACTTCTTATATTTGTAGAATTAAGTCCACTGTAAATAATTTTCTTCCACCTCCAGCGTGTGGAGCTGATAATAGTATGCCAACGACTCCATCTTAGCCCTAGCAAAGGTGATTCATCTATTCTCATGCCTTGAGGTTACTAACTCGCTATCTGATAATGAACGTAACACTATCCTGCACTTGGTTGAAGAAAAATGATTTGGTTGCAATCATGAGAGCACTGATTTGGTCGTTAATACTATTGCTCTAAATTTCAGACAGTGGTAAATAAAGTTTTCGTCACTACTGATGTCATTGATGTGTACAGACTCTTGCTATGGTAGTTTACTGAACAATATTGATGTCTGCCGTTGCTTTCAAATGGAATTCAGTAACTGAAAAGGCTGCTTGTTAATTCAAGAGGGAGTCCCTCTACTAATTATTATAGAGTCATTATTATACTTGGTTTGCTAGATGGTAGATTGTTCCCTGGTTCTTTTTTTCTTCTTCTTTTGTTTCTTGCTCAAATCTCTCAACATTCTTCTACAAGTTTATAGTTGCTGATTTTGATGTGCTGAAAAAAAATCATGATGAGATAGAACTGGATTAGTATAAATAACAATTTGAGAATTTGCATATTTTTGGTTCTAGCTGGATTGCAGACACAATGACTTGATTTATACAATAGCTAGATTTCCACACAGGTTCATTCAGTTTCTACAGAGACCAAAGTCATATTCCTATTTGTGTAGGTCATTCTAAAAGATTCACAAGCTGTAGGTTCAACCAAGTCGTTGTAATGATTTGTTTGACATTTCTGTTAAGCTTCTATTTTCGTGCATCCATTTGTTACCGTAAACTGAACCTGAAGATACTATGAAATGAGTATTATATGTGCAATTTTCCAAGTTGGCAAACTCATCTCGGCTCATCCCGCTAAGTACTTTCTCCGTGTCCTCTTAAACAATGTTGCTGTTGCTACCTCATACAAATACATAAGGACAGTTGATGGTGTCCTCCTACTTCATTCCATGAAGCTGCGGAAAGGAGGGGTCTAATCGAGGAAGATAATACACATGATGAATGTCTAGCCGAAGATGGCACAATCGTAGTGGCACCGGTCTCGCGGTCTTTGTGTTTCATGAATTTTGCTTTTTTAGAATTAAATGAAACTTTAATGTTATTATTTAATTTTACAAGTTTATTATCATATCGTGCGATCTGTGTTTTTTATACATAAGTTTTTTTTTCGTAGCAAGTAGATAAGTATTTTAGAATAATAGAGTTAGCGATAGTGGCATGCTCGTTGTGGCTTTAATAATCCGATAATAGTTGAAATCTAATAATTGATTAACTAGTAAAGTAATGATTGTGCAAAACATACAATTTTTCATGAAATTCGCGGGGAGCCATATCACTTGCAACGTGCCGAGCCGAACTGCCAGCCGATGTGAGCGCCGAGTGATAGAGGAGCCGAACTGCTTGCTTCTCATGTAACTAAAAAGACCAAAACCTGGATAATTTTTTGATACAACATTCTAATATGGGATCATGACTTTGCCTGCTGCGATCCCGCGTCCTCTCACCTATACGTCTCCGTTATTGCAACAAAAGGAAGGAAGATTTGAATTTTTCAATCACTGTAATACCTCTCCCTTCCTTTTGCAATATAATTGAGAAAGGAAGGAAAATAAAAAAGAAGGAAACTTCCCGCAGCCCACACCGCGCACCCGTAGCCCTCTCTCGGTAAAATTTTGCGCTGCCAGGCGGACCCGTCATGCTCCCTGCCTGCAACCCTCCTCACGATGCCGCTGCCTCCCCTTCGCCTGCGATGACGCTGCCTCCCCTCCGTTTGCGACGACGCTGGCTCCTCCTCGCAACGCCACCTCCTCCTCGCGACGCCGACGCCTTGACCTCGGCTCCGTCCTCCTCAATGCGTTGGAGTTGCACCACCGACCCGATGCCATCGGACGCCGCCACCTCTACGATCGTCTGCCACTGCCCCGATGCGACGCAGCAGGATCGCCAGGTGTGCCAATCCCTTCTCATCCCTTCCTGCTGGGCGAAAGTACCAAACCGAGCACCGATCCTAATCCTCCAATGCCGCCGGACGCCGACGCCTCCAGGACTGCCCACCGGCGTCTTCCTGTTGTGCCTGGCAAGCTGAGCAAAGATCTAATTACATGTACCTGCTAACTTCAATCCCGTCGAAAGAATATTATTA
Organism: Bothriochloa decipiens; assembly: GCA_023333625.1. NCBI lineage: Eukaryota > Viridiplantae > Streptophyta > Magnoliopsida > Poales > Poaceae > Bothriochloa > Bothriochloa decipiens. The sequence goes on along the minus strand of CM041643.1, from coordinate 27,078,672 downwards.
TGCGTATATGTGCACGCCCATGTCCTTAATTTACACCTGCAGTTCTGCGCCTCTTGCACTGAATGTTCCTAGCCCTTTTCCTTCATCCTCCCCACCTTGGTGGCATTTGGAATGGGATCAAGACGTGTGATGATGAGACTGTAAGAGTTATGTTTTTATGGGTGCTGATTTGGATAGGCAGTGCAAATTGGAGCTTTGTAAATTATTGATTTGGTCCTTTTTAAGGGTTTTTTTCTTGACCGCTGCCGTCAAGGCCGCAACAAGGTGTTCACTCACCCTGACCCTGTGATAGCGTGGCTGCTCTCAGGACCTATAGTCTATAGACCCAAATCAGAAGAGTAGGCCAGCAACAATAAGTTCCTCATAGCACAACTTGTGCAGCGCCCAAGTATTATTCTCTTATGCATAGTTGCTATTATTTTGCAGAAATGAAGTGTCAAAATGCAGTGAGGTGTTTTCCTTCCCTGGCCCTTACTCCAAATTATTGTTTGGATATGAGAATTTGAGAATAAGTCATAATATTTTGACCCCACAAGTATATTGCCTTAACCTGTGCTTCTGTTGACTCAGATGCCTGTTAATTTGTTTCATCCTGTAGGTTACAACAACCTGTAATTTTAGCATATATAGGTTAACAGTAATTGTTGTATCCTATAGGTTAGATATGGAATCCCTTCACTTAATATGTTGCTGAAATTCATTAATGATGCATATTCCATTTTGAAGCATTCACTGAGGTGTTTCATTTTTTATGGTTGCTGATGGGACAGTAAGAGTTATGTTTTTAAGGGTGCTGATTTGGATAGGCAGTGCAAATTGGAGCTTTCTAAATTATTGATTATTAATTTGGTCCTTTTTAAGTGTTGTGTTCTTGACTGCTGCTATCAAGACCGTAACAAGGTGATCGCCCATCCTGAACTTTGGCTCAGGTTGAGATTTCCTAATTTTTTATATTGCAACACGTTCACAGCTTTGCTTTAGTGATTTTTAAACTGGCAATAGGATAGTGAACTACAGTTTGAGTTAAGCATTACTTGTTCCATCCACACTTCTACCGAATTAGCAAGCATAGCAGATAAGAGGACTTCGAAAATGTTTGCCTTACAATGTGAGAACTATGTATCATTCAGTCTCCAAGATACATATTTTTTTTTGCATCTCAGGAGGCTTCAATGTGCTGCACTACTGCTAACATTAATTGGGTTAGTGAGTTCTTTCTTTGTAATTTGTAGAAAAGTAGAAACAATGTCAAATGTGGAATGGTATATGATCCTGAACTTTGGCTCAGGTTGAGATAATATTTTTGTCACAAAGGGGTAATATCTAGCCAATAATGCCTGTGTTGTGGTATAGGTCGATTCATCAACAATATCAATGCAAAGAAACATTAATTTTAAGAATAGATTGTTTGACTGAATGAAGTTGGAAAACACATTGATGTGGAAAGCATCTTGATTCTAATTTTTTTGGTCAAATCTTGGGTGAACAATCGACTTGAGGTTAGTTAGATCATATCGCTGCCAATAAAATTCGGATCAATCCACATCAATGGGCGAACTTGAAACCATTAAAAGTGGGCCAGACTGCGTCAGTTTGCTGCATGATACATTGCTACTAATAACTGAGGGCTGAGGCTTCCCGCATGCAACAATCCAGTTCTGCAATGGACTTACCACAAACATATCTTGAGTTCTTTTCCTAAAAAATTGTCCATGCATCTTCTTTCCGTTGAAGGCTTCCGATACGTAACAATGTCAATGACAGACAGATAATCATGTGTGGTTTGTCAGACTATGGTTGTTTGTTAGAGTTCAGAAAATTCAGATGTGCATAACCGATAGAGATTTAAGAAGTAGTCACCATAAAATATTCATAATTCACATCTAAGTTAATAGTTGAGGAGTCCATATATATTGAAAACAATGGGCAGTAGATTTCCATTTAAAATTGATACTTGTCAATCTAATTCTGATTCAATGGAGTCTTCGCAGTTTACAAATAAAAGGCATGATCCCCATTTCATTTTATCTCCTCCCATATTTTTGAGCTACTCAGTCTCAGTGGTCCTTATTTAAATATTTTTCTTTGAAGATGAACTCCTCTGCACCTGCCCTTGCTGACATGCATGTGACCCATGCCAACATCAGGTTAGCCAATACATAAAGGTCGATCTCTGGACTTCGATAAGAAATGCCTCGATCTCTGAGTGATACAAGTGCATTACATGTCTACTATCAGGTGAGCATTACATGAACTAAAGGTCAAATAACAATTTATCATTAATTTTTTCGAAAGGCGGCAAGAAAGATTCTTGCCGATTTTTATTAGACGATAGAAAAAAGAAAAACAACAAAGATTTACAAACGACCAACACATCCACTCGACTCCACTGAAGCTACTGAAACATGCCTAGCACTTACTCCTACTCTGAAATAACACTCACGACTGCCATTATAACTACTACTCTTCTTGTGTTGCTCGAGATGGTTGTGTTCTGGCGTATTGGACTTGCTTGATGTCATCCCTACACAGCTGTGCTACCTGTAGTACCTGAAGACTCTTGTTTTGGAACGTCCTTCTATTTCTTTCCTTCTGCACTGCCTCCAAAAACGGTGTATGGAGCCATTCATTTGAACTGACTGTATTGGAGAGAGGTTGAACCATTATGAGTTGGGCCCAAACTTGCTGTGTGAAAGGACACTCGATACACAGGTGTGTAGGTGTCTCTGGCTGGGCTTGGCACAATTTGCAGATAGGATCATGAGGCCAATTCCTCTTCGCTAGGTTGTTTGCAGTCAGGATCTTTTTGTGCATCAAAGTCCATGCGAAGAAACGGCACTTCGGTTCCACTTGAGCTTTCCATATTGGTGTGATTCTTAGCTTACATAAAGTACCCTCGAACTGAATTCTATAAGCGCTGCTAGATTAATATTCGCCATCTTGTGTCCATTTCCATCTGATCATATCTTCCACATTTTCTTGCAACTGTTGATTGTTAACCTGTTCCCAAAGGTCTACATATTCTTGAATTTCTTTTGCCGACTGTATTGGGACTATATGGGTAATCCAGTGTCTGCCCATTAGGGCTTTATGAACCGTGATATTTTTCCTCTTTGTTTTCAGGTAAAGGGAGGGTGCTATTGTGTTTGGTGCCTTACCATAAAGCCATGATGATGTCCAGAATTTGGCTGTTTTACCATCACCAACGGTGGCGACAGTAGAAGCGTTGAACAGTTCCCTGTCTTTTAAATCACGTGGTAGTTCCAGTTGGGACCATGCCCTATCTTTATGTTTCCATTTGAACCACATCCATCTCAATCTCAATGCTCGGGCAAACCTGTCAAGCTCTAGTATTCCAAGGCCCCCTTTCTTCTTTGGCCGGCATGTAGTTGTCCAATTGACCAGTGAATGACCCCCATATACTTTGTCTGGTGTTTCGCCGCACCAGAGGAAGTTTCTTCTCAATTTGTCTATTTGCTTGATGAGCCATTTTTGTTCAGAAAAGACCGTTAAATGATAGATTGGTTGTGATGATAGCACTGTCTTGACCAGTGTCTCCCTAGCCGCAGAGGACATCATCTTTCCTTTCCATCCAGGTAGTCTGGCTCCTACCTTATCTATCAATGGTTGAACCTCAATTCTCCTTAATTTTCTTGTATGTAGCGGTAGTCCAAGATATTTCCCTGGGAATTTACAAAGCTTCCCAGGAAAATTTTGTAGGATGTTTGTGATCACTGGTTCATGCATCCGAATTGGGTAGATCTCTGTTTTAGCAATGTTAATTTTGAGACCCGAGCAATCACCAAAGAAGTTCAATATTTTGAGCAGATTCTCCAGCTCGGCTGCAGTGGAGATTGTCAATCTGAAGTATGCACATGCCCCTATAATCTGTCTTTGCACATTTGCATCCGTGGTGTATGTGTTTGATTGAAGTTGGGCACTACTGCAGGGAGATGGGGCAGGATTTCTGGGATTCTAGAAAGTGGCAGCGTAAGTTTTAGTCGAAACAGGTAAATTCCAACATATATTTCACTAAATGATTACTATTACATGCTGATGACGGTTATTTTGATACAAAAAGTTTGGTAACTCACCTGGTATCTTCATTATTATTTAGTGGTTCTCTATCTTAATAATGTAAGTTTGGTTGATTTTGAGAATTTAGTTATTTTCTACAATATCTGCCATGAGCCTAAAGTTTTAGAGATATTTTCAGTGACTACTCGATGATTCTTTTCCTTTTCCTGTTCATGGTTTCATTTTTTTTTTCTGTATATTTAGATTGCAATATGAGAAAGGGAATTATGCCATACACGGAGGAACTCGAATTATGAACTTATGGTATATGATTCCTCTGTTCATTGTTCAAGACTAGAGAGCTAGGATCAGCACCCTTTTAATTGTTGTTTATGCCTTTCTTTTATTCTGTTCCTCACATTTACTAAATACTATTGTTCTTCCCACATTTTCTTGACCTTTTAGGATTAATTATTTAGTTCTTAGGATTCAGTAACATGACCCCCTCCCAATTTAGCTGTGATAATGAACCTTTAACTTTTATTGGATTACATGTTCATTAATTGACAAATATTACAAAGTTACCAAATTAGTTCCTCGTGGGATAGAGCACCTATGTAGAATTCAACATGTCTGAGTTCGACTTCTCATGGAAGCGAATTAAAAAGTTCTTAAAAAACTAAAACAATAGGTTAGGGTTTCCCCTACTAACTTCGGTCAAAAGAAAGTTAGTTCCTCTTGTTTCATGTTTACCCGTTACCACCTATCTGGTTCATGCCTTATAATTATATCTTTTTATTAGATTTGTTGTTATTTTTATTATGTCATGTATGCAATGGAATTCTGGAAATTTGTTGACATAGCATTGTTCTACAGGATGGCCTTGCTATATAATCTCACTTTTGTGTCTTTGTGATTCCTGATGGCAGAAGATAAGAAGCACTCAAGGTCATGCCTTCTATGGAGCTGTCATTTGTATTTGAGGAAATAAAAATATCAGTATGTTGGTCTTCCTGTTACTTGTATAGATAGATGTGTAGAATGAGAACCATAACTCTATTTATGGGATGGTAGCATATGTGTGAAGTCATTTGTATCCTAACAGTATTGGAATTCGAATTTATAGTCATCAGAGCTTTGGATTTGATTTTATGAACTTTGCTTTTTGAATTAATATCACTTAACATCGTTAGTTAATTTTACAATATCTTTCTCTTATCATGTGATCCACATGTCTTTAGTATAAAATTTATTTTTTCTGTAGCAACGTACAGGCATGATTTAAAAAAAAAAAGTTAAAACCCACGCCCCCTGATAACAGTTAAGCGGAAGCCCACTCCCTCCACATCGCCCGCCGCTCCACACTCTCCCTCCACACCTCCTCCATGACTCCCCTGCTCCTCCTCCTCCTCGCCACCGGTGCCGCCGCCGCCGCGCTACCCGTAGATTTCGCCGCGCTCCTCGCCGCCAAGTCCTCCCTTTCCGACCCGGCGTCTGCGCTCGTCGCCTGGGACACGCGGCTCTCCCAATCACCCTGCCGCTGGCCGCACCTCCTGTGCTCCAACTCCAACCGCACCTCCTCCGTCTCCGATGCCCCAGCCACCGCCGTCGCGTCACTCCTCCTCTCCAACCTCTCCCTCGCCGGCGCGTTCCTGCCGCAGCTCTGCTCACTGCGTTCCCTCGTCCACCTCGACCTCTCCTACAACTCCCTAACCGGCGCCCTCCCTTCCTGCCTCGCCGCGCTGCCTTCGCTCGCGCACCTCGACCTCGCGGGCAACGCGTTCTCGGGCGCGGTGCCGGCATCCTACGGCGCGGGGTTCCCGTCCCTCGCCACGCTCAGCCTCGCCGGCAACGCCCTCACCGGCGCGTTCCCGGGGTTCCTGTTCAACGTCACCGCGCTCCGGGAGCTCCTCCTCGCGTACAACCCCTTCGCGCCGTCGCCGCTGCCGGAGGACGTCTCGGGCGCCGGCACGCGGCTCCGCACGCTGTGGCTCGCCGGGTGCGGGCTCGTCGGAGAGATCCCGCCGTCGGTCGGGAGCCTGAAAGGTCTCGTCAACCTCGACCTCTCCACCAACAACCTCACCGGCGGGATCCCGGCGAGCGTCCGGGGGATGGAGAGCGTCGTGCAGATCGAGCTCTACTCCAACCGGCTCACCGGGAGCGTGCCGGAGGGGCTGGGCGCGCTCGAGAACCTGCGGTTCTTCGACGCGTCCATGAACCGGCTCTCCGGCGAGATACCGCCGGACTTGTTCCTCGCGCCGAGGCTGGAGAGCCTGCACCTGTACCAGAACGAGCTTTCGGGCCGCCTGCCGCGATGCTGGGGCAGGCGACCGCGTTGGCCGACCTCAGGCTCTTCTCCAACCGTCTCGTCGGGGACCTGCCGCCGCTGTTCGGGAAGAACTGCCCGCTCGAGTTCCTCGACCTGTCGGACAACCGGATCTCCGGCCTTATTCCGGCGGCTCTGTGCGACGCCGGGAAGCTGGAGCAGCTCCTGTTACTGAACAACGAGCTGGTCGGTTCCATCCCGGCGGAGCTCGGGCAATGCCGGACGCTGACGAGGGTGCGGCTGCCGAACAACCGGCTGTCCGGACCCGTGCCGCAGGGCCTGTGGGGCCTGCCTCACCTGTACCTCCTGGAGCTCGCCGGGAACATGCTGTCCGGCAGCGTAGACCCCACTATCGCCATGGCCAAGAACCTGTCGCAGCTGCTCATCTCCGACAACCGCTTCACTGGCGCGCTGCCGGCGCAGATCGGCGCCCTGCCTGCTCTGTTCGAGCTGTCGGCCGCCAACAACATGTTCTTCGGGACGCTGCCGGGGTCCCTAGCGGAGGTTTCTACGCTTGGCCGGCTCGATCTGAGGAATAACTCGCTGTCCGGCGATCTGCCGCAAGGTGTTCGACGCTGGCAGAAGCTGACGCAGCTGGACCTCGCCGACAACCACCTGACCGGAGCCATCCCGCCAGAGCTCGGCGAGCTGCCCGTGCTGAACTCCCTTGACTTGTCGAACAACGAGCTCACCGGCGACGTGCCGGTGCAGCTGGAGAACCTCAAGCTGAGCCTGTTCAACCTGTCCAACAACCGGCTCACCGGCACCTTGCCTCCTCTCTTCGCCGGCTCCTTGTATAGGGACAGCTTCGTGGGCAACCCGGCGCTGTACCGCGGCACGTGCCCGAGCGGCCGCCAATCCAGAATCTCCCGTCGAGGCCTCGTGGGCACCGTCGTCTCCATCCTCGCCGCGGCCAGCGTCATCCTGTTCCTAGGCGTCGGGTGGTTCTGCTACACGTACCACCGGAGCCGCCACGGTGGACACGCCGCGGAGCCCAGCGCCGGCAGCAGGCCCAGGTGGGTGCTCACGACGTTCCACAAGGTGGGGTTCGACGAGGACGACATCGTGAGCTGCCTCGACGAGGACAACGTGGTCGGCATGGGCGCGGCGGGGAGGACGTCGCCGTCGCTGTCAAGAAGCTGTGGGGAGGTGGTGGCGGCAAGGAAACGGACGGCGGCACTGGCAAGGACAGCTTCGACGTGGAGGTGGCGACGCTGGGCAAGATCCGGCACAGGAACATCGTGAAGCTGTGGTGCTGCTTCCACAGCGGCGACTGCCGGCTGCTGGTGTACGAGTACATGCCCAACGGCAGCCTCGGCGACCTCCTCCACGGCGGCAAGAGAGGCCTCCTGGACTGGGCGGCGCGGCACCGGATCATGGTCGACGCCGCGGAGGGCCTCGCGTACCTGCACCACGACTGCGCCCCGCCGATCGTGCACCGCGACGTCAAGTCCAACAACATCCTCCTCGACGCCGAGCTCGGCGCCAAGGTCGCCGACTTCGGCGTCGCCAGGGTCATCGGCAACGGGCCGGCCGCCGTCACGGCCATCGCCGGCTCCTGCGGCTACATCGCTCCCGGTGCGCTACTGTTAACTTCTTGACCTTGTTGATGATTTCTAGTTTGTGTATGCTGACTGCTGATTTACGATCAGAGTACTCGTACACCCTGCGCGTGACGGAGAAGAGCGACGTGTACAGCTTCGGCGTGGTGATGCTGGAGCTGGTCACCGGCAAGAAGCCCGTCGGGGCGGAGCTCGGGGACAAGGACCTGGTGCGGTGGGTGCACGGCGGCATCGAGAAGGACGGCGTGGACTCGGTGCTGGACCCTAGGCTCGCCGGCGAGTCCAGGGACCACATGGTCAGGGCGCTCCACGTCGCGCTTCTCTGCACGTCCAGCCTCCCCATCAACCGCCCGTCCATGAGGACCGTCGTCAAGCGGCTGCTCGAGGCTGTGCCGCGCCCACTGGCCATGGAGAGCAAGCCACCAAAGGCCGCCGAGGAGAAACCTCTTGATGTTGTCTGACATTGTCGGACAAGATCTATTATGTCTCAAAAATAAAGATCAATGACAGTGAATTGCTAACCCCTAGTAGCACGCATCATCCACATTTCGCAATCTTGTAGCTCTCAAATATCAGTAGTTCAGTACAGAACCTAGTAGTACGTAGTTGCTTATAAATGAACTCGACACGAGCCTGAGTTTTTCAAGGTTTGACTCATTTCGTCACATTATTTATTATTATAATATATATATCGCGCTCTTGGGTCTCTTCATCATATACCAGTTTCTTACTGTAGTTTGTAGAGGGACATTAGTCTATCTGATGGCAAAGATTAATTTTGTTTAGGAAATGACCCTGCTTCGACTTTGTGGATCATTAGGATATTCCATGCTCATCATGTCTGGTCCTGAATTCCTGAAAAGTGCTTCTGATGAACTTCAGGTTTTGAGCTTACTATGATTTGAACTTGCACCCATAGGCCATAGGCCATAGGCCCGAGTACTAGCAAGGATTGAGGGTGTGATTAGCTAATGATTAGCACTGGTGTCAATTGCCGTTTCTGCATTTGGCTGCATGCAGCCTTTTCTTTCCTTTGTGCCCATCAGCAGGAAACATTCAGGTGTAGTGGAAAAAGGCCAACAACAGAACAGGATACTGTATAGAAGCTGTGCTGGCCTTCTAATTCATGTTTCCTCTCAGAAGTATTACTATAGAATGTATTGGAATTGCCTGCAGTGTTGAGATCGAAAGAAGGATGGGGGATGTCGGTGTGTTTGCTTTTAGCCTGCATCGACCGTAAAAGAAAAATCTAATTTTATTGGATTTCATACGAGTAGGTCTACGCAATGAATATATAATATGGTATACTTTAGTATAAATTTTTTTGGTAGCTTTAAATTAGTTAGAAAATCATATTTTGTTTGTAATTAATTAGAATAATTCATAACTACAACTTCTATGATCTAATTGTGGTGAAATTTTTATGCTGGGGCTATTATTATATGCTTAAACTATAGTAAAAGTTTATACTCATTGTGTCGGTTACCAAGAGAAGGGGTACCCTAAACCTCCCTTGTCTTTGGTTGAACCCCGAGTTTATCCTCAGATCAATCTTATGGGGACCCTCGAAAAAACAAGCGCAAAACCAGACAACACATCCTCGACCCACCGGGGCCCACCGGCAAATACAAACTGGGCCGACCCACAACAGAATACTTAACTTCTGCCGCGACCCTCGACAATCCACTGACGTCACCGTCTGACCCTCGACAAACCACAGACGTCACCAGCTGATGATCGCTCGAGATGGGGGGACCTCGCGTCAAGTATCGAGGCCCCGGCGGGACGGACGCCTCGATACAACAAGGGTCGAGCCCCCCCTCGATCCACCAACTCCAGGTGCGTCCGATAGCGCATTTGATGCAAACCTAACCTCGTCATATCATATGGCTACAGTGTCCGCACAGTGGTCCATACAGCGGTCGAATCCCGCTTTACCGCCCATACTGAGGACGTGCATCGGTCTGCACGTCACTGTTACGCCGTACTCAGCGCTGTAAGGCAGCTCGAGGCCCCCTTCGGCGCGCTACGCGACAAACAACCGACATCGGATTCCCTAAATTCAATCTTATCCGTTCAACCACTACGCTCGAGGCTACCCCTCGACTGGGCCTCGAGTGCGCATCGACGCCCTCCGGTCAACCTACATCGACTTCGAAAGCTGCGCCAACAACTCCCGATGCGACCCCAACAGGAACTCGCACGTCCCCTATAGGGGATCGCGTCTTTCGCCGGTCAGCAACCACGTCTCCGAAGGACGCCTGTCAACTCCGAGCCACGCTGCTACAGAATAAGCCATGCTCAGCACACGTCTCTGCAGAGGCCTCGAGTTGACCACCACGACCCGCGACGTCACCACCGCGTTATCGAACCAGGACATCTGTACCCCTGTGCCTCCCCTTGGCCTATAAAAGGGAACGCCAGGAGACCCAATAGGAGAGGAGAACCGACCCCAGACAATGATCTCACGAACAATCGAACACACACCTAGGCTGACTCCTAGACTCTGAATAACTCTTTCTCCCTACACCCGAACCCCCCACCCCTCGAATTCTATCCTTCGCTTGTATTCACCCCTGTACAAGCACTTAGGTGCAAGATAATACAAATCTTCTCCCCCCGCTGGACGTAGGGCCTTCTTTGCCCGAACCAGGATAAATCGCTGTATTCTTCTTGCATCACCATCCGAATGGGTTACACACACATACGTTTACTCGTTGGCTTAGGACACCCCCGGGTTCCTCACGTCGACAGTTGGTGCGCCAGGTAGGGGGCCTGTGTGTCAAACCGCTTCGTCCGGATGGCGGACTTCGTATCATCACTCCCTTTCGGCTCGGTGATCTGGTTTGGGAGTCTGGAGTTCATGTTGCTCGGCACGAGCCATGACATGGTCCTGCTCTCAGCCGGGCACACAAGCGGGGGCACTTCAGGGACTCCGCGAGGAGCCCTGCGTCGTCCTCACCACCATGCTTCCCAATCAAGAAGGAGACGTGGATCGCAGGGCGGGCGGCGCCGCCGTGCGACCACGGTTGTCACACCCTCCTCGTCTTCAATAGACGACTTGAGCTCTCTGGCCAGGAGCCTCCCACAACTACGCGTAAGGCCCAAAGAGGGGCAGCGCTCGCCAGGGTTGAACGCTTCTCCCCAAGCGAACGCGCCCCTCACGTCTACGGCTCTCTTGCCCCATGAGCAGTTTGCCGTCCGACCGGCACTGCCATTTGGGCTCGACAATGCCGCTTCGACATACTCCACTATCGTGCGCTCGGGTTTCAGAGCGGACAGGGAACGGACTGGACCCCCCACGCGCAGCAGCATGCCGGGAGGTACTGGTACTGGCCCCCCAACGCCCGATTAACCCTCGCCCACGCGGCGCCTGCCCTCGCGCGCTTCGAAGGTGGCTGGAAGTGGAACAATTTGGGCGGACCATTGTGCCTCGCCCGCTCTACTCCGACTCTGACTACGGCTCCAGCTACTATGATCCCACGCGAGAGTGTTTCCACATCGACATAGTCGCCGCGTCGGGCGACGACGACGCCGATCCCGCAGAGACGTCCACACCACCGGCTGCAACAGGTGGGCCCCTCCTCCTGGCGGGACAGGAGGAAGGGCCCCCTGCCGTGACCAATGACCCGTACGATTCGCAGGGCGCTCGCGTCGCCCAGCTCGCGCAGGTCCGGGAGCTTCGAGCCAAACTCGATGAAGATAAAGAGCGACTGCGCCAGCTCGAGCATGCCCTCGAGCAAGACAATCGGAATCCCCCAGGCGGAGGGGCTCGGGCCCGAGCGCGGCAAGTACAGCGGCAGATTGTGGGCGTGGATACGGTTGCACGTCTCGCCTTCAATCAAGCCAGTCAGAATGTCATCGCGGCAACCATGCTTCTTCGCAACATGCCGGCCCCCTCGAATCCTGAAGCCCAACGAGTCCAACAGGAGATCCAAGGCCTTCTCGAGGTGGCCGCCATCCAGCAGGCCGAAAGTTCTGCCTCGAGGCGTCGAGGTGCAGCCTCAAGGCAACACCACGAACCCTCGCGGCATGAGAGGCAGGCCTCGACCCAGCCGGTAGACTTCCCTCGTTCGAAGGGGGCGGTCCTGGCCCACGATCGCGCTCGTGACAAGTGCGAGCCCCGTGATGTGCGTCACGACATCAACGAACACCGCAGACGTAAGAGCGGTGACGCCGAGGTGCGAGGCTACAGCGCTCATCGGGGCGGACGCTACGACAGCGACGAGGACCGACGTCGATCCTCGGATCCGCCGGGACCTCGAGTCTTCAGCCGTGCGATTCGCAACACGCCGCTGCCTAGCCCCTTCAGACCCCCGACAAGTCTCATCAATTTTGACGGTGAGACAAAGCCTGAGCTCTGGCTTGCCGACTTCAAGCTGGCGTGCCAGCTTGGTGGGGCCCGCGATGACAGTGCCATCATTCGACAACTCCCACTCTTTCTCTCCTACACCGCACGACGGTGGCTCGAGGAGCTTCCCCCTAACCAAATCTATGACTGGTCCGACCTGGTCAGGGTTTTCGAGGGGAACTTCAAGGGCACCTATGTGCATTCGGGCAACAGGTGGGAACTCCGAGGCTGCAGACAGAAGCCCGGGGAATCCCTCCGCGACTTTACTCGACGTTTCTCCAAGCAGCGCACTGAGCTTCCCCACGTCACCGACGAAGAGGTGATCCTGGCTTTCATTGCCGGGACCACCTGCAAGGAACTGGTCCGGGAGCTCGGGCGTGCTCCCCCAAAGACCACCGATGAATTGATGGACATCGTGGCCAACTTTGCCACCGGAGAAGAGGCCGTGGGCGCCTTCTTCGACGGTGGCAAAGGCCAAACACAAGCCAAGGCGGCCAACCCTGAGGGTTCGAACCGGGGTGGCAAGAAAGGGGGCAAGAAGAAGAAGAAGAACCCGCGAGGCAAGCACGAAGACGCCCCCGACGACGACCTCGTGGCAGCTGTCGAGCGCAAGAAACCTCGAGGCCCTCCCGAAAAGGGCCTCTTTGACGAGATGCTCAAGAAACCGTGCCCATATCACAAGGGCCAGGCCAATCACACCCTCGAAAACTGCCGGATGCTCAAAAGGAATTTCGGGGGTACGGTTCGAGGAAAGGAAGAGGAAAAGGAAGAGCCCGACGACAAGAATGACGACAAGGTTGATGGGTTCCCCGTGGTGCAGGACTGCTACATGATCTACGGGGGACCTACCGCCCGGCTCACCCCTCGACAGCGTAAGAGGGAGCGTCGGGAGGTATTCTCCACTCAAGTCACCACCCCTCGATTCTTGGACTGGTCCGAGACGGCTATCACGTTCGACCGTGATGACCATCCAGACCACGTCCTGAACCCGGGGCTCTACCCGCTTGTTGTCGACCCTGTCATCATCAACACCAGCTTCTCAAAGGTCTTGATGGACGGAGGCAGCAGCCTCAACATCATCTACTCCGAGACCCTCGACCTTCTCAGAATCCCAACGGAAAATCTAAAACCCAGCGCTGGGGGCTTCCACGGCGTCGTGCCAGGCAAAAAGGCTATTCCCATCGGGTGCATTGACTTGCCGGTGTATTTCGGTACTCCCGCAAACTTTCGAAAGGAGACCCTCACGTTCGAGGTAGTCCCGTTCCGAGGCACATACCATGTGATCATTGGGCGACCGGGCTATGCCAAATTCATGGCAGTTCCCAACTACACTTATCTCAAGCTCAAGATGTCGGGCCCCAACGGCATCATCACCGTCGGCCCCTCCTTCGGGCACGCATATGACTGCGACGTCGAGTGCGTCGAACACGCGAAAGCCCTCCAGGAGTCGGCGATGCTTGCAGCCACTCTCGAGGCCCTCGCCAACAAGATCCTCGAACCCAAGCGACATGCCGGCGGCTTCGAGCCTGCCGAGGACACGAAGAAGATCCCCCTCCACCCGAGTTGCTCCGAGGGGAAGGCGCTGCTCATCAGCACCTCCCTCGATGCCAAATAGGAAGCAGTGCTTGTCGACTTTCTCTGCGCGAACGCCAACATGTTTGCGTGGAGTCCCTTGGATATGCCGAGCATACCGAGGGAAGTCGCCGAGCACGCCTTGGAGATCCGCCCCGGGTCTAAGCCGGTGAAGCAACGCCTGCGCCGCTTCGACGAGGAGAAGCGCAGGATCATCGGGGAAGAAGTCAACAAGCTCTTGGCGACTGGATTTATCAAGGAGGTCCACCATCCCGAGTGGTTAGCTAACCCTGTAATAGTCAAAAAGAAAAATGGGAAATATAGGATGTGTGTAGATTACATCGGCTTGAATAAAGCATGTCCTAAAGTCCCATTTCCCTTGCCACGCATCGATCAAATCGTTGACTCGACGGCGGGATGTGAGACCCTCTCCTTTCTCGATGCCTATTCCGGCTACCATCAGATCCGGATGAAGGAGTCCGACCAGCTCGCGACTTCCTTCATCACCCCCTTCGGCATGTACTGCTATGTTACTATGCCCTTCGGTCTTCGAAATGCCGGGGCAACGTACCAGCGGTGCATGCTCCATGTTTTCGGAGAACACATCGGCTCGATGGTCGAGGCCTATGTCGACGACATCGTGGTCAAGACCAAAAAAGTCGAGGATCTCGTCTCTGACCTCGATGCCGCGTTCAAATGCCTCCGGGCGAAGAGCATCAAGCTGAACCCCGAGAAGTGTGTCTTCGGCGTCCCCCGAGGCATGCTCTTAGGGTACATAGTCTCTCAGCGCGGCATCGAGGCCAACCCAGAGAAAATCTCGGCGATCATCAAGATGGGGCCCATTCGAGACCTCAAAGGCGTTCAGAGGGTCACAGGATGCCTGGCAGCCCTGAGCCGCTATATCTCCCATCTCGGGGAAAAGGCGTTGCCCCTCTACCGCCTTTTGAAGAAATCGGAGCACTTCGAATAGACCCTCGAAGCCGAGGAAGCCCTCTCAAAGCTTAAGTCTATGCTAGCCTCGCCCCCGATCCTAGTACCTCCTCATCCGGCCGAGCCCCTCCTCCTCTATGTCGCCGCAACCACCCAGGTGGTCAGTGCAGCCATAGTGGTCGAGAGGGCAGAAGAAGGGCACACCCTGCCCGTTCAAAGGCCAGTCTACTTTGTCAGTGAAGTACTCTCGAAGACCAAGGCCCGCTACCCTCAGATTCAGAAGCTGTTGTACGCTCTAGTCCTTACGCGGCGCAAACTCCAACATTACTTCCAAAGCCACCCGATAACCGTGGTCTCGTCCTTCCCCCTCGGGGAGATAATCCAGAATCGGGAGGTCACAGGGAGAATCACTAAGTGGGCAGTCGAGCTCATGGGCGAGACCCTCACTTTCGCACCGCGAAAGGCCATCAAGTCGCAGGTGCTGGCAGATTTCGTGGCCGAATGGACCGACGCTCAACTACCACCCGTACCGATCCAGGACGAACTATGGACCATGTACTTTGATGGGTCGATGATGAAAACGGGAGCGGGCGCGGGCCTGCTCTTCATCTCGCCCCTCGGGGTTCACATGCGTTACGTAATTCGACTTCACTTTGCAGCCTCGAACAACGTCACGGAGTACGAGGCCCTTGTGACTGGACTACGCATCGCTATCGAGCTCGGGGTTCGACGCCTCCAAGCTCGGGGCGACTCGCAGTTAGTCATCGATCAAGTCATGAAGGCTTCGAGCTACCGCAAACCTAAAATGGAAGCGTACTATCAAGAGGTCCGCAATTTGGAAGAAAAATTCTATGGCCTCGAATTAACCCACATTGCTCGACGCTACAACGAGGCCGCGGACGAGCTCGCAAGGATCGCGTCAACCTGAGGCACCGTGCCACCCGACGTCTTCGCAAAAGATCTCTACAAGCCATCAGTTGACTTCACGGGTGAACACGAACATCCGTCCAAGGGGGTCGAGCCTCAACCAACCTAGGCCCCCTCGACCGGGGCCGAGGTCATGGACCTCAAGGTATCAACCCCTCGAGCAAGCGATGAAGCCGATTGGCGTAAGCCCTTCCTTGAATACCTTACTGAAGGGGAGCTGCCAGACGAGCGGAACGAGGCTTGACGCATTGCGCGAAGGGCTAAAACCTACGTCCTCTTCGGTTCAGACAAGGAGCTCTACCGACGGAGCCTGACCGGAGTTTTGCAGCGTTGCATCACCGTTGAGGAAGGTAAAAGGCTACTCAACGACCTACACTCGGGGGCTTGCGGTCATCATGCTGCGCCCAGGACCCTCATTGGGAACGCTTTCTGACAAGGCTTTTACTGGCCGACCGCTGTCTCTGACGCCATCAGCATCGTCCGCTCATGTGAGGGGTGCCAGTTCTATGCCAAGCAGACGCACCTCCCTGCGCATGCTTTGCAAATGATCCCCTCACATGGCCGTTCGCCGTATAGGGGCTCGACCTCGTTGGTCCCCTTAAAAGGACAACTGGAGGCTTCACCCACCTGCTCGTTGCCATCAACAAGTTTACCAAGTGGATCGAGGCCCGGCCTATCAGCAATATCCGCTCCGAGCGGGCGGTCGAGTTCTTCACCGACATCATTTATCGCTTCGGGGTCCCGAACGTCATCATCACTAACAACGGCACACAGTTCACTGGCAAGAAGTTTTTGGATTTCTACGATCGCCATCACATCCGCGTGAACTGGTCCGCGGTTGCTCATCCTCGAACTAATGGCCAAGTCGAGCACGCCAATGGCATGATTTTGCAGGGCCTCAAGCCGAGAATCTTCAACCGCCTTAACAAGCACGGCAAGAAGTGGGCCATCGAGCTGCCCTCGGTCCTGTGGAGCCTAAGGACAACACCCAGTCGAGCCATAGGATTCACCCCGTTCTTCATGGTCTACGGGTCTGAAGCCATCCTCCCCATCGACCTCGAATATAGGTCCCCTCGATTAAAAGCCTACAACGAGCAGACGAATGAAGAAGCCCTCGCAAACGCCATCGACCAACTCGAAGAAGCTCGAAACATGGCCCTCCTCAACTCCGCAAGGTACATGCAGAAGCTTCGACGCTACCACGACAAGCATGTGCGCAAAAGGGACCTTCGAGTGGGCGACCTCGTCCTACGACGGTGACAGAACAATAAGGGCTGGCACAAGTTAACTCCACCGTGGGAAGGCCCCTTCATCGTAGCAGAGGTGTTGAAGCCTGGAACCTACAAGCTCGCTAACGATAAAGGCAAAATCTTCAACAATGCATGGAACATCGACCAGCTACGTCGCTTCTATCCCTAGTCGATGCCTTCTTCTTACATTTTCGCATAACGGAATGCTTTCGATCACAAGCTCAATCTCCTTATACATATAAGAGGTAGCCTCGACTCTGCTCCCTCAGAGTCGAACCTCCCTCAGGGGCTATAAGGGGGGAACCCCCCGAAGTTCCCAAAAAAAACTCGCATGATTTTTCAAAACTCAAAAAGTCTATTTTCTCCCACGCACCTCGATACGTTCTAATACCTAGTCGAAAACGCCATGCGAATGTCCTAAGCGTCGAAGGCTATCGAGCCAGGAGACCACCTATGCCCCAGGGCTACGGTACCTCCACTCGCTCCCCGACGAGGGGCACGAACATGCGTCGAATTCACTAAGTAAGAAACGTTATCAGGAACACGAGAAAGAAAAAGACTTAAAAATCATACACTTTCTAAGTTTCGAGGTCCACTCTGCCTCGATATGCCTCGAGATGGGTTGATACTAAGTCAAAAACGACACGAGAAGGTCCGAAAGGTCGAGGGATGTCGGGTCAGGATACCACCGACACCCCAGGGCTACGGTGCCTCCACTCACTCCCCCCTTCAAAGGGCACAATCGTGTGACAAATTCGATAAAAGTAGAGACCCGATCAGGCAGTAGAGACAGAAAAGACTTAGAGCACACTTAGACATATACATACGAATATAAATGTACATTGGCTCAAGGCATCACGACCTCGAGAACAAAAGATTACAAGATTTCTCACAAAGGCCTCTTTGCCCAGGTTTGGCTCACAGGACATCATCCTCAGGAGGCGGAAGGACCTCACGCTCGAAGAGGTTTGCAAGACGACCGCCAGGTTCCTCGGCAGCCTCCATGAAGACGGCTTCGTTCTCCTCGTCAGTCTTCGAAGGGTCGCTGACGAAGCCGTGGGAGACGACCTCCATGTCATAGATGTAGCCGGATCCAATGACCGCCATCGCCCGCTTCACGCCGACATGAAGGGCGCCCCACACCTTCTCCTTAACCACGCGGCCAAGTTCGAACAGCTGGTCAAGGAGAGGGGCCCCATGGATGTCATCCGCGGCCGCTTCGGGACGAGGGATGCTGAGGCTCTCGCAGACCATGTCGAGCATACCACCGAGCTTGCCGGTCAGCTTCACCTCGGCCGTGTACGACTTTTGAAGCAGGCTGAGGTCGCGATGAGCCCGAGTCAGCTCCTCCTCCAAGGCTGAAAACAAACAAACGGAGTCAGTAACGCTTAAGAAAGAAGACAAAGGCAAAAAACTCTTCGAGAGAAGAAGGAAGACTCACCGACGACATGGGTCTCGAGCTTCGTGTGCGTATCTTGCAGAACAAGATACTGGTTCGTAAACGCCTCACCAGCGTGGACCATCGATGCGTTCTCCTCCTTGAGCTTTTCAAGGGCCTCGCCTGTCAAAATGGCATTCCGCCTTTGCTCTTGCCAGGCTTCGGAAAGCCTGGTGTTTTCGGAGACTGAGGCCTCGAGCTCCTTCCGCACCAGTTCGAGGGCCGCGCCAGCCCTTGCCAGCTCATCGCTGGCCTCGGATCTCGCCTTCTCAAGGGCCCTCCCCGCTTCCTCCTCCGCCTTGGCCTCAGCCTCCTTGGCTTGGGCAGCCACCTCTCGGGCCAAGGCGGTCTCGGACTTCTCCTTCTCAAGCCCACTTTGAGCGGTAGCAGCCTCCTCCTTCGCCTTCGCAGCCTCGACCCGGGCAGCCTCGAGCGCTGCTTTTAGCTCGGGGATCTGGTCCCACTTATCCTTGGCGCCGTCGATGAGATAGGACTTGATGTTCGAGCGCTTTCTCAGATCCTAAGAGCAAGAAGAACAAAGGACATCATCAACAAAGAGAACACACCCCGAGTTTCATAACTTTGAAGTAGGATGCTTACCGCAAGGCGTTGGTGAAGGTTGTCGCTGACGAGACCAAGCATTGCCTTCAGCGAGCTCTAAAGGCAAGAACGCTCCTCCTCAACGGCCCTCCAGCACTCGAGCTTCGCGGGGTCATCCACCTCCCACGAGGGAGCGTCGTGACTCATGGGGTCGTGGACGCGGATGGGCTCCGAGCCCCATCCCGAAGTCTCTGCCTCAGAGCGCCGCCGCGCCGTCTCTGCTCTGGCGCCCTCCGCGTCGACGGCCGCGCCTGCCGCAGGTCGTTGCTCGGGCACCGCGGGGGGAGACGGACCCTCCCACGGCACGATAGCCAGCAAGCCGGCCTGCGGCTCCTCCCGCTCGACAAAAAGGTCTGCGGGGCAGACACGGCGACACTCGCCTCCTCGATCGAATCACCCACGGGGGCCTCGCCTGACGGGGCCGCTGCGGCATCCCCGAACTCGACGACCCCTGACCTCGGTGGCGACAGGGGGGCACGGCGTCTTTCTCCTTCCCTTCATCGACGGAGGCCTTGCCCTCCTCGGCCTCGAGGATGATGGGCGCCGCCTCCGAAAACCCCAGCCGCGAGTCATCTGAGGGGCCCTCCGGCACGCTGCTGCCCGGCGCCTCGACGGCCATCCCGGCTCGAGGGCTCGACGCCGCAGCCACCACAGGCTCGGTGGCCGCTTCGTCGATAACCGATTCAGCGCCCCGGGCCAACGCCACGCGTGCGGCCTTGACCCAAGCGACGACCCCCGCGTTCGAAATTGACGGAGGAGTCGAGGCGGCGCTCGTCGCCGAAGGAACTAGGCCTGTAACCGGAGCCGCCGCGACCGCCATCACCTCCGTCGCAGCCTCTGTCCGAAGGCGCTTGGCTGGAGTGAGCCCCGCCAGTGCCCGCTCGCGCTTGAGTCTGTAAGAAAGGAAAAATTAGATGCGTGGAATCAAGATGCGAAATATAAAGCTGCTCCAAGGTTAAGAACTTACCCCACCGGGAACCTTCCCGGGGTTCGTGAGGCCCCCGTCGACGGCCGCGTCCCGGCACCCGGAAGGCTTGAAGTCGCTGCTGGTGGCGTCACGCCGCGAGGCCCCACAGCCCCACGAGCGGAGGCCGCCGCCGATGAGGCCAAGGCCAGCGCCACCGGCCCGGCTCCAAGGGCCAGGTGACTTTCACGGGACACCTCTGTGGGCCCCTCGGCGCCCTGCGTTGAAGGGGCACCAGCCGCGACCCTCCGGGTCGAGAGGTGCTCCTCTTCTCCGCTCCACTCCTCCCCGATTCCTCAGAGGAGGACCTTTCGACGGGCCCCACCTCTCGTCTCTGCTTAGCCGAGCGCTGCTCGCCCGCAGAGAGATCGAGGCTATGCATCCGCCTCTTCTTTCTCTCCTCCTCCTTCGTCTTCTTTGCCGATGAGGCGCCGAGAAGCCCCATCGGACAAGCCCTGAAATCTTCCCTAACAGGGGGCAGCAACAACTCATAGTCGAGCTCCCCCTACACCCAAAGCCAAAAAAATGTAAGGTGAAAAGAAACAAAAAGAAGGGCTCGACAAAGTAATACACTCACCAGTTCGGGGCAACTGGGATCCGGCCGTATCGGAAGACGGTCGACATCCTGCGCCGTGAAGGGGCCCGACACCGTGCCTCGAACCCTCTTGGTGACGCTCTCCGGCGTAATATCCTTAGCAACCATCCGGCTCCCCTCGAGCTTCGCTCCAACGAACATTTGGCTCATGCGGAGCGAGCGCCGCATCAGGGGGAGCACCCGTCGATGGTGGAAGGCCGAGGCAACGACCCCGGCAGTCAACCCCTGCCCTCGAAGGGTCGCCAGGGCATCGAGGAGGTCTTCAAGCCTCCCTTGATGGTCCCGCACCGGGGCGCCCTAGTTGTGGGGACGCGACTCGATGACGTGCCCCGTGTATCAAGACAGGAGCCCCTCGTCGTTCCTGATGTAGAACCACTTTGAAGGCCAGGCGCCGTGGCTCAAAGTCAGGCCGATAGAGATGAAGATGTCAGCCTTCCTCATGGCGAAGTTGCAGCACCCGGCCCGCACCAGCCTCCGCACCCCCGGCGACACGCTCTTGGAGAAGTACTCCGCCCGAAAAAGATGAAGCCAGAGCTCCCAATGCGCCTCCACCCTGAGGTAACCCTCGCAGACAGTGGCGAAGATGGCGGCGTAGGAGATCGCGTTGGGGGAGAGATGCTGAAGCTCGATCCCATAGTAGTGGGTGAGGGCGCGCATGAACCGGCTCGGCGGGGAACCGAAGCCCTATCGATGGAACTTGACGAAGCTGACCACGTAGCCCTCCGGTGGGTTCGGCTCGAGGTCCCGCTTCGGCAGAACAAGCCATTCGGGCTCGGCCCTATTGGTGATAGGGCGAAGGAGCCCCTCCGCCACCAACCCCTCTAGCTCCTTCCTCGTCACATCCGAGGGGAGCCACGCCGCGGGTTGAAGAATCTCCGGCGACGCCATGGCAAGGGCACGGAGCTTTTCGGTGGACGGACGACCCGGAAGATTTCCTATCTCCGCAGGGAGGCGAGCGCAAGGAAGGTAAGCGTAGGGAGGCGAACGCAAGGAAGGCAAACAAGCGCAGGAAGGCGAATGCGAAAACGACAGGAAAGCAAGTGAAGAGCAACGGTGCGCGGAGTGCCTCCTTTTATAGGGGCAGAAGACTGACGGACGGCCGACGCTTGCCCGACCAGTAAGCCCCCGCATTAAATGCGCCCAAAGCACTCTCCTCTCGATTCCAGTGCGTCATGGACAGGGCCGTTTCGCATTCACCACCTCGACTGCCATCGACCATGGACACACGTCAAGCATCCGCGAATCAGGCGTCATGCCGGCTCCACCACGACCGCGCCGTTCTGACTCCCGTGACATTACGGCCGCGCCGCTTTGAATCTTTTCTTGAAAAACGAGAATTGACAGTTATCCTCCTCGAAATGCGCTTTAAGTACAGGAATCATCCACTACCGTGCCGCTCCGGCTTCTGCGTAAAAAGGCACGCGTGATGGATAGGAGGAGTTATCCACAGACAGATCTTCCCACAATACGGGATACGGGCCCAGGCCCTTGAAATCTCCAGGGAGCGAAGGCTGGCCCTTGAAAAGGGTTTGATAGCTGCCCTCGAGTACCGGAGTTAGGGGTGACCAAGGGGGCCGACGCGAGTCCCTTGCTCAAGAACAAATTCTCGAGGCCGCCTCAGACACATTCGAGGCCAAAACTAAGGGACCACGACGGAATCCCCTTGAGGGGAGGCATCGAGCCACCGGACCCGATCGAAAGGGTTTGGCATCCGCGGGACCCATTGTTTTGCTCGAATAAGAGCGCCTCAGGGCCACTAGTCGACCCCTATCGAACGGGGCACGAGCTCTTACTTGAATTTCCCGATAGTAGCTCACCTGAGACGTTGATGCTCGCCCGAGCATGGGTAGCACAACGCTCCTCCCCCCTCTACCCGATCGAAAGGGTTCGTGAGGGTCGAACGAAAAAGTCGAGCTCGCACCTGACCGGCTTCGATGCAAGAAGCTAAGGAGCGGACTCGCAACCAGGTGGCCTCGACGAAAGAGGATCCAACCACCCGGGGGCTCGATCATTCGTGCACGCATCGACCAAACCAAAGATAAAAGACCTCGGGCGAGTATTTTACTCACCCGAGGCCTCGGGGGCTACACCCGAAGGTGCGCTCGCGCGCACCCCTCGGAATACGACCAACACTCTGAGTCCATTCAACCGAGCCTCCGTGTAAGTATCAACACTTACACGAAGCCTCGGGGGCTACTGTCGGTTACCAAGAGAAGGGGTACCCTAAACCTCCCTTGTCTTTGGTTGAACCCCGAGTTTACCCTCAGATCGATCTCATGGGGACCCTCGAAAAAACAAGCGCAAGACCAGACAACACATCCTCGACCCACCGGGGCCCATCGGCAAATACAAACTGGGCCGACCCACAACAGAATACTTAACTTCTGCCGTGACCCTCGACAATCCACTGACGTCACCGTCTGACCCTCGACAAACCACAGACGTCACCAGCTGATGATCGCTCGAGATGGGGGACCTCGCATCAAGTATTGAGGCCCCGACGGGACGGACGCCTCGATACAACAAGGGTCGAGCCCCCCCCTCGATCCACCAACTCCAGGTGCGTCCGATAGCGCATTTGATGCAAACCTAACCTCGTCAAATCGTATGGCTACAGTGTCCGCGCAGTGGTCCGTACAGCGGTCGAATCCCGCTTTACCGCCCATATTGACGAAGTGCATCGGTCTGCACGGCACTGTTACGCCGTACTCAGCGCTGTAAGGCAGCTCAAGACCCCCTTCGGCGCGCTACGCGACAAACAACCGACATCGGATTCCCTAAATTCAATCTTATCCGTTCAACCACTACGCTCGAGGCTACCCCTCGACTGGGCCTCGAGTGCGCATCGATGCCCTCCGGTCAACCTACATCGACTTCGAAAGCTGCGCCAACAACTCCCGATGCGACCCCAACAGGAACTCGCACGTCCTCTATAGGGGATCGCGTCTTTCGCCGGTCAGCAACCACGTCTCCGAAGGACGCCTGTCAACTCCGAGCCACGCTGCTACAGAATAAGCCATGCTCAGCACACGTCTCTGTAGAGGCCTCGAGTTGACCACCACGACCCACGACGTCACCACCGCGTTATCGAACCAGTACATCTGTACCCCTGTGCCTCCCCTTGGCCTATAAAAGGGAACGCCAGGAGACCCAATAGGAGAGGAGAACCGACCCCAGACAATGATCTCACGAACAATCGAACACACGCCTAGGCTGACTCCTAGACTCTGAATAACTCTTTCGCCCTACACCCGAACCCCCCACCCCTCGAATTCTCTCCTTCGCTTGTATTCACCCCTGTACAAGCACTTAGGTGCAAGATAATACAAATCTTCTCCCCCCGCTGGACGTAGGGCCTTCTTTGCCCGAACCAGGATAAATCGCTGTGTTCTTCTTGCATCACCATCCGAACGGGTTACACACACATACGTTTACTCATTGGCTTAGGACACCCCCGGGTTCCTCACGCCGACACATTGGATCATGTATAACTTAGTTATAGATTTATTTAGGTTTATGCTTGTTAAATATAAATAAATTTATAACTAAGTTATACATGATTCAATGAGTATGAAATTTTTACTACGGTTCAAACATATAATAATATGCTTACCATAAAAATTTGCCACAATTGGACCATAGAAGTGGTAGCTATGAATTATTTCAATTAATTACAGACAAAATTAATTTTCTAAATAATTTAAAGCTATAAAAAAATTATATTAAAGTATACCATATTATATATTCATTGTGTAGATCTACTCTTGTAGAGTCCAACAAAATTAGATTTTTTATTTTATAATTTTTCTGTGATTTATTATGATTTTTCAAAAATTCAGCAAAAATAAATAAAAAAAGAAAAAAAGGCAAAACCGCTGTCAAAACCGACATAGGGGGTAGTTTGAACAGTTTTTGATAGTTCAGGGGGTAAAATAGACGGTTTCATAGTTTGGGGGGTTAAGTGGTCACCACCCCATAGTTTGGGGGTTGATGTATACTTTTTCCTAAATTTATATATAGATAGATAGATGGATAGATATCCTACACTACTACCATATTAGATGAGAATCGTACAAGCTGTTTTTATATACTCTATGACATAATGTGCACAATATAATCTCATTTGAGCAGTGTTCCAAGATTGGACTGTGCCATCGCTATCACTAAGGACATATCCATGAGGATTCATGACCTATTGCAGTTGCAGGTGACCCAAGAAATAACAATGTGTTCTTACAAGAGTTTCAAGTATTGTACTTGAGTTATGGAAAATGATAAGTGATATTCATTTGTCCTAAAATGTAAAAGGACTTATTTATTGTGCAATTCTTAATGTGCAAGAGAGGAAGACAGAATTAGAGAATTAGAGTGTTCTAATTCGGTGGGAGAATTATGATGTCCATATAAATCGTAGAGTTAAATACACTGGCGACCCTTAAACTTATAAGAGTGTGTCACTTAGGTCTGTGAACTTCGAAAATAGATTTTTGGGTTCCTAAACTTGTTAAGTGGTGAGTGTGTCACTTAATCCATGAACTTTGAAATAGATTTCTAGGTTTCTAAACTTGTTACGTGGTGCATCATAGGTCCATACCAGCCAAAGACGTTTCTTGCTGATGTAGCATGCAACATATATGACATGCTTTTTTTAATTTAACCCCTCCCCTTCCCTCTTCTCATATATATGAATGGATCCTTATTGGTTCCCTCTTCTCTCCTGTCTGACGCCATGGCAAGAAGAGGGAAGCATGGAGAAGAGAAAGGATCTATTCATGTTGGAGATGTTCCCTAGGTTCAGTGTGATTGTAAATGAGCTTGGGAACTTAGGACACAAGGTTGATGATGAGGACTTCTCCCATTGGTTGCTAAGGTGCTTGTCTCCCCAGTTTGACACATTAGTCACTATCATTGTGAGGAGGTGGCTTGAAAGTAGTTCTTACCCCGCCACCTAACTACTGGATGATGTGGTCACACAAGACACATGCTATGTGGAAAGAGAGGAGGTAGGCAAGGAGAGGATGAGGAGAACAAGAAGATTGTGGCAGTCAAAGCTACAGCTTCATCCAAGGGCAAGAGCAAGAAAAGGAAGAATCAAGTGATGATGATGATGATGATGCAAGCTCAAGCTCAAATGATGAGAACGAAGAAATGACTCTTTTTGTGAGAGATTTGGCAAGTTTACAAAGAAGAACGGATATGGTGCTAGAAGAAGATCTTCATCCAAGAGAAAGGAAGAATGAAGATGCTATAAGTGTGAACACAAAGATCATCTTAGTCTACTATCCATGCAATGCTGAAAATGACAAGAAAGGGTAGAATAAGAATGGCAAAAAAGGAAGAAAACGACTTTTAAGAAGAAGGGTTTTGCTTATTATGTTAAGTGAGATTCCAATGCTTCAAGTGATAGTGTGACGATGACGACGACGACGACAACAGAAAAGAGCATAAACAAAGGCATTTGCAAGCATCACCGTCAACTACAAGCCTTCTATCTTCTATCAAGGCTAATTAATGTCTAGAGCTTGTTCGATTTTTTTATTAGTGTACATACATGTTTAGCCTACTAGCTCACGACCGACCAAAGTTTAGTCTAATGATCCAAACTCTGCCTCGGCTTAGCACCTTAATCAGGATAACTCCCGTACCTTTCCCTCTTGAAAACCAGCTAATGACCTCGGTTGCGGGTATATACAGTAGTACGCAAAATTCTATGCCGATGGTCGTCGATGGACACGCCAGACCACTTGAAACCTGACACCGGTGGTGCTGGTGCATGGAGCCGGCCGGACGATCCCTCCACATGTTACGGTCCAGACCCTGCCGAAATATACGCGCGGAGCCAGCCTTTTTTTCGTGCGATGCGATGTTCTACAGGACACATCAGCGGATTTTCCACGGCACAGTTTGTTTGTTTGTCACCCTAAACCTATGGGTCTTGGAGGGTTCCATTGGCGTCTCTTCAGAGAGGAGCATGGCACCCTGAAACGAAACGGCTCCGGATGGGACTAGACGAGCGCGCCTGCCTGGCAGCCTCGTCTGCTCAGCTTTGGTCACTCCTACTACTGTAGATGTAAGCCTTTTCAGCTTGTGTTGCAGTGCTGCTGTCCTGATCTTCACAAGTGAACACCCACCCGTGTCTCAGCCCTCGACGACAAGCTTCACTGGGGGCTTTTTCTATCCCGATTCTCCATGTTTTGGGGGACCCATTTGTCTGTGCATGAATTTTGGAGTATCTTCCAATCATAAGCCAACAACCGAAAAGAGGAAGAGCATGCAAGCGAACTTGCTCGGATATCATCATCTAGTCTCTAATCTACTAGTAATTCGCAATATCATGTGAGGCAGATAAAATACACGTAATGTTGTTTGGAAAATTTGGGTGACATGAACATCATGATCCCCAAGTATGATAATCAATATTGTTACAAAGGTTTGGGTCTAAGTGAACTACTTACCATGTCTACTCGGAAAAAGAAAAGAAAAGGGAATGAGGATGTCATCCACTAGTCTATCTAGACCAATAGACGAAGTACTAAACATGTGTAGGCAATAGCAATGCATGATTGATG
>CM041643.1:26974495-27013305 GCA_023333625.1 Bothriochloa decipiens | reverse complement strand
GAGATCCCACATATGTCATAGTGTGTTTTACTGTGGGGTTTCAGTTCTCACGTATCTCGGTATGCTGGGCCGCAGAGCTCACGTGTATCATGTGGTGATATATGGCTGCGGTTGTTATCCCGGTATATCGGTTCATCTGGGGTGCATCGGAGTTAAAGTCTCCGGTATTCCAGTGACCTAGGTCCCAGCTGGGTATGAAAATGGATTCGAATCGCTATTGCTTCTCGGAGAAGAAGACTCGATCGGTGTTCATCATCATAGTAACAACTTGAACAATGATTAAGGTTTAATAATGAAGTTGGTTGGTAATTGGAGCTAGTCCAAGCAAACTTTACTTTCTGTTAAGCTTTTCCGCAAAATTTCTTATCTCCTATAGACCTTACCTTGTCCCTCTAGCCTGCATTTCTTGAGTCTCCACCCCTCTTTTTCGTCGGGTCAGTCTTGTTGAGTACTTTTGTACTCAGGGTTTGTTGAACCCTGGTTGCAGGTGGGCCTCATGGCAGGAGTGTTTTGCGTCCTGCTGCATGACAGTCATCGAGGAAAGTGACGACGAGTAAGATGTTTAGCTCTTGGGCAGAGCTTATCATTTGGTATTGTAATAAAGCTATCTACTGCTACTCCACTACTATTATGGTTTGTACAATTTAAACTGACATTGTTGTAAGTCTTCCGCTACTTTACTCCGATGTATATTATTTATATCAAACTATTGTAATACTGCAATGTCTCTTTATAACGATTGATCCTGCTCGGAGAATCGTGGATGATTCAGGATTTACCCGATAGACTTTTTAAGTCGTATGGAACACAGTCATGGTTATTTGGAGTCTGTTTAGACAATAATCATGCGTGTGGGCCATATGATTTAGGAGGTTCTGCCACAGCAAGGATAAAGTCGATCTGACTCAGGTGTTGTCCGCTACGAAAGGTCACTAGATGGGATTCCCTCTTCTTAAAGACGGTGTTCGCTATCAACAAATCGTAGGCCAACGCGAAGTTCAAAACATCCTTCCCCTCTTGATTTCTACTACCATACCCGAAACCCCCATGCACCCGCTCGAAACCTACATTAGTCGCACCCACATGGCCGTTGAGGTCTCCTCCTATGAAGAGTTTCTCGCTGATAGGAACAGTACTAACCATGCTATCGAGATCTTTCCAAAACTGCCTCTTGGTGCTCTCGCAAAGACCTACCTGTGGGCATAGGCACTGATCATATTCAGAGCCAAATCTCCAACTACCAACCGGAATAGGATAATCCGATCGCCTTGCCTCCGCACCTCAACTACTCCATCCTTAAGGCTCCCATCGATCAAGATGCCTACACCATTCCTGCCCGATGTTATCCCCGTGTACCAAAGTTTGTAGCCAGTATCCTCCACCTCCTTCGCCTTCTGGCCCTTCCATTTAGTCTCCTGAACGCATAGAATATTTACACACCTCCTAATTGCTGTATCGACTAGCTCTCTTAACTTACCCGTTAGGGACCCTATATTCCAGCTACCTAGACGAATTCTAGTTGGCTCGGCTAGCTTCCTTACCCTTCGCACCCGTCGAGGGAAGTGCGAAGACCCTTGCTCATTTTTCACTACACCCGGGCGCAGATGTAGCGTGTCACAAGGTTGCGACGACCCGACCCTTGCTCATTTATCATCGTACCCGGATCACGATACGACGCACCACTAAGAGGATGACGACCCGACCCTTGCACATTTGACACTACACCCGGGTTCCGATGTAGCGCGTCGCTAAGAGGGTTACGTCCCAACGAATCTCTTGTGGGTTTCATATCCATGAGAGTGGCTGGTTTTGAAGTATTGGCTAGCCGCACCTAACACACCCTCCTCCTTTATCCAGGCTTGGGACCGGCTATGTTGAAATGACTTAAAAAAGTCTTCCAATCAACATAGGCGAAGTTTATGGGACCAAACCAATATTTATAAGAAATGATTTATATATAGCATTAATTACCTTCAAGCTAGGGCCGACGTTGTACCCTACCTTGAAGCATGAGCTAGCCAGCAAGGAATCAGCGAGCTTCAGTTCCATTCCATCACGGCCATCATCGCCAGATACACAGGCGAGTCTCGCACGCTAGAAGACAAAAAAAAATTGTCCCGTCTTTCTCTGTAAAGCCTATGCT
Organism: Bothriochloa decipiens; assembly: GCA_023333625.1. Taxonomy (NCBI): domain Eukaryota; kingdom Viridiplantae; phylum Streptophyta; class Magnoliopsida; order Poales; family Poaceae; genus Bothriochloa; species Bothriochloa decipiens. The sequence continues at coordinate 27,011,162 of CM041643.1, read as the reverse complement.
ACATGTCTACATACCCTCGACAAGGCTCAGATTAAGCCCAAATAAAACAGTTTTTACCGCAGCCGTCCTCTTCGAAGCGTTGGTCTCCGATGAAAATACGAACGCAACACAGAACCAACAACGCAGAACCATGGCCACTGGTCGCTGCACGGGGTCTGTGGTTCGCTACTTCGCTAGCGTGGAGGTATACATACCTACCTAATGTACATACTTGAGGCGCCGCCCCTTGGAATTGGGGGCCCGGGGCGACCGCCCTGCTTGCCCGCCCCCAGGGCCGGCCGTGCCAATGATGGCCAAAGCCAGCACAACAAAAGGCAACAGAAATGTGATGTGAACTTTGTCAACTGTGTATAAACTGATACAAGTAGAAGAAAGTCTACCGCATACTCTGCTTTCGGCTGCACAAAAGAACCTCCACGGTCTGCATGGAGACTAGGAGAAGCACACACTATTATCATTTATCAAGCACCATTTATGCTCCTCATCTGCTTTTTCTGTGCCCAGTTACATAGCTCATACAAAAGTTACCACCTGCAAAAAGGCCATCTGATCAAGTTTGGTTCGGCCACTGGAATTTGCGACACATCAACATCATGAAGCACAAAACCAATAGTGTGATTGTCGGGGACCGGAGAAAAGGCACACCATGCTCTTAATGCAGTGAGTAAAATAGTCACAAGGAGACTGAAAGCCGCTCAGCATAGATTCACCAGAACCAGCAGCAAAACGCAAACCAGCAGCAAAACACAGGTCAAGTAAGATCAGCAACGTGAAAAGGTGCCGGAAAAGCTATGCAACCCTTTTCGGACAATGCACTCAGCAGAACAATCTGACTTGCATGTAACAAAAGTGTCATTACAGAATGCCGAAAGTGCCTGGTGGCACCAACAGATGCGATCGGCAATGCACTATGATATTACAACATTGTTCTAAAATGTTATTGCTATTACTCTTATCATGTGAAAGGTTATGAAAAGAATACGAATCGTGTAGTCTGTTGTATGCAGTATATGCTACAATTGATATAGCTGAGCTGGTGCTGTAGAGATTAGTGCTCAGACTCTGCTCGTGGCATTGGACGACATTCCTTTGAGTACTTTGGCAAGTTGAACTTTGGCCTTTTCTCTGCAAAGTCTGGTGGTCGCTGGTAAACAACTGAAGCAGCATGGACCAGGATGCCAGCCGTCAGACCCCAAATCATGTAATTCTCGTTCCCTTTCGCATAACTGAAGTTATGAAGTGTAAATTCCTGCCCCATCCATTCTAGATCAGTAGAAGTCCGGTTCTCGTCCTGCACCATTCACAAGAAATAGAACACAGGATGAATGAATGTCATTGGGCATAATAAAAGGCATCACAGAAAATGGAACAGGTTCCTATGGTCTTTCTAGGAGCCAATTACTATTTTTTTTTTTGAAACCAGCCAATTACTAATTTTGTATGTCAAGTTATCATACTTTGCTATTCTGCCAAGTGCCAAGTAAGACACAGCAGCACATATTATCATATCATATTACATTGTAAATTGCAGCAGTATGGTAGAACATACGGTTAACATGTTTAGTCAGTAAACCAATAATTTCTTGGTACATGGCAAAGCCAGCAACAAACTTAAAATTACCAATGTCAAGTACAAAAATTATATGATAAATCCTAAGCAGTCTGTAGTTAGGATGGTAAGAACACCAATTTACTAACCTTGAGGAACATCTCCAGGGGTACATCAAAAATTTTGTCCACCTCAGCAGCATTAAGAACAGGCTTAAATGCATTTATGTCTGAAAGTATGCCAACAATAGGAACAACTACCAGAAGATGCTGCCAAAGACATGCAGGACAGTATTTATAATGATGAATCTTAAGTGCTCCCTCTGACCCCAGATGTAAAGTCATTTAGGACAGCTGAAGGTGGAAGTGAAACTAGCAGTATTTATAAAAATATGATATCTAAAATAAACAAGACTATATGTTATGTAATGGATTTTCATGAGGAAGCTACAAGCATCGTACATTATAAATCTATCTATTTTTTATATATTAATGGTTGAAGTTGAAAAAAAAAATTTGACATCAATCCTAAAATGACTTTTCACAGTCGAGTATGTAATACTATGACTACTCTACTACTATTGAATTAAAGTTTAAGTCAGGCATCATAATTTGTTAGGGGCATCAATCAGTAGTCACATCAAAGACTGGCACTGAGGATTCAGTACGAATATGTCATTTCATGATTCACTGAAATATTGGGTCACATGTCAGCGATACAAGGGATAAATGTATTCTTTTGGGGGTGGAAAAAATGTTGTATGCGAGTCTTGCACTGAAAGTAGAAATCTGAATCCTGACCTACTAGATTAGACATTACAAAAGGAAAAATCTGAATCCTGGCCTACTAGATTAGACATTACAAATTCGGCAGCTGAATTTTAGGACCTTAGCTTCTGCTCTACATCTGAATGATATGGATTGACAAAACTGCATGGTTATTTTGTATGAATTTCACATGAACTTCATCATCATGTGATGATGTTGATAAGCACTACTGTAATCTTGAGACTTAAGAGACATTTGGCAATTACACTTTAAAGAGCAAATTTATGACATGATCTGAAACAAAGACTTGATAGATTAATTATAATCTAATGATCAGCAAGACCATCAAGATTAGGAAGATGACCATGTGTACCAGCACAGCTCCTTAAGAACAAAGACAATATGTACAACCTTGACAAGCTGGATAGTTCAAACATAGGAATGGCAGCATAATTTGGTCAATACTGTGTAACAACATATAATTTTCATATTTTTGTTAGACAAAGCACTTTCTGTGCTATTCATTTAGTAGAACTTATGATGACAGTCCTAGACACTGGAAGGATCAGAATGTGAGCTCCTATGTGATGGAAAATGATTGCCGTCTGGTTCACAAAAGATTTTTAACAGAGAAACTATGATCTCTTATAGAAATTCTCAACAAACCTATAACAAGATCGCGAGTGAAGTTAGTTTAGCGGCACATATGTATTTGGTTCTGACATTTGAACAACAAAAAGGGAAAAAACCCTATGCTCCTCCATTGATGTGTTGATAATTTACTGAATGTGAGAAAACATTCCATAGGGATTTAAGTGAGAACAGAAGTATACTTTGGACAAGCAATGTTCAAGCGATGTAACAATGGTGACCAGAGCTGGATCAAGCCCAATCTCCTCTTTTGCCTCCCTTAACGCTGTTGCAGAATCATCGGCATCGCCCTCCTCGGCCTTTCCACCAGGTAATGCAACTTCCCCTGAAAATTACAGATGGAGATATCAATCTTTGTTAAAAAAATGATGGATAAAAGTGGTCACCTGTCGTGTTCATGGTCATCAAATATTTACCTACAAGTTTTCATGGTTCTAAAAATAAGGGTCCATTTGTGAACCTGATTTTCCAATTTTAAAAAGTGATTGCAAGATTAATCTGAACAGAGCAAAAATCAAGGTTAGCTGTGCCTGGATTAATGTTGCATCAGCTTTGTTTAATTCAGGGAAAAGGAAAACCTGTTAATTACAACTCCTCAAAGCCTTGTCCTGAGGCAGGGAAATAAGGCCTTGGAGCCCAGGTAGCGTGAAGATACAATTAGTAAGCATCTGCAGCACCTAATTTTCATATTTAATTGGTCTGTCACAGTTAGACCCGAACATAGGGATACATTGCCATTATTCATAGCATGCATTAAGGATAGTCATTGAGTGGTGTGATGATCAGGTTAACTAATACATCAACAAAAGGGGCGTACCCAGTGCCGTAGGCTCCCGCGCTGTGCGGGGTCTGGGGAAGGGATTTCTGCGCCAAGCCATACCCGCACATAATGTGCGGAGGCCGGGGCTCGAACCCTGGACCTTCCGGTAACAGACGGTAAGACACTACCGCTGCACCAGGGCCGCCCTTCAACTAATACATCAACAAACCACTGGAAAAATAATATGGCTGTGATTCCATTTCTAATGCATTATCTTGTGACATTTTATGAGAAAACAAATGCCTCTAATCATTCTGAATTATAAGAAATGATCATGAACACTTTGCAAGTCTTTGGATTTTAAAAAAATAGGGTTTGTTTCGTTTCTTCGCTTGGCACAGTATTGCCTTGCTGGGCCAAGATAGCAAACAAATTATGTGTTTGGATGTGAAGCAATTTTTTCTAGGACTCGTGCTAGCAAGGCTTGCCTTGCTTTCTCAAGAGAGCCGAATCGGCTCTCCTGGGCTGGCAAGCTCCTCAATGCCAGTGCCAGTGAGGCAAGGCAAGCTCGGCAAAGAACCATGCGACCCCATAATCCTTGGATGCTTTTGGAGAAAAGAGCATAATCAAAATCTGGAACAGGAGTACAGGGCATGATCACAAACAACATCCTCACAGATTATAATCTAACTTTCGAACACCATAATGTAGCACAACTGAGCAGCGAATACCACCTAAGCTGGAAGCCTGGAACAGGGGCCAATCACTGGAAATTCCTCCTCGGGCATGCTCCAAATTTTGGCAAGTAACCGTCCTCGGTCCTCAACCCAGTGCTTTTGGGCTGAACCAAAATTCTCAGAACTAAGCTCCATACCGTCGCGTATAGCAACATATTTTCCATCAATGACGCTACCCTTTTACTAAGATTGGAATCGATTTCGCAGAGAAGCAAGCAAGCAAACTACGGAGAGAGCGAGGTGCTCACCGGAGTGGGTGGAGAGCGAGGAGGAGCGCTTGGTGAGTATGACTCGGAGCTCTCCGGCGGCGCCCGGGAAGAGGCAAACCAGAACGGCGGCCCTCCGCGGCCGGAACAGCTCTCCGGCGTCAGGAGCAGGGGCCACCGCGTCGGAGGGTTCGTACGGAGAGGGGCCCGGGCGGTGGAGCCTCAGACGGCGGATGAGCGACTCCATGTCCGCTCCAGGGCCCACCTCCTCTTCCATGGCGGCGAGAGCCGGAGCCGGGGCCCGGGACCGGAGAAGCTGGCGAAAGGTGAGACGGGCTGTCGCCGGAGGATTTGCCGGTTTGCCGGTGAGAGTGGCGTGTCTGAAAACCACGCCTGGGCCAGGCATCAACACCAGGCTTTCGATCTTGCCTGCCTGGGGTTGGATGCTGCTGCCTGGCGGAGGTCCCAGGCCGAAACACGTCTTCACAACCCCCGTTGACTATGTTCACTGCACGCCTTAGTGTAACCTTTCCAGAGAGTGAGAACAAGTTTAACTAAAATTGTAAAAGAATTTAAAAGATTTATAACATCATATACATTATACTATAAAAATATAATTAATATAAAAAATCTAACGATACTTATTTAATATCATAACATTATTATTTTATCTACAAATTTGGCTAAAATTTAGATGCTTTGACTTAAAAATAATTAAAGTAACACATTTTATAATGTATAAAAATGACTTCTAATTTGTCACGGATGGAGCAGTATTTACCGTAGCCATTGATGCAAACAGCTGCAACCACGGCCAGTAATCTGTCCATAAAGCACAGTGGGACGGAAGTCTCATGTCAAATGTGCTCTTTTCCATGTGAGCTACTGCTAATGTGCACACTTCAGGTTTAGATACTAAACTCGATGGAAGCAGTAAACAAGCAGCCTGACCTCTTTCTTAATATCTTCAGTACATCATGAAAAACCAGTGAAAGGCACATGGATCGGTTGTAGTGAAGTAAAAAGATAAGACAGAGTCAGAACCGGCGGCCATAGCACCAGGTAATCAGGTACATGAAAGTTGGTCAGAAACTTCTGATCCTTGTACAACAATGGATTCAGTACAACAGTCTATTTTACACAAGATGATTAGAATATATGATCCAATTGCAACCGAGTGAGTGCTCGATCTCATCAACATCAACATGGAAGATTTGTGGTGCGTCATATATGAACATTATTCTAAACACAAATGCCACTATAGTGTTAGGTAAAAGATTATGGAAAGGATCTAAATTAATACCACATAAAGTGTTTTAGATTCCTCTCTCTCTTTGATTCTATAAACTCTGTTGGTGCCACATCCTGTACTCCAAATAGCATACGGTTGAGATAGCAGCGTAGACACTAGTGTTTAGCAAGTCCTGCCAGCATTGAAGAGATGTCCTTTCTGAACTTTGGCAATTTGAAATGTGCAGTTCGCTCTGTGAAGTCTGGTGGTCGCTGGTATACAACTGAAGCAGCATGGATCAAGATGCGGGCGGTCAGCCCCCAGATTAAATACTTCTGGATTCCTTTCTCATAAGTGAAGTAATGAATCGTGAATGCCTGGCCCATCTTTTCTCGCTCCTCGGATGTCCTGTTCTCATCCTGTGTACCATTAATAGCAAATTGGCCATGGGATAAATGGATCTAAAGTTCAGATTAAAATGACACAGATCCTTTGGTATTTGCAATTGTTAGTTCTTCCAACCAACCTATCCTAGTTTGCTATTCTCTACAGTAATGTAATTACACACTATCATGATGACCACACACTCAACGTGTGTGTTTAACCAGGTGGTGTTCTTTAGTAAAACTGCACAAGGCAGCTACAGTTACCATGTTATCAAAAATTACATGACAGATCTTAGTACGGTGCGAGCACAAAGTTACTAACCTTGAGGAACATCTCCAGGGGTACATCAAATAATTCATCTACCTCAGCAATATTAAGAGCAGGTTTAAATGCTTGTCTGTCTAACAGTATGCCGACAACAGGAACAACTACCAGAAGGTGCTGCAAGGACATGAATTTTCTTAGTGAATAATCCTGAGATTAAATTAAATAGTGATATTAATATAGAACATAAGTTTATCACTTCAAATAATGTTAAAATTGTTCATAAATATAAAGGGAATTCCTGACCTACTTGACAAGTACACTTTACTAAAATTCTGGGAAACAATTACTCCCCCACCCTATATCTATACTGCAACCAAACCTAAACAATGACAGAACTAAGAAAATGATCATGGCATCACTGCTTAAAAGCTAATGACAAACTGCACCATCTGCATAAGCTTAGTAGTTCCAATGTAACAATGGCAGCACAATTTAGGTCCAAACCACACTACAAAATCAAATTTCCACATTTTGGATAAAACACTTGATATGCAAGTCATTCAATAGAACTTACAATAGTAATCCAAGATATTGGAAGGATAGTAATACAAATTTCTGCTGCATGCAGAATGATTGTTATCCTGATGTTACTTTAAGAAATGAATGTGATCTGGTAAGAAAGAACAACCTATGCATGATCATCAAGACATCTATAAGCAGATCCGGAGTAAAATTGATTTGGCTGCACATGCATGTTTGGTTACAAAGTCTGAAAAGCAAAAGGATGAGAGTTTTGAGCTCTTCCACTGATGCATTATGACTTAGTGGGAGGTGTACAAATTTGAGAGAATTTTCTGTAGGGATTCAAGTGAGAACAAAAGACATGCACCTTGGACAGGAAGTGTTCAAGAGAGGCAACCACTGTTACAAGAGTTGGATCAAGTCCAATTTCCTCCTTTGACTCCCTTAATGCTGTTGCTGCATCATCAGCATCACCCTCCTCGGTCTTCCCTCCTGGCAATGACACTTCACCTGAAGATCACAGATGGAAGAAACAAAATTATAAACAAATGCACAAAATTTGTCCCACAAACTTATAAAGAATTGACCTATATTCTGTATGTTCTCATAGAAAGCTAAGCTTAAATGTAGGTGCTGATTTGAGATAAGCAAGGTCTTCAGGGCAATCAGAAAGATATGAAAAAGTTCTCTATAGCAACAGATGGGTAACTGAGCTCCCATTGTTCCTCTGTTGGCCTTTGGTGCCTCTTCTCCTTTTCTTTTACTTCCTTTCTATTTCTGTTTTCCTTTTTCTTTTGTGTGTGTACTGGGGTGGAGGTGGAGGAGGGGGGGGGGGGGGGGGGTGTGGGCTGGGCGGGCAACAATGGCTATGCCATTATGTTTCCTCTGCTATAACGAAAAGGCAGGGCACTTGCCATTTGGCCTAAAAAAGAAAGATAAGGCAAATTCACTTGTGTCTGAGATGAAGCTAGCAGATTGTGCTCCTTTTTGCATTCTTATTGCTCCAATTGTAAGAGTTATTGTATGGAAAACAAACTTTGAGCACAGAAGTTTGGCAGACTCAGCCTAATTTATATACAGGGAGTCAGGGACAAACCCAAGTTAGTTCAACTTCCTGAAATGAAACCTTTGTTCTGACTCATGACTTGATCCAGGGCAATAAGCACTCTAGGCATTTTCCATTTAAAACACTAGTAAAATAACCCAAAATTCACACGGTTTAGCTTCTGTTAAAGAACAAGCTTGTCACGAGGGAAAACTTGCTCAAGAGAAGAGATATCTCAGACCTTGATGCCTATTTTGAGGTGAAGCAGAGAGCATCCATCACCTATTATATGGTTGTATACTTGTATGGTACTCTCTCCGTTCCAAATTATAAGTTGTTTGACTTTTTTTGGTTCATGCATTTTCCTATGTATCTAGACATAAAATATATCTATAGATACATAGCAAAATGTATGAACCAAAAAAATCAAACGACTTATAATTTGAAACGGAGGGAGTAGCATGGAGAACCTGGGACTCACTAGCTGAGCTGACTGGCATTGAGAGTGTAGTAGGCTTTGGGCTAAAGTTTAGTTGGGTAGTAAAAAGCATGCTGTTTTTAATATGTTCAATTCAACTATAATGTGGGGATTGTGGGAATTGAGAAATAATATGTGTTTTGAGAGTGGAATGTGGAGGAATATGTCACAGGCTCGCAGCTGTTGCCAAAGGCAATACAGATGCTGGAGATTCAAGAATTTGGCCTCTGCTCTGCCTGGACAAGCTTAGGTCGTGGGTGTCCAGTTTGCAGGCGATAGGCTCAATATCAGTGAAGATCAAGCCGGGGAATAGTGCCTGATCATGGAAACTTGACAATGGGAAATATGATGAGAGCTATACCATGTTTGAGCCTTGGAGGGACCAGAACAAGCTGAAGATGCCCAAGGAGCATGGGAATGCTAGAGATGAGCGCCGAAAATGGGGTCCCCCAAATTGGAAGCCAAGGAGCTCTGAGAGCAATGCATTACACTAGAATCTATTTATCCTGTTACTTGAGCATCTGAACAGGTGTTGTTGTGCCCTGCAACTCTAATAAGAAGTTCACATGTACTCCTGCAATATTTGTCCAATTCTTTAGCTTATTTTCATTAGCCGAAATTCACAGAAATTATAACTTAGCTAAGAAGAGGTAAACCTATATAAAACCAAACTTGCCAACCCGTCGCGTGCATTGCCAACCCGTTTCCGCGCAGCACGTCCTCGCGCTGCAACCTCGGTGGCTCCATGATGTTATTGGCGATGATGACATCGTGCGGCAGCGTGTTGTTGGTGCTGTTGTCAGGAGCTGATTTGACGATGGCGACTGGGAAGTAGTCGTTATCGTCCTTTTGCTATTCCTCCTGAACAGCGTCGTCGACGGTGTCGACGTTGGGGCGTAGCAGTGGCGTGACGTCAAGGGCGTCGAAGATGAGGGCGTGCACGTCCTTGACGTCATCGGGGGTGATGATGACGACGGTGGCCGCTGGCGGCGGCGTGACCACGGGGTCAGCGGTGAAGGTGCCGCGCAAACGGCGATCTCCTTCTCCTTGGTCGCCAGGCGTTCATCCATTATGACGATATCATCCTCGACGTCGATGGTGACGACGTCGGTGGTGTTCAGATCTGATTCGATCTGAACCTTCTCCTCGTGCTGCAGGAAAAAAAATTTGAGATCCTGGATTGCACCTGCGAGGATGGCACGGATGTCATGGAAGATGAGTCGGTGTTCATGGCGGCGTTGGCGGCCATGGATCGTGCCCGAAGGATCGAACCGGTCGTCCGATACCAGCTGTAAGGAGCCTAACGCAGGGGCTCCTAGGGATCGCTCGGCGGCGGCGTTGAACGGCCGGCGGCGATGCCGCGACGGCGGCGCAGCGTTGATCGGCACGCAGGGTATGGCGCAGGGGCGGCGGCGCGCGAGCGCGTGGAGAGAGACGCGCGTGGAGAGAGAGGAGGCTGGAAAGTTGGAGAGCTGGGATAAGAGGGATTAACCCTTCTTCCTTTGTTAATCTCAATGGATACAATTCCCTTTGTATTTATAGGCCAGAGGTTTCTTAGCCTCTAAGCGATCTAAAACCCTAACCTACCTAACCTACGAAGACGACACACAGCGGCGGCGGCGACTGGGCCGAGGCGGCGGCGCGCGGGCAGGCCGTCTGCCCTTCCTGGGCTGGCCGTATGGCCCAATAGCCCCTTTACGTGTTACACCAGGCAAAAATGAATAAATTAAGAAGAAAAAAGCAAGCTGAGCAGCCGCTCACCGGAGTGGGTGAAGAGGGAGGACGAGCGCTTGGTGAGGATGACGCGGAGTTCGCCGTCGTCGCCCCGGAAGAGGCAGAGGAGCACGGCGGCCCTCCGCGGCCGGAACAGCTCGCCGTCGCCGGCGATGGCGGGGACAGGGGCCGCGGCCGGCTCGGGGTCGTAGGGGGAAGGGAGCGGCCGGTGGATCCTCAGGCGTCGTATAAGCACGTCCATTTCCGCGCCGGAGCTGCAGTCCTCCCCCGCCATGGTCGAGATCGGAGGAAGTTGGTGGAAATGAGGGGTTTTTTTTTTAATAAGAAAATGAGGGGTTTTTTTTTTTTTTGACAAGGACAATTAGGGGTTTGGTATGCAGTATGCACGATGGCGGTCACCACCTCTCGAGTCTTGACGACACGTTCTCGTTAAGGTGTCAGTTGACCGCGAAATTTTTTTAACAGAAATAGTAGGATTCGAAAAAAAATATTTTTCCTTGTTCCAAAACACGCCTTTGATGGCTGCATTTGGCTACCTTTCTAACTTGTAACTTATTTCAACCAGTCAGCTGTGCTATAGCGTTTTCTCTTATTGAACACTGTCAGTGCGAAATCAACGTAAAAATGATCAGCAGATCAGGTTTTGAAAAAACTTGATCAAATTAAAAAAAAAACTTAGAATAAAGAAAGTTACTTAACTGGAACATTTCATGATCCATGAGGGCATCATCCTTGGGCACCTTGTGTCTGAGAGAGGGATTGAGATAGATAAAGCTAAAATCAAGGATATCGAGCAACTACCACTCCATGTGAACGTGAAAGCAATCCGTAGCTTCCTAGGACATGCGGGATTCTATCGACGTTTCATTAAAGATTTTTTACAAATCTCTAGACCCATCACAAACCTTTTAGTTAAAGATGCACTTTTCAAGTTCACGGATGCGTGCTCAAAAGCTTGTCACACACTCAAGGAAGCACTTATCTTAGCACCAATCCTCTAACCTCCCGATTGGTTGCTACCCTTTGAGATCACGTGTAATGCTAGTGATTTTGCTATTGGGGCGGCCCTTGGCCAAACCAAAAATAAAAGGCATCACGTAATCCCAAAGAGCTCGTGGCAGTTGTTTTTCTATTGAGAAGTTTAGATCTTACTTAGTGATAGCAAAAGTTATTGTTTACACTAATCATGCTACACTTAAATTTTTGCTCACTAAGAAAGATACTAAACCTAGATTAATATGATGATTTCTTATACTCTAAGAATTTTAAAATAAAAGATAGAAAAGGAGTAGAAAATATTGTTACAAATCATTCGTCGCATATACAAGTCGCTAACCTGTTTGAGTTATCAACAAAAGACTTCCTATGTGATGACATGCTGCTGAAGGTGACAAGCTCCAACCCATGGTATGCAAACATTGTGAATTTCATGGTTACATGATACATACCACCAGGGGAGGATAGGAAGAAACTTCACATTGAGAGCATGAAAGCTCTTGTTTGGTTTTGGCTAATTGATGACACACCAAATTTCTAATGATTTCACTAAGTATATGTAGAATATATTAGCAACATATGATGAGGGAGTGAGGTGGCTTGGAGATGACCACGTGATCATGGTGATGGACATGGTGTACATGGTGACATGATCGTGCTCCGAGGAATCGAGAAGAGCCCATGGAGATCAAGGCAAAGGTATATCTTGATAAGGCATTTTCGGTTTAGTGATCATGACACTATAGAGAGTGTGATCACATTTAGGATAAATGGTCGTACTATTAAGAGGGGTTCTTAATTAGATGATACGATCATCAAGTGCCACTAGGTGTTGGAGCTCATGCATTGCATTTAGGCCTAGCGACACATTTCGGTAAGCAAGCGAAAATGGTTTCACAAAAATCCTTTGGAAAATGCTAACATGACTCAAGACATGATTTAGTAATCATTTGAGGGTTAGCAGTGCTTGTGGAATAGAGTTTGAGACACCATGGATTGAATCGGGTATCCAAAATAGTGCTAACAGAGGGTTTTGCCTCGGGGTGGTCATAGCCATGTCCACTGACATGGCTGTGCACCGCCCTGGCATGGCTTTGCACTGCCATGGTCACCACCCTATTTTCCAGAGGATGCCGAATTCATGTCTGGGCAAAGGTGGTCAACGCCATGGTTGTCTGGTGCACCGCCCTATTTTTCCAGATGAGCTATTTCGCAACGTGTGCAAAAGGGCAAAGCCATGGCACGACGGTGATCACTTCGCCCAACGGCTATATTTTTGAACATTGCATTTTGACCGTTGGAGGGGCACCACCATGACATGGCGGTGAGCACATAGTGGGCAGCTTTCGAGTAACGGCTAGTTCTATGGGTTAGGGCTATAAATATGGGGTGTGGCCAGCCATACTCCATGTCTTGGACACCTAAACTACTGAGAAAACACATATTGAGCACAAGAAACTCCATCCACTCACTTGCACACTTGAGTTCATCATTTGAGTGAGATTAGAGAGCTTCTAGTGCGTTGCATCACGTTCTTGTATCTTGTGGCACTAGTTGAGCGTGTTGGGCTGATTGGGGGCTTGTTACTCTTGGTGTTTCCCGACACCTAGATGACCCGGAGCTTGGTGGATCATGTGAGCGGAATTGGTGATTGTTTCCAACCTCCAATCATCATCTTGTGAGGGGTTCTTGAGCCTTCCCCGCGGGAGATCGCAATTGGCTACTCTAGTGGATTGCTCGTGGCTTGGAGGATCCCCATCTTGTGTTGATAGTGCCACACCCAAGGCTGTGGGTTTGGCTAGGTGACGCCATTTAGCGGCACATCTCCAAGTGGGTGTATCGCCACAACGAGGACTAGCTAGCCTACCAGGAAGCAAGTGAACCTCGATAAAAAATCATTGTGTCATCTTGATTACTGAGGATTCTCTTTGTGATTGATTTTGTTGTGATATATCTTCTCATCAATGTTGGTATAAAGATCAATCACTTGCTCATTTACATTCTTGCAATATATCTTGTCTTGCTTGCTAGTTGTTCTTATTGCTAGAATTGTGTAGCTTGTCTTCTTAGTTGTGTTTATCTTGCTCTCTAGAAGTAAAGTAGCGAGTTAGTCTTGTTGGTTTCACATAGAGATTATAGCCTATCTTGTATAGCTTAATTGTGCTAGTGCTAGTGAGCTACGCCATCTTAAGTACTAATACTTTGTCTTTGTGATTTGCAAGAAATTTTTATAGGCTATTCACCCCTTCTAGCCATTAGGACCTTACTGAGCAGACGTCACCTTTGGGGTGACCCATACCTATACAAGGTATGCTCTGACGGACTATTGAGCAGGTACGTACCAACGGTTGAAGGGATGCAAATCATAGAAAAATGCCATGCAACACCATATGGAGGCCACTATGGAGTGTTCCCGCACACACGCCAAAATCTGTCAGTGCGGATTCTTCTGTCCAATGATGTACAGAGACACTAAGGAGTTCATAAAAAGTTGTCAAAAATGCTAGCTGCAAGGTAACATCATTGCTCGCAATGCAATGCCCCTACATTACAACCTCAAAGTAGATGAAACCAAGGTGTACCTTAGTTTCCATGTTTTCGATATCTAGGAGTTTAATCTTTCGATATTGCATCCCATAGAGAGACTTATCCATGAAGGAAGGAAGGGGAGTGTAAATATACACCTCGAGAAAAGCTTAAACCTTTCCATTCCCATCACGCATTCACTCCATGCCAAGACAGAGTTGAATCCTAATCAAGCTTTAATGGAGGAGATAATGGAAGTTTCTCTCCTAGAATCCTCCAACAAATATCTTAAAGAAGTTCCCCAAGATTTCATCGAAGAGGAAGAACAACCACAAAATCCATTCCCTTTGGATGAAAGCCTCCAAAACCCCCCATTAATTGAGCTAAAACCCCTTCCTTCAAGATTCAAATATGCTTTTCTAAACAATGATATGGAGTCTCCTATGATAATTAGTGATAAAATTTTTGAATATGAGACCTTCTGACTCGTTATAGTTCTAGAAAAGCATCGTTCTCCTTTCGGCTACTCACTCAAAGACCTCAAGGGAATTAGTCCCGCTCTCTGCAGTCATCGCATCCACATAGACTTATCTTTCACACCTTATAGGGAGCCCCTACTTAGGCTTAACTATGCAATGAGAAAAGTTGTTAAGAAGGAGGTCTTGAAACTCTTGCATGCAGGGACAATTTATCCCGTGCCACATAGTGAGTGGGTGAGCCCGGTGCAAGTTGTACCCAAGAAAGGGGGTATGACAGTGGTAAGAAACGAGAGAAATGAATTGATCCCTCAATGAAACGTCACTAGATGGCGGATGTGCATCGATTATCAAAAACTCAACAAGGAAACAAAGAAAGATCACTTCCCATTACCCTTTGTTGGTATTAATTAAGTGCAACTAAAATATGAAGGATTCCGTAAGCGCATAGAAAATACCATTGTAGCATTTTACCGGGAGTATCCAGGTATTGTTATTTATATTTTACCACAGGGAAGCATGGGTTAAAGAATCTGATAATTCACCATCATGTATCTACTAGCTTAGTAAACCAACTAGACTATAGCAGGGGTGAATGATATATATGATAGGATTTATGCAATATAACACACAGGGGAAGTTCACTAAATATATGCAACTAGTTAACTTGGGAGGTCAATGGGGAGGTAGTTTCCTATGATATTCTTATCACATGGTAAAGATATACCCAACTATGCTAAGACTTACCATACTCTTGTGCACTTCGGGACTCCACTAGACATGAGAGAGTACCACAAAGGATACCTCTACTAATGTGACTACGGTCCAACAATTTAAGAACCTGCTTGATTCGATATGGACGGGGCTGTCACCTCCCATAACTACCATTCAACCAGGGAACAAGGTGCACTCATAGGTAGAGCATCGTGTAAGCACCACGCTTACATGAGGCTCGGCTACTTAGCCCAACCGTTTAAGCAAAGACTAAGCACTCTATGAACTAGAACACAAAAGTATTGATAATCTCAACTAGCAAGATATAAAAAAATAAGCATAGCCATATAAATAAGAGAATAAGTATGAGTCTTATAGATCATTGAAGCAAAGATACAAGGCTTTACCAAGCCTCCAAGACTAGATCCAGAACCTGGAGCAAGAGTCCATCTCGACCCTCTCTCCCTAGCAACTAGTTGACTACATTGGAGAGTCTAGACCTAACCCTCTAGGGTAGAGAGAGAGGATATCCTTTCAAGGGACACCTCTTAATCAAATGAATAATGAAGAATGAAATAGGGTTTCTCACATGGCCAGGGGCCTTTCTTATATAGCCCCCTCGTCGGATCAAACCGACCTTAACGCACGGCTTAGATTGGATCTCAAAGGTGGTGGGAGGCCATATCTCAAAGCAGAGGCTGACTTGTGGGTCTCATAGGACGCCCGCCCTAATTCCTTGGGCGCCCGCCCTATTCCAAAAAGTTTTGGAGCTCTGCCTTGGCGACATGTCTTCCCGAGCCTTCTAGAGTCTTCTTTTGTATGCATTCGTGAGAAATTCATATTTCTTCATCTGGAACTCCAAATATTGCAAACCATATGTAAGTTTTGATCGTCTCGATGATCTCTATGCAATGGTTAACTCCATTTCACCATTTGAGATACTTCTATTTGGTGATTTTGGTCCTTTTCCAGTTTAACCCCTGCAAAACATAGATTCACCAAAACTTATGGAATTCGTTAGTTCAAACCCCTAAGTGTCTATAGGTTGTGATCATTTTAATGCATTTATGTAAGTCTGTTGATGGTTAATAATTGATATTAACTACCATCAACAAGTTCCCCCAAGCTTAACCTTTGCTTGTCCCTAAGCAAAGCAAAACTCGATAATGGATCAGGAGTTGCTTCAATGCTTTCACGCCTCAAAAGTACACATGCACTCAAACAAGAATTATCCTCCGGATTAGAGTTAAACATCATGACTTTCAAACTTACCCATATTACCTGCAACCATGGGGCTTGTAGCCATCACTTGGGTCCTGAGCAGTTGAAAGACAGAATGGTTAAGTCAAGCGTCATGTTTCTAGCTCTTTGATCGACCTTCATTCTAGAGTTTTTGCATATTTTTAAAATAAAAATCAAAGATTCCTTTGTATGACCCTCTCAAGTCTCTCATTTGTGGTATTTGTGGATCCTTGTCAAGGCATTGATGTTGTGTGCCTTATCTCTTTCTCTCAATACATGTTTTAGTTTTTTGGTATTAGGCATAGTGGCATTGTGTCTTCTCTCTCTCACCCTATAATTAATAGGCTTATATGGAGTTCATAGGTGGGAAAGAAATAGCTCATACACACTTGCAATACATATGTTGCCTAGTCCAACCATGGATCCAAAGGAACTCATCATACAATCAAATCAAGATGTGCATGTGTGGTTGCAAATGAGTAGTGAACAATATGGTAGAGAATATTTGTGGGAAGTAGAAGGGGTGGAAGTATAATTCTACAATGTTTCTTTACAAAGGGTAACTTGTCTCAACTTGGAACTTTGAAGGATTGAACAATTGGGGCTCTCTCTATTTTTTTTATCTTTCTTTTTTTCAACAGACGTGTTTTTTTCATCACACTTTTTTCACCTATTTTTTTAAATAGCCCACTCTTTAATACAATGAAATTTTTGAGATGAAAGATGGTAACAACTTGGATCATTTATTTTGGAACTTGGGTAGTAGTTAAGGAAGACCTATGGGAAATATTTTTGGTGTTCACTCCGAGTGTAGGAGCAGAACATTTTTGAGTGGATCTAAATGGGTAAATATGGTGGTGCTACTTCTAGGGTAGAAGTAGCAGGGGTGCAAAGTGTGCATGTGAAATCTTGATTTTAACCGCATGAACAGTTCCTAAGGGTCAACACAGCTGGACCAAACTCAATGCAAACAAGCAATAAATAAATATGGAAGTTTTCCTATTCTAGCAAGCATGTGTTGATATTTGTTACGCACATGAAAGATAAAAGATGTAATCTGCAAGCGCACGGATATCGGTGAGCACTTCACCTGGGAGATATTCTAGAGTATCGTTATTTATTTATCCGCTAGGAGAAAACGTGCATCTGACTAACCCGTCTATACTTAACCCCTGAGCTACAGACAAGATAGCGAGATATGAGTGATATAGAGAGGATTACTTCGTCAGTCTTCCTCTAACCTATGGCAAGCTGTGCTAATATTGCTCAAAGGGAGGATACCTAGGGAAAAGACACCACAGAGAATGCTTAACCCTGGCTCACTACTCCTACCAAACCTCCTGACGGGATGTGGAATATGAGACAACAAGGGAACTGTGACTTTCCCCACTGCTACCACCAATCCAGCTAGATAGGGAGTATCTACGAGTGTTCCTAGCCCAAGCACCACGCTTACGCTACGAACGATTACTCTATTCCCTAGCTCTAGCGAATAAAGTAAACTTATAAACCAAAGAGCAATAATAACAATGAACTTACTAGTATTATAAGTTGAATTGCCGAATGATCCTAGAACCAAGCCTCGGGTTGGGAGACTTGATCCGCAGGTACAACTGGAGAGGAGACACCAACATGCCGGGCTTCCTCCAACTCTACCTCCACCCTACATTCTCTCAACCTCTCTTGAATGCTAAGCTCCAGGGAGGAGATCCATTCAAGGGACCTCTCTCACCTGATCCTCTCTCAGAATAATGAATTAGGGTTTCAAGGGATGCCTCCTCTAGGATCAGGGGCCCTGCTTATATAGCCCCCTTGGATGCACCACAGCCCTCAGATCAAACCAACCTTAATCAACGACTAGTTGGACCTCAAAGGCGGTGGGAGCAGGATCCGTGAGACTGGACGTGATTGGTCCACCTCAGCGAGCGCCCGCCCATGTGGCTTGGGTGGCCGCCCAGCCACCGAGCCAGTTCGGGCTCCCCTTTGATCCAGAGCCTTCTCGAACCTTCCAGATTATAGAAAAGTGCATGGATCCTGATTATCTCTATGTAAATCTGACATGTGGGCCTTTCTTGGTTCTTTTCCGCTGACACCCTGTACCAAAACTCATGGAATTCCATTAGTATAGCCCCTATATCTAGATGGTATTTATATTTAGGTCCTTTTTCATGTTTAGTTGATGGTTAAAAATTGGAGTTAACTACCATCAACAAGCTCCCCCAAGCTTAACCTTTGCTCGTCCCTGAGAAAAGATAAACTCATGATGGATTAGGAGTTGCTACAATGCTTTCACGCCTCAAAAGTACACATGCATTCAAACAAGAACTCATCTCCAGTTTAGAGTGAACTATTCTGATTTAAAACTCACTCATATTACCTTCCACCATGGGGCTTGTAACCATCACTTGGGTCTTGAGCAGTTGAAAGATAGAATGGTCAAGTCAAGCACCATGTTTTCTCACTCTTTGATCAACTATTATTCTGGAGATTTTGCAAGATTTTCAAATAAAACTCAGAGATTCCTATGTATGACCCTTTCAAGTCTCTCATTTTTGGTATTTCTGGATCCTCTCCTAGGAATGTATGACGTATGCCTTCTCTCTCCTCTTAGAATATGTGGTATTTGTGGAATTAAGGCATAGTGACATTATGCCTTCTCTCTCTCTCCCTACATCTAATAGGCTTATATGGAGTTCATAGGTGGGGAGACAAGAAAAACATACTTGCAAACATTTATTGCGCAATCGAACCATGGATCCAGAGAAACTTGGTCATACAATCAAATCAAGATAAGCATGTGTATGGGATATATAGTATATAGAGGATAAGGGGTAGATAGTAATGATGGTAAGGGGTGAAGGGATGATAGAAGTGAATACCTAATTCTACTAAAGCTCCTTTGAAGGAAAACTGATACCTCTTGTTGAACTTTGAAAAACTTTAAGGAAAACTTGGGATGCTCATGATATGTATGAACTCTCTCTTTTTCTTCTCTTTTTTTCTTTTTTTGAATGGGGGTATAACTATTTTTCTTTCCCCTCTTTCTTTTCCCTTTCTTCTTCTTCTTTTTTTAGAGCAAACAACACCCAAGCTTCTTTGAAACTGATAAATTGGTAAGAGGTAGCAATAGAAATATTTGAAGCTTTCTGGCTAGCAAGAAAATGGTAGGAAATATATGATGAAATATTTTTGGGTAGCTTACTCCTAAGATAGGAGTAGAACTAGTTTTTAGGTGGATCTAAGTGGAATGCATGAATGCACTCCTCTAGGATAGAAGTGGCATGAATGAGTGAATGTATATATGTGGATGCGTACTTCTAGGATAGAAGCAGCATATATGGGTGAATAAATACAGGTGCGTACTTCCAAGATAGAAGCAACACATATGCAGAAGGAGTGTATGTGGATCTCGATTTTAACCGCGTGACCAGCTCCTAAGGGTCTACACAACTCGACCACACTCAATGCTCACAAGCAGTAACAAAATTGAGTGTAGGGGTTTTCCTAATCTAGTAAGCATGTATATGGCTATGGTGGGAATGTAAAACTCTCTTCATACAGGAACTCATCATGCAAAAATTTAAGATTTTCAAAGATAAATTCTCCAGAACTGTAGCATCTCTAGGAATAAGATGGACAACAGCTCAAAACCTTCCCATATCGTATCCGTCAACTACCTAGACTTAGATCAAGCATTCACTACCCACAAGTTTCAAGTTTAGAGCAAATCTCAAATCTAAACAGTTGTGTCCAAAACTCGGGAGAGTTCGAGGTTGAAAACTAGGTACTTGAAAGGAATAGCAGAGCAACTATTCATCATTTCCATATAAGAGCTTACTCTTTAGGGTTCATTTTAGCAGGCAAATTCTTCACATACTCTTCTATATTTTATTTAGTAAATTTAACATCAAACAAAAAGATAAATATAGATATAAATAAATAAATTAATAAGGTAGTGATACTTAGCTAGATACACGGGGGGTGTTCTCCCCCAAGCTGGATATTGACCTAGTCTGTTGGTGTTGCTGACTGGCAGTGAAGGTGTACTGGTTCTCCTAGAGTGTTAGGGATGGCTGCTGTTGAGACAACACTCTGACTGTTGAAGACAGTACTCTGACAGGGGACAAGATGTCCCTCTGCCTATTAGCTCTTTTTGATCCTTTAAATTCTGTGAAGCTCAAATAGACAGCAAAGCTTATGAAACTAATTAAGTGTTAGTGATAAACCTCTAAGCCTTGGATGTCTAGAACCTTCTTAACACATATATCTTTTAGCAGGATCTTTAATATATATATTTTTTTGTTTTTCTATATTTTATGGTATGCAGAAAATGCACTACGATGAAAACTTATTTTTATGCCACCACCGTGGATATCTTTGTGGGCTGTCGCACCATAAAATTATTCACATGGGGCTTAGCATTTTCTAGATGCAATACATGACAAATTTTTATTTTTTTTTCTAAAGAAGAAATGGTAAAGTGGACATGCAACTAATTATGAATTTGAGGGAAAGTAAAAATGCTAAAGGAGAATTATGCAATACTAAAATAGAAAATATTGATAACTACCAAGTTACCTCTTGGCATGGTGTTCGGTGATTTAGGTCTTCCAAACAGGACCTCTTACCATGTTAATTCCTCAGGTGCTTTTATCTGGTCCCAAAGGTGGAGACCATGATAGTTGCACCTCTTGAGATGGTGTCACTCATGTTCATTGCTCTTCCTGCGGGTTAGAGTCAAGTACTAGTTTTGGGAGATGGCAGCATCTTCGCTCAGTGTGCATGTTCATAGGTCTAGGATCTTCACTTGTAGGAACTAGGGAAGATTCCTAACCTTACTCAAGCTGTGTCCTGCTCATACAGACAAGGCAGAGATCAAGTGCATGGGCTCTGTTGGTGGGAAAACACCAACAGAACCAAATGGTTTGTTCATTATTCTCTAGCCTTAGGCACATTGAATGAGATAAATTTGATATTCATGTGTTTTGCTCACTCTTAACATGGGCAATAGCATCAAACAATGTGCAAGAATGTGGCACTAAAACATTTGGTAGATCAGATTACTCAACCTTAAGGAAGGATAGTCTACCTACGCATATTGTGTAATGATTTTATGATTATGCCTGTCATCTTCCAAAGATAAGATGTGCAACATTTCAGATCATTGAATTAAAGGCTATGAGATCAAGAAAGTGACGTTAGGAACAAGCATAATGAACTGAACATGTTGAGTGAATTAGATTGGTTCAAAAGAGGTTATAACTCAAAGCATGTTTGGTTCTCTACTTATGTGCATGCCAGAATCAAGGAAGATATTTTGGAAGTAATGATCACTTACCTAGAGATCTTAACTTTAGTATTGAAGCATGTTGAAGCCATAACATCTTGTGGAAGCCTTCCTTGTTTGGCTAGTCACCTGTCTTGTTCATGAACAACTTGTCTCCTTTGTTGTACTCCTTTCTTACCTTATGCCATTATTTGTTCTCTGTCTAATTTGTGCTTGGACCTTTCGCTTTTCTTATTATTTTATCCTTGCAAAACATTAGTGGACAACATATACCCCAAGGGATATACAAGTAATGGTAAGGGCATTGTTGTAACATAGCTAATGGTCACTTTCTATGCTACAAAAGAACTTGCTTGAGCATACTTAGCATAGCCCATTTATTATTCACAATTACTTCTTTCTAAAGGATTGATTTTATTTTCCCATCTTATGTTTTGATTCTCAAATATAGGTATTATGAACTAACTTAAACTCATAGAAATAAAGCAAAAGTGAATTTAGGAATTGCAAACCAGCGTGAGGAGCAATGGGAGCATGAGATGAGGAGGAACTTGGTTGGATCATCTAGAGGAGTTGACCTTTCTTCCTCATGTCTCAGCTTCTCAATCTCAGATGTGAGGGTGCAGAATGTTGCATGCTCTTCTCTTGTTGATCTTTTCTTGATTCCTGATAATTAGTGGTTGACAAGAGAATGCAACTCCATGGAGTGAGTGCTTTAATGGATCATGTTTTGTGGCACCCTTCTTTCTCCTTGGCTATGAGTGAGCTATGTCTCCCTTGTGCGAAATTGTTTCTCTTCATCTCTAGTGCGAGTTCATTTCAGGACTTTCCCAATTTGAATTTGGAAGTTTTTCCCATAGGGGTTAGTCCAACAAAATATACCAACATCTACTATAGCATACTATCGGCTCAAAGATCAACCTAGACACCACGTCTAATTTAATTTAGGAAGCCTTTTTAACCTAAGCACCACGCTTAATTTAAAAGCCTTTTGAAGTAGAATCAACACACCTTTAGGTTCAAGAATCAAACTAGACTCCTTGCCTAACTTAAGAAAATAGATTAAACTAAGCATCATGCCTAATTTAAAAGGTGTATTAAAATACTTCAAAACCTATGCATACTATAGCAAACAAAGGTAGCATGAAAGCACGATAGAGATATACTCAAACAGCGATGAAAGAGCATGATTAATGTTTAGCAAATTGTGCATGTCTTAAAGTTAGAGGCAACCAAGACAGTATAGCAACATGGAAAAAGATGTATGTGTGGAAGTATATCCCCCAAGCTTGAATTTTACAAAATCAAGATTGGATGAAAGTAATTCAATGTTGCATGATTTGTTGGACATACCTTGAATTTATCATTCCTTTGATCCTTTTTTTTCTCCAAGCCTGGAGAGGTTAGTGACAAGAGTACCCGAAGGAATGTTTTTGCAAACTCTATGCTCAAATCATAAGGGCAGCATAAAAAGGTGAACACTTATGCTATGGTCTGAACAGTGCTTGTTTTAGGACACTAAGCTTGTCCTTGGGAAACCTTCAAGATGTGATTTGGTGGAGTGGTTTCCCCTCCAACACCAATCTATGTGCATTACAACAAGATCTACTATATTTATGATGAGCATATGTGTCTACAACCACCCATTCAGGGAGCATGATGGGGTTGAAGATCTCGTGTGGGGCAATGTTAGAGAGACTAAGTGAATCAGGAGATTTCTTATATGAGAAAGGACTTGATGGGGTGCTAGTGAAGTAGCTTCCTTTTTTGTTGAAGTCTCCATCATTTTTGACTTCCAAGGGTGATTCTCCATGAATGTCCAAAAAATTCCCTTGGATCATCTCTCGAATCGATCTCATCCGTCCATTCAATACCACATAGGCTTTTGATGCTCTCTAGCCATGGATGTTGCTTTTCTTGATCCTCTATATGGTCTTGATGAATCCCATGCCTGGGATATCTAGATGGATTCCTAGGATCATTAGGAGGTTCAGGAGAAAGAGCATAGAATGAGTCATAGGGATCAAGGATGGGTTTAAAGATGGGTTCGAATTCTATATCTGATGTGGGCACAAAAGGGGAGAAGATAAGAGTGGATTCTAGATGGCTTCGCTCTCCTTCTATGGCATCACTTGACATGCCATCCTTGAGTCTTCCTGATTGTCCTTCAAAGGGATTAGATGTGAGAAGCTTTCTAAGAGACCTCTTCTTGAGAAGATTCAAACTATATGTGCTAAAAGATCTCTTATGAAGCGGGAAGTTTAAACTCCTCCCAAAATCATCAGAAAGAATTTCCATGGGTAGAATTACTTCTTCCCTTAGAGGTATTGAGAGTACTACTAGTTTGGGATGGATAGCCAAATCATGGGATTGGAATGGTCGCAAAATGGCTATGAAAACTTCCTCTTCTAGTTTGAGGGATGATTCCTTCTCTACCTCTAGGATGTCATCATGAAGGCTAGTGCAAGGAGTGTGTCTACTAAGGACAAACCTCACTCCACTAGTGGATAAAGAAAGGAAAACTCCTCCAAAGGTGATGTTATCAAGACCCATATAAAGATGTTGAAGAAGAATAGGGTCTTGTAAGGCTAGGTCTAAACCTAAATTGATAGGAAGATTAGAAAATTCCCTAAGTAAAGCCAAAAGTTCATTACCTACTTGATCAGAAGATAGGACTTTGGGTTCATTACCCTCTTGATTAGAGGATAGGACCTTGGGTACATTACCCTCTTGATTAGAAGATAGGACTCTAGCTATAGAAAAGGGTTGGCTTTGACCTATTGCAACCAAGCATGGGCGCAACTCATAGCTAGATGTGAGAATCATGGGCTCTAGTGGCTCTAAGCTTGTGCTCATGGATGCAAGATATTGATAGATAGGCATGGAATTTGGGTTATCCATAAGGATAGAAAAGAAAAGGAAAAAGAAAACAAGAAAAAGATAAAAGTATAATACAAGGTTAAGCATTACTTAGAGTTATCTCAGCAGACCGTCTTTCTCCCCGCCAACGGCGCCAGAAATGCTTGTTGATATTTGTTACGCACATGAAAGATAAGAGATGTAATCCACAAGCGCACAGATATTGGTGAGCACTTCACCCGGGAGATATTCTAGAGTATCGTTATTTATTTATCTACTAGGACAAAACGTGCATCTGACTAACCCAAGTCTATACTTAACCCCTGAGCTACAGACAAGATAGCGAGATATGAGCGATATAGAGAGGATTACTCCATCAGTCTTCCTCTAACCTATGGTAAGCTGTGCTAATATTGCTCAAAGAGGGGATACCTAGGAAAAAGACACCACAGAGGATGCTTAACCCCAGCTTACTACTCGTACCAAACCTCCTGATGGGATGTGGAATACGGAGACTGTTGGTGTTCCTTAACTCATATTTTATACCGCCAATAAGAATATAAAAAGGACACAAAACTTAGTGAATAGGGATTTATGCTAATGCTTTCCACAAGTTTTGGTGTTTCACTTGTTTTGCAGGGCTAAGTATAAAAACCTACCAAGTTGGGTCAAAAGAAGAATAAAACATAAAGAATTATTCATCTCCCATTTTGGCCCAAAGAAAAACAAGGAAATAGAGAAAGAAACCCAGCCCACTCACCCCAACTGAGAAAATCCACAACATGGCTGCAGTCTGTGCCTTGCCACCAGTCCACCATGTGAAGTCAATCGCGAAACGACCCAGGAGTGGGCCGTCTAGCACACCTGGGGCGGCCGACGCACTCCTGAGGCGGTTCGGGCCTAGCCGCGTCAAGGCGGTACATTCAATGCCAAGGGAGGGCGGTGCGCTATGGGTTTTCCCATTCTACCCCCAAACCGTCTTCCACTGGCTATAAGAGGAGGGGAGGAGGCACTCTTATTTCATCAACACTCCAAGGGAGAAGAGCACTACACACTTGAGCATCACTCTAAAGGGGCTATGCCCTAGTAGATATCTAGAGTAGAAAGTGAGATGTGAGGGAAGAGAGCGGGGAAGTGCCGGG
Source organism: Bothriochloa decipiens (assembly GCA_023333625.1). Classification (NCBI taxonomy): domain Eukaryota; kingdom Viridiplantae; phylum Streptophyta; class Magnoliopsida; order Poales; family Poaceae; genus Bothriochloa; species Bothriochloa decipiens. The sequence continues at coordinate 26,985,586 of CM041643.1, read as the reverse complement.
CTTGTTGGTGTCTTCCATAGATGCCCTACACAACCTCACAGTCGGCACTAATATCATGTCACAATTCCTTGCAAAAGCCCTTTTGGGTAATAATGTGCCACTAGTACCGACCGATAGACTCTTCAAGAGTTTGTCAGGGTTCATCATTGAGTGTTGTGGGATTGCTAGGGCCGTGCCAATAGAAATTCATGGAGCTGAGGTTTGCATAGACTTCCACATCTTTGCCATCCTTGAGTTTGATCTTCTCATTGGCTATCCCTTGGATGAACTTGTTCTAGAAAATCTTCCCAAGGGAACCCTGATCAGAAGTTTAGGAAAATTGCTCCGACCGCTTACCTAGAAACTCCAATGGAGGAGCATCTTCCTAAACATAACCCATTCAAGGAGGCGATGTTTAGTTCTCTGTTCATTTCTAATCCTTACAAAATAGAACGTCCATCATTGCCCTCACTCGAACATAAGCCATGTCCCTCTGGCCTTGAAAATGTTGCTCTTGATAATGGTCGAGATGCAACATTAGTTCCACATGAAAATTTCCATGCCACGGACATGCCTAAAGCAACTACTCTAGAGACCAAGCAGCAACCCGCTAATGAGCATGCTAACTTCCTTTATGAGACATCTCACGTTTCATGCTCAATTTTGGAGTCTCTAGAGTTTATTTCACTTCTGACCTTGTGCTTCCACGAGAATTACAACCACCTCCTAATTTCTGTTTCTAAACTTTTTAAGAGGTTGGTTGTTGATGCTTATGTTTATCATAAGCATTCAAAATCTTGTAGTGGCACGATGGTGCTTACCTTGTAGCTTGAATATTAGTGCCTATGCTTGGTGGTAATGTTGGGAACTACATCACCATTGATTGCTGCAAGAAGAAATTCCCATGGCCAAGCTTAAGACCATAATTTAAGCACTGCTAGGAGATATTCCAGATTATCTTAAAAAAACTTTTCTACATTACTTTTATTGTTATTGTTAAAAACTCTCCTTTTCAATAAAATCAAGGACATGTTGTGAAGATAGTATGCACCTTTGGGTATGTTGCTAACCATTTCAGGTAAAACTAAGAAGAACATGGGTCATATGATGCTTGACGACATGGAGCGACATCAACTACAAACTTTGATGCTCTTAGGTGATGGAACATACTCACAAGGAGAACCCTGACCTAGAACACTTGACTTTTACACAAAAGTCCAAGTGTGGGGGAAGAGGGTGAGAATTCTGAGTTCCACACGCACTAAGGATCATCTTTAAAAAAATTGATGATGATGTCAGCCTCACCTTGCAAAAAAACATGAAAAGAGTTGAAAAAAATAATATTGAGAAAAAAAGAGAGTTAAGAAAATATTAAAAAAGTGAGATATTATAAAAAAATATTGATAAAAAAGAAAAAAATGGTTATGAAAAAAATATATATATAGGAAAGACGAAGTGAGACTTCAAGAAAAAAAGAAAGAGGAGTCTCCTTCTTCTAGACCTTTGTTACCACAAAGGTAGTCGCCTGAGTTGGATGCAGTACAATCAAGTCATCATGGTAGCAAGTTGTAATCGTTCATCAACATCTGCTACTGGTAAGATCACTGAGGTATGAAAAAAATTTCACCAGCTTTTTATTCTTGTCTTCATGGCTCATACAAAAGCATTCTTTCTCTTGTTCTTGTCACCTATCTTGGTTTGGGTGTATTCGATCGGTACATCCATAGGTCCTTTTAAATTAAGCATGGTGCTTAGGTTAAAATGGCCTTCTTTGATCAAAATTTGACATGGAGTTGAAATTTGACCAATGAACCTTGAGTTGCTGACATAACAATAGAAGTAATCTTATATGGAGACGAGACAAGGATTGTTCTACTTTGCAACTTTTATCTCTGCCTTGTTTGAGTTGGATGAATAGAAAAAACATAATAAATAAATAAATAATAGTAATCATAATAAATTTAAGCTCCCCAAGTTTCAACTTGGCAGAGCCCATGCTTATTTTCCTTTCTTCTTGTTTTCTTTGTTAAAAATAAAAACAGGTACAAGAACAAGTGTGGGGGAGGTCTCTCAAGTACAACTAACACACACTCAAGATCTCCCCTACGTGTTGCACAACACCAAGAGAATCATCACATAGAAGGACAAAGACACACGACTTCCATTAAACTCCATCTTCAACGATGATTTATGCAACTCTATCCTCACATCTCCTGAGTTTACTTTGAAAGTTTAAATTGATTAATTTAAAAAGGCATATCTTTCTGGCACAACATCTCCATGCTATCCTTTGATAAAATTTGCGTACTCCTTATTCCTCGCCAATATTCCTATAACTTGTGAACAACTATCATTGGGACCCCATGTTGTCTAAGTAATTGGAGTATGTGATATAGCTGGATGATTTGAACCTTGCTCTTTTTATGATGGACTTGGGATTTATTTTATAAAATCAAAACACAATAGCATGCTCCTCAATGATAATGAATTTCCTACCAAGGCCATATGACATGATTCATTCAAACAAACCTTTGGTCATATGCTGCTTGTCGGATCATTGAGTTTGGTCAAATTGTTGTGACCTATGTGAGATTATGGTCATGCACCCATGATTGAGATTCACTTGCACCCACCAAATAAAGCCAACTCTCACCCTGAGAGTTGCGCAAACATGCATTTTCCATCCACCAAAAATATGCCAACTCTCACCCCGAGAGTTGCGCACTTGTCCACCAAATAAATATGCTGACTCTTACCCTAAGAGCCACACATTCATTCTTCATCGCATAATTACCCCTTGCACTCTATCATGACATCCCTTCATCGAAAGTTTATTATATGTTGACAAGAGATATGGGCTATGTTTGAGAAAAAAAGAAGAAAAACAAAACCATGCCAAGGAGCACGAAAAAAAAGAAAAGAGTACCCATGCCAAGGGGCATGAGAGAAAAAATAATTCAAGCAATAAACAACGGGAAGGAAAATTCAAAGCCCTGTTCAAAAAAAAATATGAATATTTCCTTTTATAGCCCATATTCTTCAAAAGATCATCCATCTATCAATAAAGAGAGTCATGATGCATGGAGTACCAAAAATATTTAGAATTAGGAATCACCTTCCATTCCACACACTTGCACATCTCAATCTAGTGTATGACTTGTATCTCCGTGTCGTTCGGTTTTTGACTTGACAATATATGTGATGCAAGTATGCCCACTTTCATACCTACCCAAAACTCCACTCAAAAGCTTTAGAGATAGGTTATGAAAAGAAGGCACTTTCCAAATGCCTTGGTGAGGAACCAGACACATATATGAGCGATTTGAGAGTATCATTTGAGGAGCAAGGCTGTCTTTTCTTTTTTAAAAATCTTATAAAAACCCAAGTTTCTGAGCTGACTGATGCAAGGGGAGTTGAATCCATGTTGTTCTATTATTCAATTAGCTAAGACAATGTAGTAGACAATTTGAAGTTCACAAGTGCAGGTGAAGCTTGGAATAACTTGTATGCAGGTTTTCAAATCAAGGAGATGACCCATCTTAGTCCTAAAACTTTACTCGAGGACGAGCAAAGGGCTAAGTGTGGGAGAGTTTGTTGGCGGTCCTTAGCTCATATTTTATACCGCCAATAAGAATATAAAAAGCACACAAAACTTAGTGAATAGGGATTTATGCTAATGCTTTCCACGAGTTTTGGTGTTTCACTTGTTTTGCATGGCTAAGTATAAAAACTACCAAGTTGGGCCAAAAGAAGAATAAAACATAAAGAAATATTCATCTCCCATTTTGGCCCAAAGCAAAACAAGGAAATAGAGAAAGAAACCCAGCCCACTCACCTCAACTGAGCAAACCCACAACATGGCTGCAGTCTAGGCCTTGCCACCAGTCCACCACGCGAAGTCAGTCACGAATCAACCCAGGAGTGGGCCAGCAGTCTGAGGCGGTTCAGGCCTAGCCACATCAAGGCGGTACATTTAATGCCAAGGAAGGGCGGTGCGCTGTGGGTTTTCCTATTCTACCCCTGAATCGCCTTCCACTGGCTATAAGAGGAGGGGAGGAGGCACTCTCATTTCATCAACACTCCAAGGGAGAAGAGCACTACACACTTGAGCATCACTCTAAAGGGGCTATGCCCTAGTAGCTATGTAGAGTAGAAAGTGAGATGTGAGGGAAGAGAGCGGGGAAGTGCCAGGCTTGTCGGTGTCTCCCCGAGCTTGTACCTCTATGAACAAGCACTTGGCTCCTGCACGGGATCTTGGCTAAGTAAGTGTTCATGTTTCTTATAGTCTAATAAAATTCCTTTGTTTATTTGAGCTTTACCTATACTTACTTGCGGGATCGATGTTCGCCCTTGTGGTGTTTTCTCTAGTAGAAGGACCCCGGGGATGGGTAAGCCTTGATATCACGCTAGAGTAGTAGTTGACAGCTTATACGTGGTGTTTAGGCTCGAGGCTACCATTGTTTGCACCTTTCTCATATGGTTGAGGTTGTAGGCGGCAGGTGGTGATAGCCCTATTCATCCTTTGTAATCCCCACATCTGGGTTTGGAGTAGAGCCATAGGCCGGCATCGCTTGGCAGAGTAGGCGTTATCCGTTGCCTGAAGTGAGCAAGTAGAAGTATTGTAACACTATTCTTAGGGCCCTAAAGGCTATAAGAATCCATCTCTACCCTCTTTCTATCTCTACCCTTGTGTTGTTCCTTGGATGAACTAGCTAGGAGAAATACCTTTGTTCCCTGTGGAAAATACGATACCCTGAAAACTTCTGGGTGAAGGTACAACGGTACTTCCGTACGCTTGCGGATTCTCTGCATACGTTAAGAAATACCAACACAGACAACAAGGGAACTGTCACTTCTCCCACTGCTACCACCAATCTAGCCAAATAGGGAGTATCTACGAGTATTCCTAGCCCAAGCACCATGCTTACGCTATGAACAATTACTCTATTCCCTAGTGCTAGCGAATAAAGTAAACTCATAAACCAAAGAGCAATAATAACATTGAACTTACTAGTATTAGAAGTTGAATTGCTGAATGATCCTAGAACCAAGCCTCGGGTTAGGAGACTTGATCCCGCAGGTACAACTGGAGAGGAGACACCGACATGCTGGGCTTCCTCCAACTCTACCTCCACCCTATATTCTCTCAACCTCTCTTGAATGCTAAGCTCCAGGGAGGAGATCCATTCAAGGAAGCTCTCTCACCTGATCCTCTCTCACAATAATGAATTAGGTTTCAAGGGATTGCCTCCTCCAGGGTCAGGGTTCCTGCTTATATAGCCCCCTAGGATGCACCACAGGCCTTAGATCAAACCGACCTTAACTAACAACCTAGATTGGACCTCAAAGGCGATGGAAGTAGGATCCGCGAGACTAGATGTGATTGGTCCACCTCAGCGGGCACCCGCCCACGTGGCTTGGGCGGCCGCCCGGCTATCAAGCCGGTTTGGGCTCCTCTTTGGTCTAGAGCCTTCTTGAACCTTCCAGATTATAGAAAAGTGCACGAATCCTAATTATCTCTATGTAAATCTGACATGTGGGCTTTTCTTGGTTCTTTTCAGCTGACACCCTGTAGAAATAAACATTCACCAAAACTCATGGAATTCTGTTAGTATAGCCCCTATATCTAGATGGTATTTATATTTAGGTCCTTTTTCATGCTTAGTTGACGGTTAAAAATTGGAGTTGACTACCATCAACAACATGCATATATGGCTGTGGTAGGAATTCAAGCCCTCATCATACAAGAAGTCATCATGTGGTATATTTATTTTTTAAAAGATAAATTCTCCAGAACTCTAGTATCCCTAGGAACAAGATAAACAGCAGCTAAGACCTTCCCATATCATATCCGCCAACTACCTAGACTTAGATCAAGCATTCGCTACCCACAAGTTAGATTCAGAGCAAATCTTAGATCAAAATAGTCTTATCCAAAACTTGAGAGAATTCATGTTGAAAACTAGGTACTTGAAAGGTATTACGGTAGAGCAACTATTCATCATTTCCATGTTCAGAGATTATCTTTAGAGTTTATTATTAGCAGGCAAACCTTTATATACTCTCTTCTTTATTTTATTTCAAACCTAAAGATCATGTAAGACTATATATAACTATAAAAAGAAATCTTTATTTGGTTTTATGGTTATGCATATTTTTATTATTCTAAACAAAGCAAACACAAAACTAATAATTGTAGGGGGAGAGAAATACTTAGCTGGATACATAGGGGATGCTCTCCCCCAAGCTAGTTGTTGGCGTAATTGCTCACTCTTGAAGTGTAGCAAACTGGCAATGGAGTTGTCCTTCCTCTCATAGAGTGTCAATGTTGATGACCGTTGAGACAACACTCTGACAATGGACAAAACATCCACTTGCTTGTCAGCTCTTGTTGATCCATCAAATCATGTGGAGCTCAAATAGACAACAAAGCTTGTGGAACTAATTAAGTATTAATGATAAACATCTAAGCCTTGAACATCTAGAACCTCATCCTTTATCAGGATCTCTCTTTCAATATTTTTTGTAAATATTTATATTTCATATGATGCAAGAGAAAGCACAACTAAGATGAATGCATATTTATTTTTATTTGTGTGCCACCATGGTGGATATCCCTATGGGTTGTTACACCCCGCAATATTATTCAAATAGGGCTTAGTCATTTTAGGATGCAATGCAATAATATTCTTTTTCTTTTCTAACGCAGATATAACAAAGTAAATATGCAACATGAGTTGATTATGCTAATGTGGAAATGTAAACATGCTAACAGAAAAACTTATGCAATGCTAAAAAGGGAAATATGAATAACTACCAAGTTTACCTCCCTGGCGAGGGTTCGATGATTTGAGTCCTTCAAACAAGACTTATTGCCATGTTCACTCCTTAGGCGCATCATCTGATATCGAAGGTAGAGACCTTGATAGCTGCACCTCTTGAGATGGTAACTCTGAGGAAGGTGTCACCCATGTTCTTTGTTTGTCTAGCTAGCAGTTTGAAGTGCATCTTTAATTGTGGAAGTTGGCTGTATCTTGCTTAGTGTGCATGCTGTAAGTTAAAAACTTTCACTTGTAGGATTTAGGAGATTAACTCCCCTACATTTTTCTTGAAGTGTGTCCTGCTTGCAAAGACAAAGTAGAGATCAAGTGCATGGTCCTGTTGGTGGAAAAACACCAACAGAACCATAACCTTTCTATTTTTCTCTAACCTTTGGCACATTGAACATGATGTGATTTTTCTTTGCTTATAACAAGGTGACAAAATTAGAAGGATGAGCATAAATATGTAGCATCCAAACATTTTTTGCAACAAGATTGGAATTACTTAAGCTATGGAAGGATTGTCAATGTTATATTATGTATTAAATAGTTTCATGATTAAGACAACCATCTCCTAAAGCTGCCACATTTAGCTCATTTAATTTTGACTATGAAATCAAGAGAGTGACGCTATGAACAATCTTAAGAAACAAGACATGTTGAGCTAGTCAGATTGAATCAAGCAAGTTGTAACTCAAACATGTCTATTTCTTTCTTTAGGTGTATACCATAGTCAAGGTAAAGCTTTTTAAATACTGACCACTTACCTTTAGATGTTACCTTTGTCATTGGAGCACCCTGTGATGAAGAGTAGATGCTTCTAGTGGTGCTTTCCTTCTTCTTGGAGTTTGCCTCTCTCCTTGACACTTGTTCATGAGTATCTTGTCTTCTAGATCTGCACTCCTTCTTTCTCCTTCCTCTTCTCTTTCTTTTATTCATTACGTCCAGACCTTTTGCTTCACTCATTGTTTCTTCTCTGCAAAGGATTTGTGGACAAAACATACCTGAAGGAATGTACAAACAATAACAAGGGTAGAGTTTGTCATGGAGCAAAGGTCACTTTCTATGTTATAGAAAAGTTGGTTTGACCACTTTATTCAGCATAGCACCTTTACTCACAATTACTTCTTCTCTAAAGGATTAATTTTATTTTGTCTTAAGTTTGATTTTTGTGTATGTTAGTTGTAGAGACATTCAAATGTATAGAGTGAAAGTAATTGTGAGTGAAGGGGTTGCAAACTAGAGTGCTAGAGCGACGGGAGCTTGATAGGTGGAAGAGCATTGTTGGAACATCTTTTAGAGGAGTCGACGACCTTCCTTCCCCAAGCTTGAGCCTTGCTATCACTCACCACTTGTGAGTGTTGAATCATCCCTTAGAGTGTGTTGTAACTCTCATGTCCTTAGACATTGTTCATCCTTTATTCTTAAATCTTCATCCGCAAAGGTTAGTGACCAAGAATACCCAAAGGGAACTTTTCCTAGGAACATTTTTTAATCAAAGCATGAGCCTTCATGTGCTTACATTTTTTATTTTCCTTATAATAATTGGACCCTCATGTGCTCAAATATGTTTTTTATTTTTTTATAAATATGTTTGGACCTTCATGTGCCCATTTTTATTGTGGTGATGAAGGCGGTGGCAGTGCCAGTGTGGGTACAACACGAGGAGGAGACAATACTTCATCAAAGAGGGGACCCGCACGATGAGGCAGAGAAGAATGAGAGCCATCTCTAGCCCCAACCGGTGACAAGTCGACATCGTCCTCTTCATCCGACGAGGCCTGGTGATCAAGCTTAATGAAGCGCTTGCGCTAGGCAACATGAGCTCCCTTGTGCTGACCAAGCAACGGCCTATCTGGCGATATGGGGTGCTCAATCATTATCTTGTTATACTTCTTCTCAAGAATGGTGTCAATGCTGACATGGGCATAGCCTTGTGGAATTGGTCGACCATCAAGGTTCCCATCTTCAGTAGTAGGCCAGGCTTGGCCGGTAGCCACTTTATCAGTTGTAAAAATCTGGTGGACGTACAGCCCTACATTATCTGGTCCGGTGATGTCATCCACAGCTACTATTATCCCTGATCATTGGGCTACAGTTAGTGGGAACATTTGCTTCGTCTATTGCAGTAGGAGCTAGAGCTGCTTGTGATCCCCTTTCTGTGCTCATTTTTCGGGCAATTTCTTCAGCGACCAAGGCCTCAACTTGAGCACTTGCTTGAGCTTCAACTCTATCCATCATCTCCTTGAGCCGCCTCTCCTGCTCTGCTCGTCTTTGTGCTTTTCCCCTTGCGCATTTACAATAGGTGTCGACATCCTCCTTGAATGCTGCACTCCAAGGAACGTTGCCAACTCCTCTTATGCGGCCGGGGTGCTCCTTGTTTCTTAGTACCTATGTGAGCACGTCATTTTCCCTGTCAGAAGTGCAGACCCTTGACTGTACCTCCTAGTGTGCTACTGAAAGTCTCTCGATGATCGCATTAGTGACCGCCGAACTAGAACTATTTTTGACCGACATTTCTGGATTGTGCCGGGTAGAAAGGGTCCTGTCTGGGCCATGGCGTGCCCCCCGAGCCATGTTGTAATACATGCTTCTGTGCTCCCAAGTGACAGTCTCTGGCTCAATACCTTGTTCTTGCAACTTCACAATGTCCTCATCAAACTCAGGCAGCTTGTCGAGGTAGCCATGAGAGCCAAGGTTATGATGATTGTTGATTTATCAGAGTTCTCCTTGTTTTTCTAGCTCAAGGCCTTGGCCTCCTCGGATAACCTATATTCCTTGAATTCCTCCCAAAATTTCCTATGCTTTTCATACCTTGCCTCATCCCAATTTGGCTCTTTATCCTCATTGATATACTTAGCGGTCAAAAAGATCTTGAAACCCCTGAACATTATCCCGATGTTTACTCTGGCTTTTTTCTTGACCAACTCCATATCAATGTCAGATGGAAAAGTGAAATATGGTAACAACTTATCCCAAACGGTGGCCTTCTCTGCTTCCGGGACAATCCATGGATCTTTTCGCACATCCCCCTTCCAGCGCTTGTACTTAATTAGGATGTAGTCCCTCACAAGAATCCCCATGATATTCTTCCATTTGGTCACCGAGTCAGCCAGGCTGATCGGCTCACCTGTTTGGTTAACTTCATCTATGATATAGTGTGCACCTTTGCCCTAAGGAAGCAATGAGGCTCCTCGACTTGTCCTGTGTCTGGTGGTACCCTTGTTGCTAGTACCTGCGCCATCTAGCACACAATTGCTTGGACCCTGGGGTAGACACAAAACAAGCCAACTGATGAGCCACTAACTTAATTACTTAGCATGCATGTTAGCCTATCTTATTTATTAACAAAGTTACCTCAACATCATCTTGATGAAGATTGAGATAGTAAGTAGTGGGGCTAAATTCCTCTCCAGCAGTTACCGGAGTTTGCGGGGTTCCCGTCCCAACGTTCCTGGCTTGCGATGTTTGTTGTGTACTGCCAAGTTGGCAACGTGTAGTAGTCATGGCTGTGGACATATAGAGAACTGGCTATTGGTAAGTGTTGCAAATCCAACTATTTGACCCAACAAGTGTGGAGAACATATAAAATACAAAATATAATACCAAGTCCACAAACTAGCTCCATATCACAAAGTGCAAGTGGCGATAAATGTACAAAACAAAGTTTACATCAAATTCCCAAGAAGAAATGCAATGAACATAGCTAGACATAAAAACATGGCATGTGTCCAAGACTAAAGAGCAGGCGGCATCCTTATCTTCCTATCTCCAGATTGTGGGTTCTCTTCATTCACTAGTGCCTGTGGAACCCCTTCCATTGCCAAAGCAGGTGGTGGATTCTCTTCAATCTCTAGTTCCTGTGGATTCTCTTCAATTAGTTGATGCACTGGGCCATGGTTTGGACCATAAAGGCCCACAAAGCTTTAGCCTCTGTGTTGATTTTCTTGTGAGAATTCCCTTGGTAGCCATGGACTTGACAATTGGCATCTACCCACCTACGATAGATCCCAGGTTCCCGACCAATCCAAACTACATACCATGCCATTGTTGCCTACTATGCCATTCACACTGCCAGGTAGGGACTCAGCCCGTTAGTGATGTAGATCATCTGTGCCAGTTTTTAACATCACCTGGCACTGATGATGCCATAAGTCTTGGTTTTTTAAAAAAAATATTTTTTAGCACTAATAAATAGAAAGCTTGTATATTCACATGTTGAAATGGCTTGAATTTTGTTTTCCAACCTAGTACACTTAAACCATGGTCCCACACATGTTCCTGTGTTTTT
>CM041643.1:26879646-26967361 GCA_023333625.1 Bothriochloa decipiens | reverse complement strand
TAGGCTTCCATCTTGGGGTCATGGCAGCTTGAGGCCTTCATTGCTTGGTCGACGATGAGTTGCGAGTCGCCCCAAACGTCAAGGCATCGGACCCCGAGTTCGAGGGCGATGCGTAGACCATTGACGAGGGCCTCATACTCCACGATGTTGTTGGAGGCAGCAAAGTGGATGCAGATGACGTAGCGCATGTGAACTCCAAGGGGTGAGATGAAGAGCAAGCCTGCGCCTACTCCTGTCTTCATGAGTGACCCATCGAAGTACATCATCCATAGCTCGGCTTAAATCTGTGCCGGTGGAAGCTGGGTGTTGATCCACTCCACAATGAAGTCTGCCCAGCACCTGGGACTTGATTGCTTTGTGTGATGCGTAGGTGATAGTCTCGCCCATGAGCTCAACCAACCACTTAGCGATCCTGCCTGCTGCCTCCCGGTTTTGGATGATCTCCCCCAGGGGGAAGGATGAAACCACGGTGACCGGGTGGCTGAGGAAGTAGTGCTGGAGCTTGCTGCGCATGAGCACGATGGCGTAGAGTAGCTTCTAGATCTGTGAGTAGCAGACCTTTGTCTCCGAGAGTACCTCATTGATGAAGTAAACCAGCCGTTGGATGGGCAGTGCATGTCCTTCTTCCTGCCTCTCGACCACTATGGCCGTGTTGACAACCTGGTTGGTTGCAGTGATGTAGAGGAGAAGCGGTTCAGCTGGTTCGGATGGTGTGGCAGGTCGAGGTGGTACAAGAATCAGAGGGGAGGTCAGCATACTTTTAAGCTTACCGAGGGCCTCCTCGGCCTCGACGGTCCACACAAAATGCTTGGAATTCTTCAGGAGTCGATATAGTGGCAGAGCCTTCTCCCCCTGGTGCGTGATGAAGCGACTGAGGGCCATGAGGCAGCCCATGACCTTTTGTACGCCCTTTAGGTCTCCAATCGGCCCCATCCGTGTGACCGCCATGACTTTCTCAGGGTTGGCCTCGATACCACGCTGAGAGACAATGTATCCTAGGAGCATGCCTTGAGGCACACCAAAGAAACACTTCTCAGGGTTGAGCTTGATGTTCTTGGCTCGAAGGCACCAGAACGCGAACTCGAGGTTATTGATGAGGTTGCTGACTTTTTTAGATTTGACCACAATGTCATCGACGTAGGCCTCTATTGTTTTCCCTATATGTTCACCAAAAACATGCAGTATACATCATTGGTACGTTGCCCCAGTGTTTCGAAGGCCGAAGGGCATGGTGACGTAACAATACATTCCAAAAGGGGTGATGAAGGAGGTCGTGAGCTGATCAGACTCCTTCATCTTTATTTGATGGTAACCAGAATAAGCATCAAGAAAAGACAGAGTTTCACATCCCGTAGTAGAGTCAACGATTTGGTCAATACGTGGTAAAGGAAATGGAACTTTAGTTCATGCTTTATTTAAATTAGTATAATTGACACACATCCTCATTTTTCCATTCTTTTTCTTAACTAGTACAGGATTAGCTAACCACTCGAGATGATGAACTTCCTTGATGAATCTGGCTGCCAAAAGCTTATGCACCTCCTCGCCGATGATCTTGCGCTTCTCCTTGTTGAAGAGGCGCAGGCGTTGCTTCACCAGTCTGGACCCGGCCCGGATTTCTAAGGCATGCTTGGCGACTTCCCTCGGTATGCCCGGCATGTCTGAGGGACTCCACGCAAACATGTCAGCGTTTGTGCAGAGAAAGTTGACGAGCACTACTTCCTATTTGCTGTCGAGGGTGGCACTGATCGTCAGCGCCTTCTCGTCAGGACTGCTTGGGTCGAGGGGGATCTTCTTGGTGTCTTCTGCGGGCTCGAAGCTGCCTGTGTGGTGCTTGGGCTCAGGGGTCTCTATGGCGAGGCCCTCGAGGTTCAAGGCCAGCCTGGTAGACTCCTCAACGGCTTTCCCATTCTCGACCACAACTTGGTAGAGTTGTATGCGTGCTCGTATGAGGGCCGATGGTGAGGACACCCTTCAGTCCTAGCATCTTGAGCTTGAGATACGTGCAGTTGGGTATCGCCATGAACTGCGCGTATCTGGGTCGACCGATGATGGCATGGTACGTGCCATAGAACCCAACCACCTCAAAGGTGAGGATCTCCTTTCTGAAGTTCGTGGGGGTGCCGAAGCAGACAGGGAGGTCGATGCAACCAATGGGAAGGGCCTTCTTCCCTGGCACAACTCCAGGGAAACCCCTGGCGCTGGGCCGCAGCTGCAATCTCTTAACCCCCAGGAGGTCGAGGGTCTCATGGTAGATGATGTTGAGGAAGCTACCCTCATCCATGAGGACCTTGGAGAGGCGGGTGTTGATGATGATCGGGTCGACGACGAGTGGGTAGACACCTGGGTTGACGACGTGATCTGAATGATCATCACGATCGAACATGATGGGCGCATCGGACCAGTCGAGGTATTGAGGCATAGCGACTCAAAAGGAGAAGACCTCTCAACGCTCTCTCTTGCGTTGTCGAGGCGTGAGCTGGGTCGAGGGGCCGCTGTAGATCATGTAGCAGTCGAAGGCCTCGGGAAACATGTCATCGTCCTTATCGCCGCCCTTGTCGCCGCCCTTGTCCTTCTTCTGTTAGTCCTTCTTGAGGCCCAGGCTCTCGTAGAAGTTCCTGAGCATGCGGCAGTCCTCAAGGTTGTGGTTGGCCCCTCCCTTGTGGTAAGGGCAGAGTTCCTTCAGCATCTTGTTGAAGATGGCCCCTTCGGGGGGACCTTGAGGCTTCTTACGCTCGGCCGCAGCAGTGAGATCGTCGTCCATAGCTTCACGCTTGCCCTGCTGGACCTTCTTCTTTTTCTTGTTGCCTTTCTTTGGGCCATTGCTCGTGCCCTTGCTGTCGGCCGCCTACTCCTTCCCTTTATCTTTCTCGCTGCCAAAAAGGCCCCGACAACCTGTTCACCGGCTGCTTAGTTGGTGACGACGTCCATCAGCTCGTTGATGGTCTTGGGGCGATTGCGTCCTGGCTCCCATACCAAGTCCTTGCAGGTGGTACCCGAGACGAACGCCAAGATCACGTTGTGGTCGGGATGTGTGGGAGCTCGGTGCGTTGCTTGGAGAAGCGTCGGGCGAAGTCACAGAGGGACTCCCCGAGCTTCTGCTTGCAGTTGCAGAGGTCCCAAGAATTGTCGGGGCGTACATAGGTCCCCTTGAAGTTCCCCTCGAAGACCCGCACCTTCGAGCTATGTTAGAAAGGAACAGGGGGAGTTGGCGGATGATAGCGTGGTCGTCGCGTGCCCTGCCCAGTTCGTAGGCTAGCCAAAAATCGGCCAACCAGAGCTCGGGCTTGGTCTACCCGTTGTACTTGATGACGCTCATGGGGGGTGAGAATGTTGGGAGTATGCCCTAGAGATAATCATGTAGATGATGATATTCCAATTGTATCCATGATTAATGAAATGTTCATTGAAAATCCATTAAAGCAACTTGTATTGATTAGAAATTATGTGAATTGTTTTGTGGAACTCTTTACTTGCATGGTTATTCTAAAGTTGTCCCTGGTCGGCGCTATTGTGAGAACACACTAGAATATTAGACCAGCACATGTATTAGTTGATGGTTATGGTTCACAAGTCGTGGACATGGAGATGTCAAACTAATAATGTGGGCACATGTGAGACATGTAGGCTGGACTGACCCAACATGAGAAAGTCTCTATTCATGTCATGTACATTATTTCCTTAGACCTAAGATTGTGGTATGTACTCAAGATGTGAAATGGCCTACTTAGGGACTATCAAACGCTGCTCCGTAACTGGGTAGTTATAATGGTTGTCTTCGGGTGGTCAGGAAGCATGCTATGAGACATAGACAATCAAGATGGAATTTGTCGCTCTCTACGCGAGAGAGATATCACTAGATCACTCAAGTGATTGGATCAACAAATGCATGGCCATGCTTGGGTTAAGTGTTAACCCATGAGTTGAACCATATATTGAGTGGCAAAGGGAATAACTTGTATGTGGTCATAATGGTTTGTCTGATATGATCTTTGCATGCACATAGGAGTTTTCACGCCTTGCTAAAGGCCGCTGTCATCTATTGGGCGAGTAGGAGTACTCAGCCCATGTCAATGTGTCCATGAACCCATAGGGTCTCACGCTTAAGGGGCTGGAAGCCCAATTTGGGTTGGACCCGAATTAGATAAGGCTTAGGGCTACTAATGGGCCTCCAACTCATGAGCTCATTGGAGACACCTATATAAGCAAGGGGTAGGGGCACGGTCAGGGTTACACACGCCTTTGGCAACCGCCGTCGCCCTCCCCACGCTTGTGCCTTCTGCTTCTCATGGACCTAGCAATCCGGAGGCACATCACTTCTTTCCTGCACGTGTGGGATTCCTCGGAAGTGCTGCATCTGGAGCACTGGGATGAACCGTGAGAGGGGACTGAGGTGACGGATGACCATGCAACTGCACTGCCTGCTGCGACGCGTACGACTACATCAGTCATCTTCCGCTACACCTGCGCGTCTAGTGGTAATCCCGTGACCTGTAACTAGCAGTAGGTCCTGTAATTATGCGGATTGGATCCACAACCTAAGAATTGTTCTCAGGGCTAAGAAAAAGAAAGATATTCTAGACATCCCATTACCAGATGAGCCTGAGGAGAGTGCTCCTGCTGCTAAGAAAAACGCTTACAAGAAAGCATGTGATGCGGATCTCAAAGTGAGTTGCCTCATGCTTGCTTGTATGGAACCTGATCTATAGATGCAGTTCGACAACAATCATTCAGTGAATGATATGATCATGGCGCTTAAAGATATGTTCCAAACTCAAGCGCGGACTGAAAGGTTCAATGTCTCTAAGGCGCTTGCAGAAACCAAGCTAGCAGAGGGCGCAGCTGTTGGTCCACATGTAATCAAGATGGTTGGTTACACTTAGAGGTTGGAGAAGCTACGCTTCCCAATTGGCCAAGAGTTGGCAACTGATTTCATTCTTTCGTCTCTTCTGCCCAGTTATGGAAACTTCATCTCGAACTACCATATGCATGGGGCGAAGAAGGGCTTGAATGAACTATGTGGCATGCTAAAAATAGCAGAGGCTGACATCAAGAAAGCAGGAGGTGGCCAAGTGTTGGCAGTTTAAAATAGGCCTGACTTTAAGAGAAGGAAGGGCAATTGGAAGAAGAAGGGCAAGGCTAAAGATAAGATCTCTAAGCCAAACCAATCATCTTCCAAGGATGAACCACCTGCAAAGAATGATGAATGCTTTCATTGTAAGGGGAAAGGTCACTGGAAGAGGAACTGCAAGGTGTACTTGGCGTCCTTGAAGAAGGATGGCAGTAGTAAAGGTACTCCCGCTCATACACTTGTTGTTCATGTTACAGACATTTTCCTCGCTAACTCTTATATCAATTCTTTGGTATTTGATACCAGATCGGTTGCTCATATTTGCAATACGATGCAGGGAATGATAAGAAGTAGAAGCATGGAGAAAGGAGAAGTTGATTCCCACATGGGCAATAATGCAAGAGTTGCTGCATTGAATGTCAGGACGATGCAACTTCCCATGCCGCCAGGATTTATTTTGGAATTGAATAATTGTTATTTTGTTCCTAGTTTAAGTCGAAACATTGTGTCACCTTCATGTTTGATGAAGGATGGTTATTCATTTGCGAGTAAAGACAATGGTTGTGTGATCTCAAAGAATGATGTGTTTGTGGCTTTTGCATCCATTGTGAATGGGTTATTTATTTTAAATCTTGATGATGCACCTGTCTGTAATGTTAGTGCTAAACAACCTCAGCTTAATGAGTTAAGTCCTACCTATATGTGGCATTGTCGCTTGGGTCATATAAGTGAGAATCGCATGAAGAGGCTCCATGATGATGGTCTTCTAACTTTGTTTGATTTTGAATCATATGAGACATGTGAGGCTTGCATGCTAGGCAAGATGACCAAGGTGCCATTCAAAGGATTTCCTGAGAGGGCATCTGACTTGTTGGAACTTGTACATATTGATGTATGTGGACCAATGAGCACGATAGCTAGAGGCAGATTTCAATACTTCATAACTTTTACTGATGACTTTAGTAGATATGGATATGTCTACCTAATGAAGCATTAGTCTGAAACTTTTAAAAAGTTCAAAGAATTTCAGAATGAAGTAGAGAATCAGCGTGGTAAGAAGATCAAGGCCTTGCGATCTGATCGTGGAGGCAAATATCTAAGTCATGAGTTTAGCAATCATCTTAAGAGTTGTGGAATTGTTCCACAGCTTACGCCACCCGGAACACCTCAGAGAAACGGCATGTCTGAGCGATGTAATCGGACCTTGTTGGACATGGTTCAGTCTATGATGAGCCAGTCAGACCTACCTTTATCGTTTTGGGGATACGCTCTAGAAACAATCGCTTTCACATTGAATAGGGTACCATCTAAGTATGTAGTTAAGACACCATATGAGATGTGGACTGGTAAGAGTCCCAGTTTGTCTTTTCTGAAAATTTGGGGTTGTGAAGTTTATGTCAAATGACTTATATCAGATAAACTAACACCTAAATTAGACAAGTGCTTTTTTGTGGGATATCCGAAGGAAACTTTAGGGTATTATGTCTATAATCGGTCACAGGGAAAAGTGTTTGTTACTCGAAATGGTGTTTTCTTAGAGAAAGAGTTTCTCAAAAGAGAAAATAGTGGACAAAAGGTGTATCTTGAAGAAGTTCAAGATGAGCCAGTAGGGACTGACTCAACGAGTGATGCTAATGTAGCAGATCAAGTTGAGACACCCGTAGCAGTGGAGACACCACCACAACCATGAAGATCAGCAAGACTTCATGCATTGCATGGGGATTTGTTATTGTTAGATGATGACAAACCTGTAGATTATGCGAAAGCTATGATGGATCCAGATTTTGAGAAATGGCAAAGTGCCATGAGATCCGAGATAGATTCCATGGGATACAATCAAGTTTGGAACTTGGTTGACCTGCCTGACGGGGTTAGACCCATAGAGAGCAAATGGATCTTTATGAATAAGAAGGATATGGACGGAAACATTCTCATCTATAAAGCTCGACTTGTCACAAAAAGTTTTTGGCAAGTTTAAGGTATTGACTACAACATGACATTCTCGCCAGTAGCGATGCTTAAATCTATTCAGATCATTCTAGCAATTGCTGCATATTTTGATTATGAGATATGGTAGATGGATGTCAAAACAGCCTTTCTAAATGGGTATTTAGAAGAGGACATGTATATGATACAGCCCGAAGGTTTTGTTGATCCTAATAATGCTGGAAAGATATGCAAGCTTATGAAATCTATTTATAGGTTAAAGCAAGCATCTCGGAGTTGGAATATTCATTTTGATGAGTCAAAGGGTTTGGCTTCCGTCAGAATGAAGAAGAACCTTGTGTTTACCAGAAGGTAAGTGGGAGCACTATTGTGTTTCTGATCTTGTATGTGGATGACATACTATTGTTTGGGAATGATATTCCTATGTTGCAATCTATAAAGACTTCACTGAATAATAGTTTTTTGATGAAGAATTTAGGTGAAGTAGCATACATCTTGGGAATTAAGATCTATAGAGATAGGTCGAGAAGGCTAATAGAATGAAGCCAAGACATGTACATTGACAAGGTGTTGAAATGGTACAACATGGAACAGCCCAAGAAAGGGTTCTTGCCTATGTCACATGGTATGCGCTTTAGTGACAAGCAGTGTCCTTCATAAGATGAAGAGCGCAACCGCATAAGTAAGGTTCCATATGCTTTGGCCGTTGGTTACATCATGTATGCCATGATATGAACTCGCTCAGATGTCTCATATGCTCTAAGTGTTGCAAGCAGGTACCAAGCTAATCTGGGTGAACCTCACTGGACGCTTGTTAAGAACATCCTAAAGTACTTATGAAGGACTAAGGATGTGTTCCTAATCTATGGAGGTGATGTGGCAGAACCTCCTAAATCATATGGCCCACACGCATGATTATTGTCTAAATAGACTCCAAATAACCATGACTGTGTTCCATACGACTTAAAAAGTCTATCGGGTAAATCCCGAATCATCCACGATTCTCCGAGCAGGATCAATCGTTGTAGAGAGATATTACAGTATTACAACAGTTTGATATAAATAAAATACTACGGAGTAAAACAGCGGAAGACTTACAATAACATAAGTTTACAAACCTTTGAGTTTCAAATATTTACAACAATAAGTTTAGATTATACAAACCATAATAGTAGTGGAGCTGCAGTAGATAACCTTATTACAGTAACAAATGAAAAGCTCTGCCCAAGAGCTAAACATCTTTACTCGTCGTCGCTTTCCTCGACGACTGTCATGCAGCAGGATGCAAAGCATTCCTGCCCATGAGGCTCACCTGCAACAAGGGTTCAACAAACCCTGAGTACAAAAGTACTCAACAAGACTGACCCGACGAAAAAGAGGGGTGGAGACTCAAGAAATGCAGGCTAGAGGGACAAGGTAAGGCTTGTAAGAGATAAGAAATTTTGCGGAAAAGCTCAATAGAAAGAAAAGGTTGCTTGGACTAGCTCCAATTATCAACCAACTTCATTATTGATCCTTAATCTTTGTTCAAGTTGTTACTACAATGATGAACACCGATCGAGTCTTCTTCTTCGAGAAGCAACGGCGATTCGAATCCATTTTCATACCCAGCTGGGACCTAGGTCACTGGAATACCGGAGACTTTAACTCTGATGCACCCCAGATGAACCGATATACCGGGATAACAACCGCAGCCGTATATCACCACATGGCACCCGTGAGCTCTGCGGCCCAGCGTACCGAGATACATGGGAACTTAAACCCCACAGTAAAACACACTATGACATAGATGGGATCTCTAGCCCCACACTAGGTCACTCCATGATATACACGGCTCCAACCATCCGTATACCACTTCATGGATATGGATTTCTAAATTCTCGATATCACCAGTTCACCAACGGACGGGACCTAGGGCATCAACAGACGGAAACACTACAGAGGGACTCCATTCCCAATGCAAGTTCGTCGTCCGGACTCGATTTATTACTAATATCAAGATTTCAATAAAAAAACCAATCTCATCTTTTTCATTCTTTTAACTGTGAACATTTAAATAAATAAGCAGGGCTAAGCATTACTACTTATCTTCCAAGCAGGTAACAAGGTATAAGGAAATAAGACAGGTAATGCAGTTGGGTGGGTTTTCACTCAACTCCTATTACCTAATGCAACATATCATAGCTGAAGCGATAAAACTTTTATAAATAGAATAGGGTTTGAATGCATCCGGGGGCTTGCCTTGATATTCGGGGTAGACGGGTTCGAACTCTGGATCAACTCCCGATTCCTGAATCTGCTCGTCCTTGGAATCTGGTGCGACAACGTTAACTCTCCGTTAACGGAAACTATTCGATAATTAATATGCTTCAACATGATGGAATAGTAAACATGATGCTCGATGGATGCATGATCAAATTAAGGGATCAAGTACAACTTTTATTCACGATAAAGTTGCAAGCTAACAAAACTTCGTTTATAAAACTCATTAGGGTTAACTACGCCATTTAAGAAATTAATTAAACACATAAAATAACGTTAATTAAGCCCTAATGACATGATTAAGATAAGCGCAAACAATTAATTAAAGTGCCAAAGGTCATTAGGTTAATGACCCAAGGTCATCAATCAATCCCAAAGTCAAACAAATCCTATAATG
Organism: Bothriochloa decipiens; assembly: GCA_023333625.1. Lineage (NCBI taxonomy): Eukaryota > Viridiplantae > Streptophyta > Magnoliopsida > Poales > Poaceae > Bothriochloa > Bothriochloa decipiens. The sequence goes on along the minus strand of CM041643.1, from coordinate 26,957,684 downwards.
ATTAAACTTAACTAAAGGGGTTAATTAATTATTTAAAAGCATTAAATAAAGGCATAAAAATTAAAGTTTTCAAATTAAGCCCAAAATTTTATTTTAGAAAGCTCTTAGCCTAATTAGATGGCAAAACAAATTTTAGAATTAAAATCCAATTATTTTATTTATTAAAAATCATTGAAGGTCCATTTTTCAATTAAAAGGGCTAATTTTAACATATGCAAAAATACTCAAATTTGGCATTTCATATTTTTTTTAGGTAGATGGCATCATAAAGAACACTCATAAAAATTTTCAGAATTTTTGGAGCTGTTTATAAATTACTATGATTTTTCAAAGAAAATGGCATTTAAATTATTTTCTGAAAAAAGCAAAAGAAAATCGGCACAGTACTCCCGCGCTGAGCGACGGTCCGCCGACGGTTGACCGGCGATTACTCACCGTCGGCGAGGTCTCCGGTGACACAGTTTGTTCCTACAGGCTCATCTCGACACGGCGCGTCGATTGAGGTAGCTAACGGCGCGGCGGAGCGGCGGCGGCACCCATGCCAACTGCCATGGCGGCGCGGCGGAGCTAGGGCGCGGCGGCGACGCTCAACGGAGCGATTTCCAGCGACGGCAAGGTTACGAGCATGCGCAAGGTACTCAAACGGACTGGTTTGGCAACAAGATGAAGCCAAATTGGAACCCCAGCATCGGCGGCTATGTGCGCGGCGGCGCTGGCAACGTTGCGCCGGCGGCGAGCTACGGCTACCGGCGGCCATGACATGTAAATGATGAAATTGATGGCACAGATAGATGCAGGAGCTCACCACGGTGCTGGTGCACACGTTAATGGAGGCTCGGAGCAGCTGGGTTGAGCTGCGGCCGACGGCGGTGATGGCGGCGGCGGCGCTCTAGTGGCAAGACGGCGTCACGACGGTCTCCGGTGATGCGCTGCTCAAACTAAGGTGTGCATCAGGAGCAGTGGAACACGGATGATTGGATAGAGGGGTTAAAGGTAATATATTTTCACCTCCGACGGCGGCAAACGACGGCGATGGCACGGCGGCTCGACTGGCCGGGCGTGGAGAAGAAGGCGGCGTGCGGGTGGCTCGAGCGAGAAGAGCAAGCACGAACTAGCCCAAAATGACCGTGAGGATGTGGCAGAGCTGTTGGCAAGAGCAATCGGACAGAGATGAAGTGTCGGCTGTGAATTCGTACGGCGGAGCGAGGTCGTCGACGACGGTGGCGGGGAGAAGAAAGAAGAAAAACGACGGCGGCCGACCGGTACTTATAGGACGGAGGCGATACTTGAGCGAGCGACACGACGACGGTGAACCTTCACGCATCCAGGAGCGTGTTGGTGGCCAAGAAGGTGCGGTGGTGGTCGGCGGCGCGCGATGAGAAGCCGACGATGGCGGCCGACGATAGGTTTCGGTACTGTTCGAGAAAATTATAGAATTGCCATCCGTTTCAAAATACAAATTATTCCAAAATTTATATAAGAACTTGAAAATCTCCAAAAATATCACTTGCATAACTTTTCACTTTTCCTTTAACTAGCATCCTTAAATTCTTTCTGGATTTTGAAATTTGAATTCAAATTCAAAAAAAAGGATAAAACCCTAGAAACAAACATTTGAAATTACTTTTGATTTTTCAATAAAACTTGAATATCTTCAAAACTATGAAATGTTTAACTTTCCAAACCAAACCTTTTTCAAATACAAAATTTTCCAAAATTTTGCATAATTTTTGAATTATGGTTTTAAATTCAAAAGGGGACAAATGCTAAAAAACTGTATTTTCAAATTCATTTGAAATTTCTTTTGGAAACTTGAAAAACTTTATATACCAACTTTGTAGCTCTTGTCAAGATCTACAAACTGTCTTTTTAGAGTATCCCCAAATTCTTTATAGATTTTGAATTAGAGAAAAGGGGGTAAAACTAGGTTTTGAAATAAAGGGTTTTTTTTGAAATAGAATTTAAACTCGATTTGGTTTCTAACTTAATTGGTTGGTCATTAATGATCACAAACATCATCCAAGGACATTTTTAGGTCATTGACCCAATGACACCCTTGGTTGACCAAGTTGACTTTTGAAAAACCTCTTATAGCATTTCCAATTTGAATTTAAATTTGAATTGCCAGGCTTAGAAGTAAGCTTTGGAATCCAAATTAAACTTCAAATATGGAAATCATTTTTAAAGTTGAACTTAGACTTATACACTATGCTTGACACTAGTGTAAACATAGTTTACACCTCAAGTACATATAGTATAAACTAAGCATTTGCGATGCCATTCGAAAATAGGGTTTTATTATTTCATGTGACAAATCATTCCAGAAACGCAATCAACCTATGAAATATAAACTTGTTTTAGTTGATGCACATTAAGGTTGACTTAAACATGAATGCTTTGCAGTGCATATGATGACATGGCATGTTTTAGTTAATATAACACCAGAGGTGTTACAGGTGAGGAGAAGCTCGTTGTAAACGGTTACACCGATGCTAGCTTCCAAACCAACGGGGATGATTCACTATCTCAATCAGGTTTTGTGTTAACAATAAATGGTGGTGCAGTTAGCTGGAAAAGTTCTAAGAAGGAACGGTGTCCAATTCTACAGCAGAAGCCGACTACATTGCAGCTTCTGGCGCTGCAAAGGAAGGTGTTTGGTTGAGGAGGTTCCTCATTGAGCTTGGTGTGTTTACGAATACGTCGGGCCCATTGAATTTACATTGTGATAACAATGAGGCGATTGCACAGGCTAAGTAGCCTAGGGATCACCAGAAGAACAAACATGTACTCCAGAAGTTTTATCTCATTCGAGAGTTTGTGAAACAAGAAGAGATCAAATTGTGCAAAATACATACGGATTTGAATGTAGCAGATCCTTTAACAAAGGCTCTTCCACAGCCTAAGCATGAGGCGCACATGAGGTCTATGGGGATTAGACATCTAAGAGATTAACTCTCGTGCAAGTGGGAGACTATTGGGAATATGCCCTAGAGCTAATCATGTAGATGATTATATTCCAATTGTATCCATGATTAATAAAATGTTCATTGAATATCCATTAAAGACAACTTGTATTGATTAGCAATTATGTGAATTGTTTTGTGAAACTCTTTACTTGCATGATTATTCTAATGTTGTCCCTAGTCGGCATTCTTGTGAGAACACACTTGAATATTAGACCAGCACATGTATTAGTTGATGGCTATGTTTCACAAGTCGTGGACATAGAGATGTCAAAATAATAATGTGGGCACATGTGAAACATGTAGGCTGGACTGACCCGACATGAGAAAGTCTCTATTCACATCATGTACCTTATGTCCTTAGACCTAAGATTGTGGTATGTACTCAAGATGTGAAACGGCCTACATAGGGACTATCAAACGCTACTCCGTAACTGGGTAGTTATAAAGGTGGTCTTCGGGTGGTCGGAAAGCATGCTTGAGACATAGACAATCAAGATCGAATTTGCCCCTCTCTACGCAAGAGAGATATCACTGGATCACTCAAGTGATTGGATCAACAAATGCATGGCTGTGCTTGGGTTAAGTGTTAACCCACGAGTTAAACCATATATCAAGTGGCAAAGGGAATAACTTGTATGTGGTCGTAGTGGTTCATCTAATATGATCTTTGCGTGCACATAGGAGTTGTCACGCCTTGCTAGAGGCCGCTGTCAACTTGTCGATACCAAGGAAATGGGTACCCCAAACACTTGGTTTACCGAGCTAAACCTCGCAAAATCAGCAACTCGACCCCTCCGGTGACCTCCCGCGCTAACGTACGAAGGCCCGCAGGCTGAGACATATCAGGCTGACCCATGAACGGACAACGACGGCCCAAAGCCAAAGCCTGCTCGAGAGGCTACCGAACGGACTGGTACTGTACACACGAGGGTACAATTCGAGCGACCCCTCGAAGACGGAACTTCGCCCTGCGAACGAGCCTGCCCTCGAGGACGTAACTTCGTTCGGGCGAATGGGCGGTCCTCGATGGCAGTGCACCCCTCGGCTACCGACTCTCCCGTACGGGCCTGAGTGCATTTAATGTGATCTACCTACCCCCACCTAACCGCATGGCCACAGTTATGGTAACAGTTGCAGGCGTGGCGGTCAAATTTGGCTTTTACCGCCCATGCCCCGGAATATCGCAAGTCGTACTACGCTGTAGCACCATACCGAGCACTGTGCCACGTCCAGCACCACCTCGAGACGTATAAACCGGCACGTTTCCCGCATTTTCCAGGATTCGGCCTTATCCGACGAGGCTCGACCTCCTCAGCACGACCCCCTCGACTCCAGCCAAGACTCTCGACCATCGCCCCTCGACTTCATCAAACGAACCCTCGAGCAAAACTTCAACAACTCCCGACGCGATGGCTGCAGGGCCTCCTATACCGACGTACATCACTACAGCGGCACCGACGTGATCGGCCTCAACGTCGTACATCATTAGCTACGCGGACTCAAAATACATGTACCCCTGTGCCCCTCCTTCATCTATAAAAGGAGGCGCCAGGACCTACCGAAAGGAGGATCGATCGAGAGCATAGAAACGCTATCTTTAGATCACAGAACAACACCGTGAGATAGCGTAAGGTTGAGAACTAGGTGTCCAAACGCCCAAGCTCCACCACGCGCTCCTCACACCTACTTGTATTTCCCTTGTACTAGCACTTCGGTGCAAGATAACACGAATCATCCTCCCCCCGCTGGACGTAGGGCCTTCTTTGCCCGAACCAGGATAAATTGCCGTGTCCTTCTTGCATCACCCACCGGATTAAGGGAGCACGCAATTACGAATATTACTCATTGGTGTTAACCCCTCGAGGGTCAAAACACCGACAGTTGGCACGCCAGGTAGGGGAGCCACGTGTCACTAATGATTTCCCGCCATTTTTCTGGATGGGCGACTTTATTTCACCACTTCCGCACACTATGGTTATCTGGTTTGGGAGCCTGGAGTTCATGACCCTCGACCAGGGCTACGACATGACCCTGCTCTCAATCAGTGACCCGAACGGAGGTCGCGGTACGCCCCCACGCTCTTGGGGGGCCGCTCACTAGTCTCACGACCTTGCTTCCACATCCAGAAGAAGGCACGGTCGGCACCGTCATCGCCATCAACCTAAGTCGGGGAGGGTTCCCGCCGCTTTCTCCTCGCCCCTGACCGGAGATGACGAACCCCTTGTTGAGGGAACATCTGACCCGAGTTCAGAGGTAGAGGGCAAACTGACAGGACCCCACCACAACCCCGAATCCACCTTCGCTGTATGCACGTCGAGGAAGCGCGACGAAGCCCCCGCTCGATCGAGCCCGCTCTCGCACGAGCTGTTCGAGTGCCATCGGCGGCCTTCGTTCGACTTCAACAATCCCACAATGACAATCTCGACAGTGACCTACTCTAGCATGAGCACGTTGGAGGACCGCTCAAGTACCCTTCTCCGAGCAATGACGGACGTGGAGACTGTCACACCGGCCTCCGAGGGTTTGGCCTTCGTAAGAGCGCCCGGCCCCCGAAGGTACACCGTCGGCACACTCCGATGGCAGCTGCAGGAGGAGGTGCGGGGGCAATTCCCCGTCTTCTACTGTGGCAACCCTGACTCTGACTCTGATCATTGGGATCCTACCCACGAGTGCCTCCACATCGATCGTGACGTCGACTCCAATCAGGACACCGTCGATCCAGCGGTCGCGACGGCTACCGCTGTGGCGAGAGACGCTCCCCCCAGAGCAGAGGACCAACAACCAGATGCGCCCTGAGAAGCGTGCCCCTGTCCTGGCGAGCAGGACACACAGCTGGCACAGATTCAGGAGTTGTAGGCGAAGCTCGCCGACGAGCAGGAACGCTTGCACCTACTCGAGCTGACCCTCGAGCAAGAGCGACGACCGCCCGGTGGTAGAGCCCGAGCCAGGGCCCGAGAAGTCAACCGGCAGATCATCGAGGCAGGAGCACCCAAGCAACCCACCAACCATTATCCCTGAGCAAGCCAGAACATTGTTGCGATGGCTATGCTCCTTCGCAATATGCCCGCGCCATCCAACTCGCAAGCTCGGCGGATACAACGTGAGGTCTTGGATCTCCTCCAGGTAGCTGCTGTCCAGCAAGCCAAGAGTTCAGCCTCGAGGCATCGAGGGGCTGCCTCCGAACCTCAGGTCGAGCCCTCCCGGCGCGAAAGGGAGGGCTCGATCGATCAGGGGGCGACCCCCCGACAGAAGAAGAAGCTGGCCCAAGAACGTATCAACGACGACCGCGCTCCCCGCGACACACGCCTCGACATTGTCAAGAACCGCAGACGCAAGCATGGGGATGCCGAGGATCGAGGGTACAGCGCCCATCATGGAGGGCGTTACGACAGCGACGAAGACCGACAGGCCCCGGAGCCACCGGGTCCCCGAGTCTTCAGCAGGAAGATCCGCTGTGCCCAGCTGCCCGACAAGTTTCGACCCCCCATGAGTATTGTCAAGTACAACGGCAAAACCAATCCTGAGCTCTGGCTAGCTGACTTTCAGTTGGCTTGTCAGGCGGGCGGGGCGCGTGACGATCACACCATCATACATCACCTTCCCCTGTTCCTGTCCGACACCGTGCGTAGGTGGCTCGAGGAGCTTCCCCCTGACCAGATTCATGGCTGGATCGACCTTGTTTGGATCTTCGAGGGGAACTTCAAAGGTACCTACGTACATCCCGGGAATTCCTGGGAACTGCGCAACTGCAAGCAGAAACCAGGGGAGTCTCTCCATGACTTTGCTCGACGATTCTCCAAGCTCCGCACCGAACTACCCCACATCTCTGATCTCGACATCGTTCTAGCGTTTGTTGCGGGTACAACCTGCAAGGACCTAGTTCACGAGTTAGGGCGTAACCGCCCCGACACCGTCGATGAGCTCATGGATGTGGTCGCCAACTACGCGGCTGGCGAAGAGGCCGTCGGTGCCTTCTTCAGCAACGGGAAGGACAAGGGAAAAACGCCGGTAGCCGACAACGTCGGAGGCTCGAGCAAAGGGCCGAAGAGAAATAACAAGAAGAAGAAAAATCAGCAGGGCAAGCGTGAGGCTGCAGAAGATGATCTCGTCGCAGCAACCGAACGCAAAAGACCTCGAGGTCCCCCCGAGGGCGCCATCTTTGACAAAATGCTCGAGGAGCCCTGTCCTTATCATAAGGACGGGGCAAGGCACAAGCTTAAGGACTGCCGCATGCTTTGAAGGCACTTCAAGCAAGTGGGCGTGAAGAAAGGTGATGACAAGAAAGACCAAGGTGGTGGCGAGGGAGACAACGGGGAATACGAAAAATTCCCCGAAGTCTATGACTGCTACATGATCTACGGGGGCCCCTCGACCCAGCTCACGCCCCGACAGCGTAAGCGGGAGCGTCGAGAGGTCTTCTCCATTCGTGTCACGACGCCTCACTACCTCGACTGGTCTGATGCGCCCATCATGTTCGACTGCGATGACCATCCGGATCGAGTCCCCAACCCCAGGGCCTATCCGCTCGTCGTCGACCCAATCATCATCAACACCCGCCTCTCGAAGGTCCTCATGGACGGCGGCAGCAGCCTGAACGTCATCTACCTCGAGACCCTCGACCTCCTGGGAGTCAGGAGGTACCAACTTTGACCCAGCGCCGGGGGGTTCCATGGCGTCGTGCCAGGGAAGAAGGCCTTCCCCGTCGGCCGTATCGACCTTCCTGTCTGTTTTGGCACCCCTGCCAACTTCAGGAAAGAGACCCTCACCTTCGAGGTGGTCAGGTTTCATGGAACGTATCACGCCATCATCGGCCGACCGGGCTACGCGCAGTTCATGGTGATCCCGAACTACACCTACCTCAAGCTCAAGATGCTAGGACCCAAAGGCGTCATCACTGTCGCCTCCTCCTACGAGCACGCGTACGACTGCGATGTTGAATGCGTCGAATATGGGGAGGCCGTCAAGCAAAATGCCATGATAGCGCGACCCTCGAGCACCTTGCTGACGAGATGCTAGACCCCAAGCGACACGCCGGCAACTTCGAGCTAGCACAAGACACCAAGAAAGTCCCCCTCGACCCGAGCTGCACATGCGAGAAGGTGCTAACGATCAGCGCCGACCTCGAGGACAAATAGGAAGCCGTGCTCATCGACTTTCTCTGTGCGAACGCCGATATGTTTGCGTGGAGTCCTTCGGATATGCCGGGCATACCGAGGGAAGTCGCCGAGCACGCCTTGGAGATCCGGGCCGGGTCCAGACCGGTGAAGCAACGCCTGCGCCGCTTCGACGATGAGAAGCGCAGGATCATCGGCGAGGAGGTTCATAAGCTTTTGGCGGCTGGATTCATCAAGGAGGTCCATCACCCTGAATGGTTAGCTAATCCCGTGTTAGTTAAGAAAAAGAATGGAAAAATGCGGATGTATATTGACTATACTAGTTTAAACAAAGCATGTCCCAAAGTTTTGTTTCCTTTACCACGCATTGATCAAATTGTCGACTCTACCGTTGGATGTGAAACCCTCTCGTTCCTCGATGCTTATTCCAGCTACCACCAAATCAAGATGAAAGAGTCCGACCAGCTCGCGACTTCATCACACCTTTTGGCATGTACTGCTACATCACCATGCCCTTCGGCCTTCGAAACGCCGGGGCAACGTATCAGCGGTGCATGCAACACGTCTTCGATGAACACATAGGCGACATGGTCGAGGCCTACGTCGATGACATCGTGGTCAAGTCCAGAAGAGCGGACAACCTCATCCGAGACCTCAAAATTGCATTCGGGTGCCTTTGAGCCAAAAACATAAAACTCAACCCCGAGAAATGTGTCTTCGGAGTGCCTCAGGGCATGCTCCTCGGATACATCGTCTCCCAGCATGGGATCAAGGCCAACCCCGAGAAGGTAGCGGCCATCACACGAATGGGGCCGATTCGGAATCTCAAGGGCGTGCAGAGGGTCACGGGCTGCCTCGTGGCCCTCAGCCGCTTCATCTCACGTTTAGGGGAGAAGGCCATGCCTCTATACCGCCTCTTGAAAAAATCCGAGCGATTCACATGGACCGCGGAGGCCGAGGAGGCCCTCGACGAACTCAAAGCCAAGCTGACATCCACTCCGATTCTCGTCTCTCCTCGACCAGCAACGTCGACCGAACCACCCGAGCCCCTCCTCCTCTATGTCGCCGCAACCACTCAGGTGGTCAGCGCGGCCATAGTGGTGGAGAGGCAGGAGGAAGGGCGCACCTTGCCCATCCAGTGGCCCGTTTACTTCGTCAGTGAAGTGATTTCGAAAATGAAAATCCGCTACTCACAGGTACAGAAGCTGCTCTACGCCATCGTCCTTACACGTCGCAAGCTCCAGCACTATTTCCTCAGCCACCCGGTTACCGTGGTATCCTCGTTCCCCTTGGGGGAGATCATCCATAACCGGGAGGCCCCTGGAAGGATTGCCAAGTGGTCGGTCGAGCTAATGGGTGAGACCATCACCTACGCACCATGGAAGGCCATCAAGTCTCAAGTGCTGGCGGATTTCATCGTCGAGTGGACCGACACTCAGTTGCCACCAGTCCAAATCCAAGCCGAGCTGTGGACGATGTACTTCGATGGGTCGCTCATGAAGACAGGAGTAGGCGTGGGCTTGCTCTTCATTTCACCCCTCGGAGTCCACATGCGCTACGTCATTCGCATCCACTTTGCCGCTTCTAACAACGTCGCGGAGTACAAAGCACTTGTCGCTGGATTACGAATCGCCCTTGAACTCGAGGTCCGACGCCTTGACGTTCGAGGCAACTCGCAGCTAATCATCGACCAAGTGATAAGGCCTCGAGCTGCCATGACGCTAGGATGGAAGCATACAGCAACGAAGTGTGCAAGTTGGAAGACAATTTCCACGGCCTTGAGCTTAGTCATATCGCTCGACGATACAACGAAGCTGCGGATGAGCTCACAAAAATCATATCAACTCGAGGTACAGTCCCTCCAGACGTGTTCTCGAGGGACCTCTTCGAGCCCTCCGTCGATTTGGGCTCGGGGGCTTGCACCACGCCCTTGAAGCTCCACCCCATGACCTCAACCGGGGCCCCCTCGACCAGGGCCCAGGTTATGGAGATCCAGGAGACCTCTTCTCCGTTGAACCCGCCACCGGATTGGCAAGCCCCTTTACTCAACTGCCTCATTCGGGGAGAGCTTCCGGAGGACCGGACCGAAGCTCGACGGATCGCGCGACGGGCCAAGTCCTACATCATCTACGGTGATGGCAAGGAACTCTACAGGCAAAGCCTCTCAGGCGTTCTTCAGCGCTGCATTACCATCGAGGAAGGCAGGAGGCTCCTCGAGGACATACACTCGGGGGCCTGTGGCCATCACGCAGCACCAAGGACCCTCGTAGGCAACGCCTTTCGATAGGGTTTCTACTGGCCGACCGTCGTTTTCGACGCCAAAAACCTTGTTCGCTCGTGAAAAGGGTGTCAGTTTTACGCCAAGCAGACAAACCTCCCAGCTCATGCCCTACAAATGATCCCCATCACCTGACCATTCGCAGTCTGGGGGCTCGATCTTGTGGGGCCTCTCAAGAGGACAACCAAAGGATACACGCACCTGCTCATTGCCATCGACAAGTTTACCAAGTGGATCGAGGCCTGGCCCATCAGCAACATCCGCTCCAAATGGGCAGTTGAGTTCTTCACCGACATCATCCATCACTTCGGGGTCCCGAACGTCATCATCACTGACAATGGCACACAGTTCACCGGCAAGAAGTTCTTGGACTTTTGCGATCGCCATCACATCCGTGTGAATTGGTCCGCGGTTGCACATCCTCAAACTAACGGCCAGGTCGAGCGCTCCAATGGCATGATTTTGCACGGCCTCAAGCCAAGGATCCTCAACTGCCTCAGCAAGCATGGAAAAAAATGGGCCATGGAGCTGCCGTCGGTCCTATGGAGCTTAAGGACAACACCTAGTCGAGCCACGGGCTTCACCCCATTCTTCTTGGTCTATGGGTCCGAGGCCGTCCTCCCCACTGACCTCGAGTATGGATCCCCTCGACTAAAGGCGTCCAACGAGCAAAGCAATGAAGAAGCCATCGCAAACGCCGTCGACTAGCTCGAGGAGGCTCGAGACATGGCGCTAATTCACTCCATGAGGTATCAGCAAAAACTTCGACGCTACCACGACAAGCACGTGCGCCCGAGGGACTTCCAGGTTGGAGACCTCGTCCTACGTCGACGACAGAGCAAAAAGGGACGTCACAAGCTGACCCCGCCATGGGAAGGCCCATACACTGTAGCTAAGGTGCTAAAGCCCGGGACGTACAAGCTCGCTAACGACAAAGGCGAAATCCTCACCAACGCATGGAACATCGAACAGCTACGTCGTTTCTACCCTTAGGGCACCAGTGCCCTTGTACATTCTCGCATGTTTTGTACATTTCTGCATGACAAATATAAGGAGTACTTTCGATTATAAGTTCAAACTTGTTATTGTACATGCAAGAGGTAGCCTCGACCCTGTCTCGCCAGAGTCGAGCCTCCCTCGGGGGCTAACGAGGGGGGACCCCCTAAGTTCCGAAAAATACAAGCGACTTTTTTTCGCATGCCTCCCTTTCGCTTCCCAACTAAGTTGAAAAATGCCTCGAACTCCCTAGGGGTCGAGGGCTGTCGAGCCGGAGCTCTCCTACGCCTCTGGGCTACGGTACCTCCACTCGCTCCCCCCTGAGGGATACGAGCTTGCGTCGAATGCTCAGTCGTAAAGCAAGAGTCAGGCGATTAGAACTCGAGCGCTTCTTCTTTCTCACGCCTCAATACGCTTCACGACTAAGTAGAAAACGCCTCGAACTCCCTAGAGGGTCGAGGGCTGTCGAGCCGGGAGCTCTCCTACGCCTCCGGGCTACGGTACCTCCACTCGCTCCCCCTCGAGGGATACGAGCATGCGTCGAAAACTTAGTCAAAAAAGAAAAGTCTAGGTGAAAAGAAAGCAGAAAAGGCTCAAAAGTAAAACGATAAATCGCATTACGATAGATGCATTAATGTTCAAAAAGGGCTTTCAAAGCCACATTGAATATAAGTTACAAAAAACTAATTCATTACATGGGCACCTTCGCCCAGCCTTGCCCTACAGGCCCGCTCCATCGCCGCCCTCCTCGACGAGGTACCCTTCAACCACAGGGGGGAGGACTTCATCCTCGAACAGCTTTGCCAGCGCTCCCCCCGGCCTCTCGGCGTCATTAATGAGCCCTCGGCATCGCTCCTCATTCTCCGCGTCGGTCTTCGAGATATCAGGAACAAAGCCTTGGGCCACCACGTTCATGTCAAAGACGAAGCCGGAGGAGACCACTGCTAGCGCCCGCTTCACGCCGGTATGAAGTGCCTCCCGCACGCGATCACGAAGGGTGGCATCGAGGTAGTAGATCCGGTCGACGAGCGCGGCACTCGAGATGTCTTCTTCAGTACCCTCGATAGGCCCGACCTCCCAGGAGGCGTAGAGCCCGTTGAGGGCAACCGGAGCCAGCCGAGAAGCGCCCCCTCCGCCACGAGGCTCTCCTGTAGTGCCTTGGCGGCGGTTTGGGTAGCAAGCAACTCAGATTCGAGGCCTGAAACACAAAGCAAGAATCAGACAAAACCATACGGGAAGAAAAAAGATCAAAAGCTCTTTAAGGAACTCACCAGCACAGCGAGTCTCGAGGGCGTTGCGATCCCCCAGCACGGTGTCGCGCTCCCCTCGAGCCTCGTCCCGCTCCCACTGGGCCTCCTTGAAGGCCTGGGTCACCTCCGTTTCCTCGCAGCGGAGGGTCTCGAGGGTGCCACCAGCCAGGATGATGGCCTGCTCCTTCTCTTGGAGGGTAGCCTTCATCGCCCCGAGCTGGGTTTCTAGGCTAGCGGTCCGGTTCTTCTCCTCCTGGGCCAAGGCAGAGAGGGTGTTGCGCGCCATGGAGACTTCAGCGAAGCTGGCCTCGAGCGAGCAGATGCGCTCCACAGAGCTTTGAGCCTCCCCAGGAGTAGCTCGACGCGCTCCTGGGCTCGGATGCTCTCGCCCTTGGCCCTCCCCGCTTCGGCCTTGGCCGCGTCAGCCTGCTCCCTGGCACGCTTGAGCTCCACCTTGAGGTGGGTGGCTTCCCCTCGAGCGGCCTCAGAGTCCTCCTTCACCCAGGCGGCCTCCCCTTTGTCTTTGGCAGCCTCCTCCCTGGTCTGCTTTAGCTCCTCCTCAATCTCGGCCACCCTGCCCTGCGCAGAGCGGCCGGCTTCGAGTTGGTGAAGCATTTCCTCCCGGCTGTTGTGCGTTTCATGGAGGAAGTACGACTTGGAGTAGGAACGCCTCCGCGCCTCCTGGGGACAAGAAGTCGAGGGTTGAGGCATTTCATACGAAAGAATTTAAAAAACTGCATATGGCCTACACAGCGACTCACCGTGAGGTTCCGGTCGAGGCCTTCGGCGAGCTCGACGCCCAGCTTCAGCAAGTGCCGCAGCCACGCCCAGGACCGCTCGGCCTCCTCCCAGCACTTGACCTCCGCTGAGTCGTTCATCTCGATCCCAGGAGTGCTGGAGTCACCGAGTTCCCAGAGTACGATGCGCTCCTTGCCCCAATGCGGAAGGACCGTCTTGACCTTGGCTCGCGCCAAGGACTCGACCTCGTCCACCACATCACGTGGGACGCCGTAACTCACGGCCAACTCCGCCAGGGTGTGGAATTCCGAGCGGCGCGGGCATCCCTCAGCCCGGGGTCAGACGTCGACCTCCTCAGCACGCCAGAAGCCGCCGTCTCCTCCGGCTGCTCCATCGACGGTTGCGGCGGCTAACCCAACGCTGCTTCTGGCGCCTTCGTAGGCAGCAGAGGCATCAAGGCCGTCGCTTGCCCCGACACCATGACTTGTGGCGCCGGCAGGACCACCGTCGATGCGTCTTCCGCCGGGTGCTGTACTGAGGCCTCCTCCAGTTGTGCCCCCGGCAGCTGAGGGACCATCGACGCCTTCGGCGCCGTTTCTCCTTCGGCCAGCAGCTCGTCCAGGGTAATCACAGACACCCATTGCTTGGGCAGTCCGAAAGTCGCCTCCGCCTCCGGCGTCTCAGGCGGTTGCTGCGCCGGTGGGTCCAGCGGCGCCGTGTCCCCCGGCGGTGTCTGCTGTGCCTGCTGATGCTGGGGCTGGCCCCTAGTTTCCTCCTCCTCCCGCCACTCCGACGGCTCCTTCTCCCCTCCTGCTGCGGCCGTGGCAGCTTCGCTTCTTGCAGGGCCCCCTGCTCCTGCTCCCTTCGGGCCTCGAGCTCGCGTAGCCCCGTCGGCCAGGGCCTCCGCTCTCCCGTCGAGGGGGGAAGGGCCGTGGTCTCCTCACCCTCGAGGTCCATGATGACTACCTCCTCTCCCAGCTCATGGCCCTCGGGGGTTCCCGCTTTGGGTGCGGGGATCGAAGCCTCTGGCCCGCCAGGAACAAAAGCTCCCGACGTCGGGGCACCGCCCCCTGGTGCTGGGCCAAGATCGAGGGCCACATGCGACGACATCAAGGAGGCGCTCCCTCCCTCATGCGTCCTCCCCGGCTCGGAGTCGCCGCCCACCGCGGACCCCAAGATGCTCGACCCTGCAGCAAGAGTGGAACCCGTCAGCCTACCGCGCGCCAGAGCACCGAGGGCTGAGGATAACCACTTGGCTTCCCACGTAGCCAAGGGCCTCGACATCGCACCTGTGACCGGGGCCTCCATCTTCACGGCTGCATCTATCTTGAGCCGCTTAGCCAGCGCGAGAGACGCCTCCTCGATCTGGCGCTTGGGCCTGGATGGGAAGCAGAACAGTAGAAAGTTTATTAAATTGCGCAAGGAAGACGCAACGAAAAGAAAACGAACCAACGTGAAGGGGATAGAGGCCTTTTGGGTCCCCCTCGAACCACCAGCAGATTTTGAGACCCCTCCCGAAGCCGAGCTCTTCCCGGGGCTGAGGCTGCTCGGGGCCGTCGGTGGGGTCGCCGCACCTCCCTGCTTCGATGGGGCCTCCTGGGCACGCCTCTGCTCTGCCCGCACCGATGACCGGGACCGGGTTTCCTAGATCAAAGTGGGTGGGGTCCCGCCTCGAGTACAACGCGAGGGGGGTGTTCCTCCTCGAGGCGAAGCCTCGGCCCCCCTTTTTCCATGTCGGCGCTCCGAGGCCGACGCCACCGGCTGGGGGACGCGCTGCTCCGTCGCCTCCTCCTGCACGAATGGGCGGTCCGCATGGGAGGAACCCGACAAGATGCGATCGAGGTGCCCCTCCACCCCCTCGACATCATCACTGTCATCATCATCTTCATCTCCCTTGGACGAGGGAGACTCCTCCTCCGGGAGCCCGTCGCGCCTCTGCTCAGCACGGCACTTCGCAAGTCTTTCGCGCTCCTGGAGCTTCTTAGCTTTCTTATTCTCCTCCTCGTCCTTACTCCGCTTCTCTTGCTGGGCGGTGAAGTGTCTTACCTGATGATCGGGAGCGTCCTCCCTCAGCGGGGGCCTCGATCTCCGGTACTCGATTCTCCCCTACACAAAGATGTTTAGTCACAGGGACAAGAGAAAGGAAAGGGGGGAAACGCGAACGGCACAGGTCGAGGCACTCACCAGGTCAAGGCAACCCTCCTCCAGCCTCATGGGGAGGCGATTGACGTCTTCCACCCTGAATGAGCCAGCCACCATCCCCTTTACCCACGCAATGACTTCCGCAGTGGACGGCCTCTCGCCGGACATCCGGCACCTCTTGAGAACCTCGGGTGCCGCCGAGGGGACCATCTCATCCAACCGCAACGGGCGCTCCATCAGAGGGAGCACCCGTCGACTGTGGAAGGCCGAGACCACCACACCCGCTATCAGGCCCGCCTCTCAAAGGGTCCTCATCACGACGACGAGGGGATGAAGTCGACGCTGAAGATCTCCCGTGACACCGTGTGGCCAGTTGTATGGACGCTCGACGATAAGCCGCCCGGTGTACGGCGGGAGGTAGCCGCCATCGTTGTGAAGGTAGAACCACTGCTCGTCCCACCGGGAGTGGTTGGATGTCAACCCGGTGGGGATGTACTCACGTGGCTCCTCCGACCTCCCGGTCTTCAACGCGAAGTTGAGGCACCCCGCTCTGACGATTCGCCTTACTCCTTGCGCCACCGGGGAGGCGAACCACTCCCCCTTGTAAAGGTGGAGCCATAGCTCCCAATGTGGCACCATCCTGAGGTAGCCCTCATAGACGGCCGCGAAGATGGCGGCGTTGGAGATGGCGTAGGGGGAGAAATGGTGGAGCTCGACGCCGTAGAAGTTCGTCAAACCCCGCATGAACTCGCTCAGGGGCACACTGAACCCATGCAGATGATACTTGAGGAAGCTCACCATGTAGCCCTCCGGCGGATTTGGCTCTTGGTGGTCCCTGGGCGGCGCAATCCACTCCGACCGATTCGGATCGGTGATGGGGCGGAGAAGTCCTTCCCTCACCAGCTCGATCAGCCTTTGCCGCATCACGGTCGACGGGCGCCAGGGCTCGGCGGGCTGGAGGACGGGGGCCATGGCGGCAGCGGCAGCACAGATCTGCTCGGTGGGCGTGGCGGCGGCAACAACAGTACGAATCTCCTCAGCGGACGGACGACCAGGAAGGTTCCCAATCGTGACTTCTTGCTCTAAGTTTTTACCCTCACGCGCGCAGGATAGCAGGAGTTCGAAAGGATGGCAAAGGTGGGAGTGAACACTTGTCCCCCTCTGTTTTTATACTCAGGAAGAGCAACGGGCGGAGTCCAGTAGTAGGAAAAAGGTAACTCCCCGCAATTAATGCGTTTACCTGACCGTTCCCCCCTCGATCCTCGACCGGACGCACGCGTCACACCTCTGACAGAGAGCCGTTGCTCGGGCCCGCCACGATCGCATCGCTGAAGCCCTTCTCCTCAAAAGGCGCGTCCAATGATAAGAAAAGAGAACCGTTGCTCGCTAACGGAGTTTCCTACGAAAGGTAAAATGGGCTCTGGCCCCACCTCGAAGCCTCGAGGGAGCGAAGGCCGGTCCTCGAGTGAGGGCTCAACGGCCGCCCTTGAGCACCAAAAAAGGAACGAGCTCTGGCCCCACCTCAAAGCCTCGAGGGAGCGAAGGCCGGTCTTCGAGTGAGGGCTCAATGGCCGCCCTTGAGCGCCAAAAAAGGAACGGCGCCAAAGAAATCGGGCTCCGGCCCCAAGCCTCGACGGAGCGAAGGCTGGCCCCATGATCAAGGTTCGACAATCGCCCTCGAGCCCCGAGTCAGGGGTGACCAAGGGGGAGCCAACACGAGGCCCTACTGGAGAACGAACTCTCGAGACCTCTTTGGACGCATCCAAGGCAAAACGATACGGACTTTATGGAATCCCCCCGAAGGGAGGCATCGAGCCGCCGAGACCTATCGAATAGAATCGGTATCCGTAGGACCATTGTGTTTTGCTTTAATGAGACCGCCTCCAGGCCTCCTGCCAACCTCTATCGAACGAGGAACGGGCTCTCGCTTGGATTTTCCCATTACCAGCTCACTGAGAACTTCACGGCTCGCCCTATCGGGGGTAGTCCGATGCTTCTCGCCTCACATCCAATCGAAAGGTCTCGTGAGAACAATGCCGAGGCCAGCAACGCCCCAGCCGCACGAGGCTCGGGGGCTCGCCTGTGCCCGGTGCCCCTCGACAAAAGAGGGTTACCCCCGCGGGGGTCGCTCACACACCCCCCATGAAAAAATCCGAATCACGTTCCATTTCCAATTCCTGACCCCCTGCCCGAGTGACATCACTCGCACAGGGGCTCGGGGGCTACTGTCTATACCCAGGAAATGGGTACCCCAAACCCTTGGTTTACTGAGCTAAACCTTGCAAAATCATCAACTCGACCCCTCCGGTGACCTCCTGCGGTAACGTACGAAGGCCCGCAGGCTGAGACATATCGGGCTGACCCACGAACGGACAACGACGGCCCAAAGCCAAAGCCTGCTCGAGAGGCTACCGAACGGACTGGTACTGTACACGCGAGGGTACAATTCGAGTGACCCCTCGAAGATGGAACTTCGCCCTGCGAACGAGCCTGCCCTCAGGGATGTAACTTCGTTCGGGCGAATGGGCGGTCCTCGAGGGCAGTGCACCCCTCGGCTACCGACTCTCCCGTACGGGCCCGAGCGCATTTAATGCGATCTACCTACCCCCGCCTAACCGCATGGCCACAGTTATGGTAATAGTTGCAGGCGTGGCGGTCAAATCTGGCTTTTACTGCCCATGCCCTGGAATCCCGCAAGTCGTACTACGCTGTAGCACCATACCGAGCACTGTGCCACGTCCAGCACCACCTCAAGACGTATAAACCAGCACGTTTCCCGCATTTTCCGGGTTTCGGCCTTATCCGGTGAGGCTCGACCTCCTCGGCATGACCCCCTCAACTCCAGCCAAGACCCTCGACCATCGCCCCTCGACTTCATCAAACGAACCCTCGAGCGGAACTTCAACAACTCCCAACGCGACGACTGCAGGGCCTCCCATACCGACGTACATCACTAAAGCGGCACCGACGTGATCGGCCTCAACGTCGTACATCATTAGCTACGCGGACTCGAAATACATGTACCCCTGTGCCCCTCCTTCATCTATAAAAGGAGGCGCCAGGACCTACCGAAAGGAGGATCGATCGAGAGCATAGAAACGCTAAGTCTTTAGATCACAGAACGACACCATGAGACAGCGTAAGTTTGAGAACTAGGCGTCCGAACGCCCAAGCTCCACCACGCGCTCCTCACACCTGCTTGTATTTTCCCCTATACTAGCACTTCGGTGCAAGATAACATGAATCATCCTCCCCCCGCTGGACATAGGGCCTTCTTTGCCCGAACCAGGATAAATCGCCGTGTCCTTCTTGCATCACCCACCGGATTAAGGGAGCACGCAATTACGAATATTACTCATTGGTGTTAACCCCTCGAGGGTCAAAACACCAACACAACTATTGGGCGAGTAGGAGTACTTGGCCCATATCAATGTGTGCGTGAACCCATAGGGTCACACGCTTAAGGGGCTGGAAGCCTAATTCGAGTTGGACCCGAATTAGATAAGGCTTAGGGTTACTAATGGGCCTCCAACTCATGAGCTCATAGGGGATGGTAGGGGCGCGGTCAGGGTTACACATGCCTTTGGTAGCCACCATCACCCTCCCCACGCTCGCGCCTTCTTCTTCTCGCAGACCTAGCAGTCCAGAGGCACATCGCTTCTTCCTTGCACATGTGGGATTCCTCATAGGTGCTGCATCTGGAGCACTGGGATGAACCACGAGAGGGGACTGGGGTGACAGACGACCATGCAACTGCACTGCCTACTGTGATGCGTACGACTACATTGAGTCATCTTTCGCTGCACCTGCACATCTTGTGGTAATCCTATAACCTGTAACTAGCAGTAGATCCTGGTTTATGAGGTCAAAAAGTTTTGTTTTCTGGCTAGCGTAGCACCCTCATAACCCTACAGAGAAGGGGTTCGGTAGCCGTGTGCTGTGGATCACTCTGCTAAAGACTCGTGGGCCTGGTGGTTCTGAGGCCCGGCGGTCCTTGTGAGCACTGTAGCATCGATCTTCAGCGTGAGTCCGAGGCCCGGTGGTTCTGAGACCCCCGCAACCTTGAGGAGGCCCTCGACCTCATCCTGAATACATCGATGGCGCAGGCATGTTGCGAAGTAGCATGGCGGCCACGATGAGGTTCTAACTGGCTTGGGGGAAATGGTTGATGACAGGTCGCTTGGGTCCCCCATCCTCGATGATCTGTCGGTTGACCTCTTGTGCCATAGCTCAGGCCCTTCTGCCGGGCGAGGGTCGGCACTCCTGCTCGAGGGTCTGCTTGGGCGGGTGCAGACACTCCTGATCCTCATCGACCTTGGCTTGCATCTCCCAGACTTGTGCAAGCTAAGCGTCATGGTCATCCTGATGCGGGTATGCGTCTTGGGGTGCAACTGGCGGCTGCTCCTCTGGGTCTGCCATGACAAGGGCTCCTCCTGCTGCGGCCACTACCGCCGCTGCTGTGGCCGCTGGGTCAACGGTATCGTCGCTCGACGCAACTTCACCCTTGATGTGAAAACACTCGCGGGTAGGGTCATAGTGGTCAGAGTCGGAGTCAGGGTCACCGCTATAGAAGATGGGGAAGCGCCCTCGCTGCTCCTCCTCCAGCTGTCGCCTCAATGTGCCAATGGTATTACTCCTCAGATCGGGCACTCACGAGAAACCCAAGTCCTCGGAAGCCAGCAAAACCATCCCCAAGTCCATGGTTACGCACAAGAGGGCTCCTAGGTGCTCCTCCTGCGCACTCATGTTAGAGCACACCGTGGTGGAGTATGACTTGGCGGCATTGTCCAGGCCGAATGGGAACCGACGGCGGGCCCCGAACAGCCCATGCGGTAGCAGGTTAGGTGATGTCAGAGTTGCGCGTGCTGTGGAGCCCCGCCGGGCTCCATCGATGAATGCATGGCGAAGGTGAAGTCGGGGTTTGCGTAGAGTCCCTCCTGTTCATCCCCCACTCCTGGACATGGGTCTCATAGGTCCCCAACAAGGGGCTCCTCATCACCTACCAGGAGCGGGGGGAACTCAACAGGTGCTAATTAACCAAGATGTGGACTGATGGCGACGGCGACACCGATCGCGCCTCCTCCTGGGCGCAGAAGCATGGTGGTGAGATTGGTGTGCAGCCCCTCCTACGCGTGGGGGCTTGGTACGGCCTCCGCTTGGATCTCCATCTGAGAGGAGGACCATGTCGTAGCCGTGGCTGAGGGACATGAACTCTAGGCTCCCAAACTAGATCACCGTAGCACGCGAAAGCAGTGAAGTAGAGTCGGCCATCTAAAAAATGGTGAGAAATCATCAGTGATATGTAGTACCCCTACCTGGCATGGCAATTGTCAGTGTTTCAACCCCGGGGGCCTAGCACCAATGAGTAAAATTGTATCGTGTGCTCCCTAATTCAGATAGTGATGCAAGAAGAACACAAGGGGTTTATCCTAGTTTGGGCAATAGAAGGCCCTACGTCCAGTGAGGTGGGAGAGTTTGTATTATCTTTCACTGAAGTGCTTGTATAGGGGTGAATACAAGCGAGCGAGCGAGTGAGCTAGGACTTGAGTGTTTTGAGCTTTGGTTGCTCTCTTTTTCCCTTGTCTGAACTAGCGCCTGGTGCCTCCTTTTATAGGCGAAGGAGAGGCTTAGGGTTACATGAATCTAGGGCGGACGTAGCTGCTGACGTCTGGGAGGAGATGCCATCATGTCGGTGCCGCTATAGAGATGTGAGCCGGGTGTGGTGTGCCCTGTATCGACGTGCTCGAAGGTGGTGACTGTCCTTCTCATGCATGGGATGATGCAGCTGATGGTCGGTGAAGGACCTATGCCCATGCCTGTGCGTGCAGATCCTTGTAGCTGTCGCATCGGGAGTTGTTGCAAAGTTGACCGGTGAAGACTGAGTCCTGCTCGAGGGGGTGGTCAAGGGGGTCAAGGCTCGAGCGGACAAGAACGAGTCTGGGAAATATGGGAAATGTGTTGACAAATGCGTCTCGAGGGGGTGCCAAACGGGGCATAGTGCACGGCATGGTGTTATAGTGTAGTACGATTCACCAGATTCCCGGATATGGGCGGTAAAAGCTGGATTTGACCAATGTACTGCCAACTATTACTGCGATTATAGCCATGAAGTTAGGCGAGAGTAGGTAGAATGCATTAAATGCCTTGAAAACTATACCGGGAGTAGGTAATCGTGAACTGTACCGTACTCGAGGGGTGCCCGTTCGCTCGGGTAAATCTCCGTCACCGAGGGGTAGCTTGAGTGGCACCCTGGAGTGATCTACTCTGCCTTGATCGAGACGCATCGGGTAGGTAGTGGCCTGGACCACTGAGGCCCATTCGTGGGCTGGCCCAGTATGACTTGGCTATTGGGCTTCTTGTGCTAGGTGAAGGATAATCGTTGTTGGGTACCTGGGAAAGGGTTACCTCAAACCCTCAATTAACTGGACTAATCCCCAAAATCAGCAACACAAACCCTCCAATGACATCTCTCACTATCGCTCGAAAGCCCATAGGCTAAGGCATACTGGGCTGGCCCACGAACAGGCGTCGACAGCCCAAAGCCATAGCCTGTTCGACGGGCTACCACGCGAACCGAGACTGTATGCTCAAGGGTACGATTCAAGTGACCCCTCGAGGATGGAACTTCACTCGAGCGAATGGGCCAGCCTTGAGGATGGAGCTTAGCCTAAGTGAACAAGCCCGCCCTCGAGGACGGAACTTCGCTCGCTCAAATAGGCAGCCCTCGAGCACAGTATGCCCCTCGGCTACCTACTCCCTGTATGGATCCAACGCATTTAATGCATTTTACCTGCTCCCGCCTACCGTATGGTCACAGTTACAGTAACAGGTTCTAGTATGGCAGTCGAATCCTGCTTTTACCACCCATAACCTAGAATCCTGTGGATCATACCTCCCTATTATGCCATACCGAGCATTGTGTCCCGTCCGACACCCCCCTCGAGACACAAAAATAAACGCATTCCCCGCATCTCCTAGGATTCGGCCTTATCCGATGGGCCTTGACCCCCCTCGACTCGACCCCTTCGACTCAACTTAAGGCCTCGACCGTTGCCCCTTGGCTCCATCATGCTGACCCTTGAGCAGGACTTCAACAACTCCAGTCAACACTTCAACAACTCCCGATGCGGCGGCTACAGGGCCTCCCATGCCGACGTACACATCTACAGCGGCACTGACATGATCAGCATTGGTGTCATACGTCACCGACCATGTTAGCCCTAAAAAATGTACTCCTATGCCCCTCCTTCGCCTATAAAAGGAGGCGCTAGGACTTTAGCTAGGAAAAAAGAGGGGCATTATATGCTAAGGCTTTAGATCACAGAGTAACACCATGAGACAGTGTGAAGTTGAGAGCTAAGCGCCCGAAATGCTCGAGCTCTAGCTCACACTTCTCACACCCACTTGTATTCACCCCTATACTAGCACTTCAGTGCAAGACAACATGAACTATCCTCCCCGCTAGACGTAGGGCCTTCTTTGCCTAAACTAGGGTAAATCACCGTGTCCTTCTTGCATCACCCACCGGATTAAGGGAGCACGCAATTATGAATTTACTCGTTGGTGTTGACCCTCGGGGTCGAAACACCGACAGTTGGCGCACCAGGTAGGGGAGCTGCATGTTACCAACGATTTCCCGCCATCTTTTCCGGATGGGCAACTTTGTTTTACCACTTCTGCACGCTACGGTGATCTGGTTCGGGAGACTGGAGTTCATGTCCCTCGGTCAGGGCTATGACATGACCCTGCTCTCGATCAGTGACCCAAGCGGAGGTTGCAGTGTGCCCCCATGCTCAGGAGGGGCCACTCGTCAGTCTTGCCACCATGCTGTCGCAACCAGAAGGAGGCGCGATCGATGCCGTCATCACCATCAACCTGAATCGAGGATGGTGCTCGCCGCATTCCCCTCGCTCCTGACCGATGATGAGAAGCCCCTTGTTGGGGGATTATCTGACCTGAATTCAGGAGCAGAGGATGGACTAGCAGGGCTCCACGACAACCCCGACTTCACCTTCGTAATGCACTAATCGAGGGAGCCCGGTAGAACTCCCCCGATGTGAGCGACCCCAACTCCATCGAGCCTACATCCCGCAAGAGCTGTTCGAGCATCGTTGACGATTCCCGTTCGGTCTCAACAACGCCGCAAGGACGTTCTTGACCATGACCCACTCCGACATGAGTATGATAGAGGACCGCCCAGGTGCCCTCCTTCGTGCAATGACGGACGTGGGCATGGTGATGCTGGCCTCCGTGGACTTGGGCTTCGCGAGAGCGCCCGGCCCCCAGAGGTACACCGTCGGCACACTCTGACAGCAGCTACAGGAGGAGGCATGGGGATAAATCCCTGTCTTCTACTACAGCAACCCTGACTCTAGCTTTGACCATTAGGACCCTACCCGCGAGTGTCTCCACATTGACAGTGATGTCACCTCCAATCAGGACACCATCGATCCGATGGCCGGTGTCGCTGCCGCTGTAGCGGGAGGGGCTCTCCCCAGAGTAGAGGATCGACAACTAGTCACACCTCGAGAGGCGTGCCTCCATCCTGACGAGTAGGACGCACAACTGGCACAAATTCGGGAGTTGCAGGCTAAACTCGCCGACGACTAGGAACGACTGTGCCAGTTCGAGTGAACCCTCGTGTCATTACAGAGGAAATGGGTACCCCAAAACCCCAGGTTTACCGAAGTAAACCCCGCAAAAACGATAACTCGACCCCTCCTGTGACCTCCCGCGCAAATGTACAAAGTCCCATAGGCTGAGACACTTTGGGCCGACCCACGGACGATGATGGCCCAAAGCCAAAGCCTGCTCAAGAGGCTACCGAACGGACTAGTACTGTACACTCGAAAAACTACCGAACGGACTAGTACTGTACACTCGAGGTTACAATTCGGGCGACCCCTCGAGGATGGAACTTCGCCCAGCAAACGAGCCTACCCTCGAAGATGGAACTTCATTCGTGCGAATGGGCAGCCCTCGATGAGAGTACACCCCTCGTTTTATCGACTCCCCCATACGGATCCGAGCGCATTTAATGCGATCTATCTACCCCCGCCTAACCGCGTGGCCACAGTTACGGTAACAATTGTAGGCGTGGCGGTCAAATCTGCTTTTACCGCCCATACCCTGGAATCCCGCAAGTCATACTACGCTGTTGCGCCATACCAAGCACTGTGCCACGACCCGCACCGCCTCGAGACGTATAAACTAACGTGTTTTCCGTGTTTTTCGGGATTTGGTCTTATCCGGTGAGGCTCGACCTCCTCGGCACGGCCCCCTCGACTCCGGCCAAGACCCTCGACCGTCGCCCCTCGACTTCACCAAGCGAACCCTTGAGCTGAACTTCAACAACCCCCGACGCGATGGCTGCAGGGCCTCCCATACCGACGTATATCACTACAGCGGCACCGACGTGATCGGCCTCAACGTCGTACATCATCAACGTCATGTGAACTCAAAATACATGTACACCTGTGCCCCTCCTTCATCTATAAAAGGAGGCGCCAGGGCGTTAGAGAGAGGGACCGGACTCAAACAGAGAGAATCTAGAGCATAGAAACATTAAGGCTTTAGATCACAGAGTGACACCATGAGCCTGTGCAAGGTCGAGAGCAAGGCGTCCGAACGCCCAAACTCCACCTCACACTCCTCACACCTGCTTGTATTTTCCCCTGTACTAGCACTTCGGTGTAAGATAACACAAATCATCCTCCCCCCGCTGGACGTAGGGCCTTCTTTGCCCGAACAGGATAAATCATTGTGTCCTTCTTGCATCACCCACTGGATTAGGGAGCACGCGAATACAATATTACTCGTTGGTGTTAACCCCTCGAGGGTCAGAACACCGATAGTTGGCACGCCAGGTAGGGGAGCCGCGTGTCACTAACGATTTCCCACCATTTTTCCGGATGGGCGATTTCGTTTCACCACTTCCGCACGCTACGGTGATCTGGTCGGGAGCCTAGAGTTCATGACCCTCGGCTAGGGCTACGACATGACCCTGCTCTCGATCAGTGACCCGAACAGAGGTCACGGTACACCCCCACGTTCATGGGGAGCCGCTCGCCAGTCTCATGACCATGCTTCCACATCCAGAAGGAGGCACGGTCGACGCCGTCATCGCCGTCAACCCAAGTCGAGAAGGGTCCCCGCCGCTTTCTCCACGCCCCTGACTGGAGATGAGAAACCTCTTGTTGAGGGAGTATCTGACCCGAGTTTAGAGGCAGAGGGCAAACCGGCAGGATCCCAGCACAACCCTGACTCCACTTTCACCGTGCGCTCATCGGGGAAGCGCGACGAAACCCCCGCTCGATCGAGCTCGCTTCCGCACGGGCTGTTCGAGCGTCGTCGGTGGCCTTCGTCCGACTTCAACAATCCCACAACGACGATTATGACAGTGACCCACTCCAACACGAGCACATTGGAGGACCGCCCAGGCACCCTTCTTCGCGTGATGACGGACGTGGGGACTGTCACACCGGCCTCCGAGGGTTTGGCCTTCGCAAGGGCGCCCGGCCCCCGGAGGTACACCGTCAGCACACTCCGACGACAGCTGCAGGAAGAGGCGCGGGGGCAATTCCTCGTCTTCTACTGCGGCAACCGTGACTCTGACTCTGATCATTGGGATCCTACCCGTGAGTGCCTCCACATCGATGGTGGCGTCGACTCTGATCAGGAAACCATCGATCCAGCGGCCGCTGCGGCTACCGCTGTGGCGAGAGACGCTCCCCCTAGAGCAAGGACCAACAACCAGACACACCCCGAGAAGCGTGTCCTCGTCCTGGCGAGCAGGACGCATAGCTGGCATAGATTCGGGAGTTGCAGGCGAAGCTCGCCGACGAGCAGGAACGCTTGCGCTTACTCGAGCTGACCCTTGAGCAAGAGCGGCGACCGCTCGGCGGTAGAGCACGAGCCAGGGCCCGAGAAGTCAACCGGCAGATCATCAAGGAAGGAGCACCCGAGCAACCTACCCACTGTTACCCCCGAGCAAGCCAGAACGTTGTTGCGGCAGCTATGCTCCTTTGCAATATGCCCGCGCCATCCAACTCGCAAGCTCGGCGGATACAACGCGAGGTCGAGGATCTCCTCCAAGTTGCTGCTGTCCAACAAGCCGAGAGCTCAGCCTCAAGGCGTCGAGGGGCTGCCTCTGAGCCTCAGGTCGAGCCCTCCCAGCCTGAGAGGGAGGGCTTGGTCGATCAGGGGGCGGCCCCCCGATAGAAGAAGAAGCCGGCTCAAGAACCTATCAACGACGACCGCGCTCCCCGCGACGCGCGCCTCGACATTGTCGAGAACCACAGATGCAAGCACGGGGATGCCGAGGATCGAGGGTACAGCGCCCATCGTGGAGGGCGTTACGACAGCGAAGAAGACCAATAGGCCCCGGAGCCACCGGGCCCCCGGGTCTTCAGCAGGAGGATCTGCTGCGCCCAGCTGCCTGAGAAGTTTTGACCCCCCACGAGCCTCGTCAAATATAACGGCGAAACCAATCCCGAGCTCTGGCTAGCCGACTTCAGGTTGGCTTGTTAGGCGGGCGGGGCGCGTGACGATCACGCCATCATACGTCACCTTCCCCTGTTCCTGTCCGACACCGCGCGTAGGTGGCTCGAGGAGCTTCCCCCCGACCAGATTCGCAGCTGGACCGACCTTGTCCATATCTTCGAGGGGAATTTCAAAGGTACCTACGTGCGTCTCGGGAACTCCTGGGAGCTGCACAACTGCAAGCAAAAGCCAGGGGAGTCTCTCCGTGACTTTGCTCGATGATTCTCCAAGCTCCGCACCGAGCTGCCCCACATCTCTGATCTCGACGTCGTTCTAGCGTTTGTTGCGGGTACAACCTGCAAGGACCTAGTTCACTAGTTAGGGCGTAACTGCCCCGACACCGTCGACGAGCTCATGGATGTGGTCGCCAACTACGCGGCTGGTGAAGAGGCCGTCAGCGCCTTCTTCAGTGACGTGAAGGACAAGGGAAAAACGCCAGTAGCCGACAACGCTGGAGGCTCGAGCAAAGGGTCGAAGAGAAATAACAAGAAGAAGAAAAATCAACAAGGCAAGCGTGAGGCTGCAGAAGATGATCTCGTTGCTGCAACCGAACGCAAAAGACCTCGAGGTCCCCCCGCGCCTCCCGAGGGCGCCATCTTCGACAAAATGCTCGAGGAGCCCTGTCCTTATCACAAGGACGGGGCAAGGCACAAGCTCAAGGACTGCCGCATGCTTCGAAGGCACTTCGAGCAAGTGGGCGTGAAGAAAGGTGACGACAAGAAAGACCAAGGCGGCGGTGAGGGAGACAATGGGGAAGACAGAAAATTCCCCGAGGTCTATGACTGCTACATGATCTACGGTGGTCCCTCTACCCAGCTCACGCCCCGACAGCGTAAGCGAGAGCGTCGAGAGGTCTTCTCCGCTCATGTCGTGATGCCTCACTACCTCGACTGGTCTGATGCACCCATCACGTTCGACCGCGATGACCATCCGGATCGAGTTCCCAACCCCGGGGCCTAGCCGCTCGTCGTTTGACCCGATCATCATCAACACCTGCCTCTCGAAGGTCCTCATGGATGGTGGCAGCAGCCTAAACGTCATCTACCTCGAGACCCTCGACCTCCTGGGAGTCAGGAGGCACCAACTCTGACCCAGTGCCGGGGGGTTCCATGGCGTCGTGCCAGGGAAGAAGGCTTTCAACGTCGGCCGTATCGAACTTCCTGTCTGTTTTGGCACACCTGCTAACTTCAGGAAAGAGACCCTCACCTTCGAGGTGGTCGGGTTTCACGGAACGTATCACGCCATCATCGGCCGACCGGGTTACGCGCAGTTCACGCCATCATCAAGCACTTACCTCAAACTCAAGATGCCAGGACCCAAAGGCGTCATCACTGTCGCCTCCTCCTACGAGCACGCGTACAACTGCGATGTCGAATGCGTCGAATATGGGGAGGCTGTCGAGCAAAATGCCATGATAGTCGCGACCCTCGAGCACCTCGCCGACGAGATACCAGATCCCAAGCGACACGTCGGCAACTTTGAGCCAGCACAAGACACCAAGAAAGTCCCCCTCGACCCGAGCTGCCCATGCGAGAAGGTGCTAACGATCAGCGCCGACCTCAAGGACAAATAGGAAGTCGTGCTCGTCGACTTTCTCCACGCGAACGCCGACACGTTTGCGTGGAGTCCTTCGGATATGCCGGGCATACCGAGGGAAGTCGCCGAACACGCCTTGGAAATCCGGGCCGGGTCCAGACCGGTGAAGCAACGCCTACGCCGCTTCGACGAGGAGAAGCGCAGGATCATCGGCGAGGAGGTACACAAGCTTTTGGCGGCTGGATTCATCAAGGAGGTCCATCACCCCAAATGGTTAGCTAATCTCGTGTTAGTTAAGAAAAAGAATGGAAAGATGCGGATGTGTATTGACTATACTAGTTTAAACAAAGCATGTCCTAAAGTTCCGTTTCCTTTACCACGCATTGATCAAATTGTCGACTCTACCGCGCGGTGTGAAACCCTCTCGTTCCTCGATGCTCATTCCGGCTACCACCAAATTAAGATGAAAGACTCCGACCAGCTCGCGACTTCCTTCATCACACCTTTTCGCATGTACTGCTACGTGACAATGCCCTTCGGCCTCCGAAACGCCAGGGCAACGTATCAGCGGTGTATGCTACATGTCATCGGTGAACACATAGGCGACACGGTCGAAGCCTACGTCGATGACATCGTGGTCAAGTCCAAAAGAGCGGACAACCTCATCCGAGACCTCGAAATTGCGTTCGGGTGCCTTCGAGCCAAAAACATAAAACTCAACCCCGAGAAATGTGTCTTCGGAGTGCCTCAGGGCATGCTCCTCGGATACATCGTCTCCCAGCGCGGGATCGAGGCCAACCCCGAGAAGGTGGCGGCCATCACACGAATGGGGCCGATTCAGGATCTCAAGGGCGTGCAGAGGGTCACGGGCTGTCTCGCGGCCCTCAGCCGCTTCATCTCACGTAGGGGAGAAGGCCATGCCTCTGTACCGTCTCTTGAAAAAATCCGAGCGATTCACGTGGACCGCGGAGGCCGAGGGGCCCTTGACGAACTCAAAGCCAAGATGACATCCACTCCGATCCTCATCCCTCCTTGACCAGCAACGTCGACTGAACCGCCTGAGCCCCTCCTCCTCTATGTCGCGCGCAACCACCCAGGTGGTCAGCGCGGCCATAGTGGTGGAGGGGCAAGAGGAAGGACGCGCCTTGCCAGTCCAGCGGCCGGTTTATTTCGTCAGTGAAGTGCTTTTGGAAACGAAAATACACTACCCACAGGTGCAGAAGCTGCTCTATGCCATCGTCCTTACGCGTCGCAAGCTCCAACACTACTTCCTCAGCCACCCGGTTACTGTGGTATCCTCGTTCCCCTTGGGGGAGATCATCCATAACCGGGAGGCCGCTGGAAGGATTGCCAAGTGGTCGGTCGAGCTAATGGGCGAGACCATCACCTACGCACCACGGAAGGCCATCAAGTCCCAAGTGCTGGCGGATTTCATCGCCAAGTGGACCGACACTCAGTTGCCACCAGTCCAAATTCAAGCCGAGTTGTGGACGATGTACTTCGATGGGTCGCTCATGAAGACAGGAGCAGGCGCGGGCTTGCTCTTCATTTCACCCCTCGGAGTCCACATGCGCTACGTCATTCGCATCCACTTTGCCGCTTCTAACAACGTCACGGAGTACGAAGCACATGTCGCCGGATTACGAATCGCCCTTGAACTCAGGGTCCGACGCCTTGACGTTCGAGGCGACTCGCAGCTAATCATCGACCAAGTGATGAAGGCCTCGAGATGCCACGACGCCAAGATGGAAGCATACTACAATGAAGTGCGCAAGTTGGAAGACAAATTCCATGGCCTCGAGCTTAGTCATATCGCTCGACGATACAACGAAGCCGCGGATGAGCTCGCGAAAATCGCATCGACTCTAGGTACAGTCCCTCCGAACGTGTTCTCGAGGGACCTCTTCGAGCCCTCCGTCGATTTGGGCTCGGGGGCTTGCACTACGCCCTCGAAGCTCCACCCCATGACCTCGATCGGGGCCCCCTCGACCGGGGCCCAGGTTATGGAGATCCAGGAGACATCTCCTCCGTCGAACTTGCCACCGGATTGGCGAGCCCCATTACTCAACTGCCTCATTCGGGGAGAACTTCCGGAGGACCGGACCGAAGCTCGACGGATCACGCGACGGGCCAAGGCCTACGTCATCTATGGTGATGGCAAGGAACTCTACAGGCGAAGCCCCTCAGGCGTTCTTCAGCGCTGCATTACCATCGAGGAAGGCAGGAGGCTCCTCGAGGACATACACTCGGGAGCCTGCGGCCACCATGCAGCACCAAGGACCCTCGTAGGAAATGCCTTTTGACAGGGTTTCTACTGGCCGACTGCCGTTTTTGACGCCACGAACATCGTCCACTCATGCAAAGGGTGTCAATTCTACGCCAAGCAGACACACCTCCCAGCTCACGCCCTACAAATGATCCCCATCACCTGGCCGTTTGCGGTCTGGGGGCTCGATCTTGTGGGGCCTCTCAAAAGGACAACCAAAGGGTACACGCACCTACTCGTTGCCGTCGATAAGTTTACCAAATGGATCGAGGCCTGGCCCATCAGCAACATCCGCTCTGAACGGGCGGTCGAGTTCTTCACCGACATCATCCATCGCTTCAGGGTCCCGAACGTCATCATCACTGACAACGGCACGCAGTTCACCGGCAAGAAGTTCTTGGATTTCTGCGATCGCCATCACATCCGTGTGAATTGGTCCACGGTTGCACATCCTTGAACTAACGGCCAGGTCGAGCGCGCCAATGGCATGATTTTGCAGGGCCTCAAGCCAAGGATCCTCAAACGCCTCAGCAAGCACAGAAAAAAATGGGCCGCGGAGTTGCCATCGGTCCTATGGAGCTTAAGGACAACACCTAGTTGAGCCACGGGGTTCACCCCATTCTTCTTGGTCTATGGGTCCGAGGCCATCCTCCCCACTGACCTCGAGTATGGTTCCCCTCGACTAAAGGCGTACAACAAGCAAACTATAGAAGAAGCCCTCGCAAATGCCGTCGACCAGGTCGAGGAGGCTCGAGACATGGCGCTACTTCACTCCGTGAGGTATCAGCAAAAACTTCGATGCTACCACGACAAGCACGTGCGCCCGAGGGACTTCCAAGTTGGAGACCTCGTCCTACATCGACGACAGAGCAACAAAGGACGTCACAAGCTGACGCCACCATGGGAAGGTCCATACGCCGTAGCTGAGGTGCTAAAGCCCGGGATGTACAAGCTCTCTAATGACAAAGGCGAAATCCTCACCAACGCATGGAACATCGAACAGCTATGTCGTTTCTACCATTAGGGCACCAGTGCCCTTGTACATTCTCGCATGTCTTGTACATTTTCGCATGACAAATATAAGGAGTACTTTCAATTATAAGTTAAAACTTGTTATTGTACATGCAAGAGGTAGCCTCGACCCTGTCTCACCAGAGTCGAGCCTCCCTCGAGGGCTAACGGGGGGGAACCCCCTAAGTTCCTAAAAATACGAACGATTTTTTTTGCACGCCTCCCTTTTCGCTTCCCAACTAAGTTGACAATGCCTCGAACTCCCTAGGGGTCGAGGGCTGTCGAGCTGAAGCTCTCCTATGCCTCCGGGCTACGGTACCTCCACTCGCTCCCCCCTTGAGGGATACGAGCTTGCGTCGAACGCTCAGTCGGAAAGCAGAAAAGGTTCGAAAGTAAAATGACACATCACATTACGATAGATGTATTAATGTTCAAAAAGGGCTTTCGAAGCCACATTGAATATAAGTTACAAAAAACTAATTCATTACATGGGCACCCTCGCCCAGTCTTGCCCTACAGGCCTGCCCCGTCGCCGCCCTCCTCGACGTGGTACCCTCCATCCGCAGGGGGGAGGACTTCGTCCTCAAACAGCTTCACCAATGCTCCCCCTGGCCTCTCGGCATCATGAATGAGCCCTCGGCATCGCTCCTCGTTCTCCGCGTCGGTCTTTGAGATGTCTGGAACAAAGCCTTGGGCCACCACATTCATGTCAAAGACGAAGCCGGAGGAGACCACTGCAAGCGCCCGCTTCACGCCGGTGTGAAGCGCCTCCCGCACGCGATCGCGAAGGGTGGCATCGAGGTAGTAGATCCGGTCCACAAGCGCGGCACCCGGGATGTCTTCTTCGGCACCCTCGACGGGCCCGACCTCCCAGGAGGCGCAGAGCCCGTCGAGGGCAACCCAGAGCCAACCAAGAAGCGCCCCCTCCGCCGCGAGGCTCTCCTGCAGCGCCTTGGTGGCGGTCTGGGTTGCAAGCAGCTCAGACTCGAGGCCTGAAACACAAAGCAAGAATTAGATAAACCATACGGAAAAAACAAAGATCAAAAACCCTTTAAGGAGCTCACCAGCACAGCGAGTCTCGAGGGCATTGCGATCCCCCAGCACGGCGTCGCGCTCCCCCCGAGCCTCGTCCCACTCCCGCTGGGCCTCTTTGAAGGCTCGGGTCACCTCCGTCTTCTCGAAGCGGAGGGTCTCGAGGGCGCCACCAGCCAGGATGATGGCCTGCTCCTTGTCCTGGAGGGTGGCCTTCATTGCCCCGAGCTGGGTTTCCAGGCCGGCGGCACGGCTCTTCTCCTCCTGGACCAAGGCGGAGAGGGCGTTGTGCGCCGCGGAGACTTCAGAAAAATTGGCCTCGAGGGAGCGGACGCATTCCATGGAGCTTTGAACTTCCCCCATGAGTAGCTCGACGCGCTCCTGGGCTCAGATGCTCTTGCCCCTGGACCTCTCCAATTCGGCCTTTATCGCGTCAACCTCCTCTCTCGCAGGCTTCAGCTCCTCCCTGAGGTGGGCGGCTTCCCCTCGAGCGGCGTCGGAGTCCTCCTTCGCCCGGGCGGCCTCCTCTTTGGCTTTGGCGGCTTCCTCCCTGGTCCGCTTCAGCTCCTCCTCGATCTTGGCCACCCTGCTCTGCGCAGAGCGGCCGGCCTCGAGCTGGCGAAGCACTTCCTCCCGGCTGTTGTGCATTTCATGGAGGAAGTCGGACTTGGAGTAAGAATGCCTCCACGCCTCCTGGGGACAGGGAATCGAGGGTTAAGGCATCCCATACGAAAGAACTTAAAAAACTACATATGGCCTAACACAGTGACTCACCGTGAGGTTTCGATCGAGGCCTTCCGTGAGCTCGACGCCCAACTTCAGCAGGTGCTGCAGCCATGACCGGGACCGCTCGGCCTCCTCCCAGCACTTGACCTCCACCGGGTCGTTCATCTCGATCCCCGGAGCGCTGGAGTCGCCACGTTCCCGGAGTATGATGCGCTCCTTGTCCCAACATGGAAGGACCGTCTTGACCTTGG
Organism: Bothriochloa decipiens; assembly: GCA_023333625.1. NCBI lineage: Eukaryota > Viridiplantae > Streptophyta > Magnoliopsida > Poales > Poaceae > Bothriochloa > Bothriochloa decipiens. The sequence continues at coordinate 26,923,837 of CM041643.1, read as the reverse complement.
TTCGCGCCAAGGACTCGATCTCGTCCACCACATCGTGTGGGGCGTCGTAACGCACGGCCAACTCCGACGGGCCGCTGAACTCCGAGACAGCGTCGGCACTCCTCAGCCCGGGGTCAGAAGACGACCTCCTCAGCAGTCCAGAAGCCGCCGTCTTCTCCGGCCGCTCCATCGACGGCTGTAGCGGCTGGCTCGATGCTGCTTCTGGCGCCTCCGAAGGTAGCGAAGGTGTCGAGGCCGTCGCCTCCCCTAACACCACGACTTGTGGCGCCGGCAAGACCACCAACGATGCGTCTTCCGCCGGGCTCGGTACCGAGGCCTCCTCTGGTTGCACCCCCGGCAGCCGCGGAACCGTCGACGCCTTCGACGCCGTTTCTCCTACGGCCAGCAACTCATCCAAAGTAATCATAGACACCCATTGTTTGGGCAGTCTAGAAGTCGCTTCCGCCTTTGACGTCTCAGGTGGTTGCTGCACCGGTAGGTCCAGCAGCGCCGCGTCCCTCGGTGGCGTCTGCTGCGCCTGCTGATGCCAGGTCTGGCCCCCAGTTTCCTCCTCCTCCCGCCGCTCCGACGGCTCCTTCTCCTCCTCCTGCTGCGGCCGTGGTAGCTCCGCTTCTTGCAGGGCCCCCTGCTCCTGCTCCCTCCGGGCCTCGAGCTCGCACAGCCCCGTCGGCCAGGGCCGCCGCTCTCCCGTCGAGGGGGCAGGGTCGAGGTCTCCTCACCCTCGAGGTCCACAACGGCTACCTCCTCACCCGACCCATGGCCCTCGGGGGCTCCAGCCTTGGGTGCGGGGATCGAAGCCTCCGGACCGCCAGGAACGGAAGCTCCCGACGTCAGGGCACCACCCCCTGGTGCCGGGCCGAGCTTGAGGGCCGCAGGCGACGACGTCAGGGAGGCGCTCCCTCCCTCATGCGTCCTCCTTGGCTTAGAGTCGCCGCCCGTCGTGGGCCCCGAGACGCTCGACCCTGCAGCAGGAGTGGAACCCATCAGCCTACCGCGCGCCATAGCACCAAGGGCTGAGGACAACCACTTGGCTTCCCACGGGGCCAAGGGCCTCGACGACACACCTGTAGCCGGGGCCTCCATCTTCACGGCTACATCCATCTTGAGCCGCTTAGCGGGCGCGAGAGATGCCTCCTTGATCTGGCGCTTGGGCCTGGATGGAAAGCGGAACGGCAAAAAGTTTATTAAAGCGCACAAAGAATACGCAACGAAAAGAAAATGATTCAACGACACTTACCCGAAGGGTATAGAGGCCTTTCGGGTACCCCTCGAACTGCTCGCAGATTTCGAGACCCCTCCCGAAGCCGAGCTCTTCGCAGGGCTAGGGCTGCTCGGGGCCGTCGGTGGGGTCGCCGCGCTTCCCTGCTTCGACGGGGCCTCCTGGGCACGCCTCTGCTCTGCCCGCGCCGACGACCAGGACCGGGTCTCTCGGATCGAAGTGGGTGGGCTCCCGCCTCGAGTACGACGCGAGGGGGTGATCCCCCTCGAGGCGAGGCCTTGGCCCCCCTTTTTCCATGTTGGCGCTCCGAGACCGACGCCGCCGGCTGAGGGGCGCGCTGCTCCGCCACCTCCTCCTGCACGAAGGGGCGGTCAGCATGGGAGGAATCCGACAGGATGCGGTCGAGGCACCCCTCCACCCCCTCGACATCATCACTGTCATCATCATCATCTTCATCTCCATCAGAGGGAGGCTCCTCCTCCGGGAGCCCGTCGTGCCTCTGCTCAGCGCGGCGCTTCGTGAGCCTTTCGCGCTCCCGGAGCTTCTCGGCTTTCTTTTTCTCCTCCTCGTCCTTACTCCGCTTCTCTTGCTGGGTGGTGAAGCGTCTTACCTGACGATCGGGAGCGTCCTCCCTCAGCGGAGGCCTCGATCTCCAGTAGTCAATTCTCCCCTGCGCAAAGACGTTTAGTCACAAGGACAAGAGAAAGGGGGGAGAGCTCGAAGGGCATGAGTCGGGGCACTCACCAGGTCGAGGCAACCCTCCTCCGGCCGCATGGGGAGGCGGTTGATGTCTTCCACCCTGAATGAGCCAGCCACCATCCCCTTTACCCGCGCGATGACTTCCGAGGCGGACGGCCTCTCGCCGGACATCTGGCACCTCTTGAGAACCTCGGGCGCCGCCGAGGGGAGCATCTCGTCCAACCGCAACGGGCGCTCCATCAGAGGGAGCACCCGTCGACTGTGAAAGGCCAAGACGACCACCCCCGCCGTCAGGCCCGCTTCTCAAAGGGTCCTCATCACGATGACGAGGGGATGAAGTCGACGCTGAAGGTCTCCCCCGACGCCGAACGGCCAATTGTATGGACGCTCGGTGATAAGCCGCCCGGTGTACGGCGGGAGATAGCCGCCGTCGTTGCGAAGATAGAACCACTGCTCATCCCACCGGGAGTGGTTGGACGTAAACCCAGTGGGGATGTACTCACGTGGCTCCTCTGACCTCCCGGTCTTCAACGCAAAGTTGAGGCACCCCACTCTGATGATCCGCCTTACTCCGGCCGACACCGGGGAGGCGAACCACTCCCCCTTGTAGAGGTGGAGCCATAGCTCCCAATGTGGCACCATTCCAACGTAGCCCTCGCAGACGGCCATGAAGATGGTGGTGTTGGAGATGGCGTTGGGGGAGAAATGGTGGAGCTCGACGTCGTAGAAGTTCGTCAGCCCCCGCATGAACTCGCTTGGGGGCACACCGAACCCATGCCAATGGAACTTGAGGAAGCTCACCACATACCCCTCCGGCGGATTTGGCTCTTCATGGTCCCTGGGCAGTGCAATCCACTCCGGCCGATTTGAATCGGTGACGGGGCGGAGAAGCCCTTCCCTCACCAGCTCGAGCAGCCTTTGCCGCGTCACGGTCGATGGGCGCCAGGGCTCGGCGGGCTGGAGGACAGGGGCCATGGCGGCAGCGGCAGCACAGTTCTGCTCGGTGGGCGCGGCGGCGGCAACAACAGCACGAATCTCCTCGGTGGACGGTCGACCAGGAAGGTTCCCAATTGCGACTTCTCGCTCTAAGTTTTTATCCTCACGCGCACAGGAAAGCAGGAGCTCGGCAGAATGGCGAAAGTAGGGGCGAACAGCGCCTGTCCCCCTCCGTTTTTATACTCGGGAAGAGCAGGGAAAAGGTAACTTCCCGCAATTAATGCGTTTGCCTGACCGTTCCCCCCTCGACCCTCGACCGGACGCATGCGTCACACCTCTGACAGAGAGCCGTTGCTCGGGCCCGCCACGATGGTACCGCTAAGCCCTTCTCCTCAAAAGGCGTGCCCAACGGTAAGAAAAAAGAACCGTCAGAGGTGTGACGCATGGGATGTTCCCAGAGTCTCGAGGTCTCGAGGGAGCAAAGGCCGGTCCTCGAGTGAGGGCTTAATGGCCGCCCTTGAGCACCGTAAAAGAGCGGGCTCCAACCCCGCCTTGACGTCTCGAGGGAGCGAAGGCCAGTCCTCGAGTGAGGGCTTAACAGCCGCCCTTGAGCACCGCAAAAGAGCGGGCTCTGACCCCGCCTCGAAGTCTCAAGGGAGCGAAGGCCGGTCCTCGAGTGAGGGCTTAACGGCCGCCCTTGAGCACCGTAAAAGAGCGGGCTCCGACCCACCTCAAAGTCTCGAGGGAGCGAAGGCCGGTCCTCGAGTGAGGGCTTAACGGCCGCCCTTGAGCACCGCAAAAGAGCGGGCTCTGACCCCGCCTCGAAGTCTCGAGGGAGCGAAGGCCGGTCCTCGAGTGAGGGCTTAACGGCTGCCCTTGAGCACCGTAAAAGAGCGGGCTCCGACCCCGCCTTGAAGTCTCGAGGGAGCGAAGGTCGGTCCTCGAGTGAGGGCTTAACGGCCGCCCTTGAGCACCGCAAAAGAACAGCCTCTGACCCCACCTCGAAGTCTCAAGGGAGCGAAGGTCGGTCCTCGAGTGAGGGCTTAACGGCCGCCCTTGAGCACCGTAAAAGAGCGGGCTCTGACCCCGCCTCAAAGTCTCAAGGGAGCGAAGGCTGGTCCTCGAGTGAGGGCTTAACGGCCGCCCTTGAGCACCGCAAAAGAACAGGCTCCGACCCCGCCTCGAAGTCTCGAGGGAGCGAAGGCCGGTCCTCGAGTGAGGGCTTAATGGCCGCCCTTGAGCACCGCAAAAGAGCGGGCTCCGACCCCGCCTCGAAGTCTCGAGGGAGCGAAGGCCGGTCCTCGAGTGAGGGCTTAACGGCCACCCTTGAGCACCGCAAAAGAGAGGGCTCCGACCCCGCCTCGAACTCTCGAGGGAGCGAACGCCGGTCCTCGAGTGAGGGCTCAACGGCCGCCCCTGAGCGCTGAAAGAGAATGGTTACTCGTCGACGGAGATTTCCATGAAAGGAGAAAATAGGCTCTGACCCTACCTCAAAGTCTTGAGGGAGCGAAGGCCAGTCCTCGAGTGAGGGCTTAACGGCTGCCCTTGAGCACCAAAAATCGGGCTCCGGCCCTAAGTCTCGAAGGAGCGAAGGCTGACCCCACGAACAGGGTTCGACAGCCGCTCTCGAGCACCCGAGTCAGGGGTGACCAAGGGGGAGCCAACACGAGGCCCTGCTCGAGAATGAACTCTCGAGACCCCTTTGGATGCATCCAAGGCGAAACGCTACGGACTTTATGGAATCCCCCGAAGGGAGGCATCGAGCCGTCGAGACCTATCGAATGGAATCGGTATCCGTAGGACCATTGCGTTTTGCTTTAATGAGACCGCCTCTGGGCCTCCTATCGACCTCTATCGAACGAGGAATGGGCTCTCGCTTGGATTTTCCCGTTACCAGCTCATTGAGAACTTCGTGGCTCGCCCTATCGGGGCTAGTCTGATGCTTCTCGCTTCACATCCGATCAAAAGGACTCATGAGAAGAATGCCGAGGCCAGCAACGCCCCAGCCGAACGAGGCTTGGGGGCTCGCCTGTGCCCAGCGCCCCTCGACAAAAGAGGGTCAAAAATCCCCCGGGGGCTCCCCTCGATAAAGCGCTATGACTCCAGTTCAGGCCTGTACCCGACTGGACGAGCACCCTTTAACTAAATATAAATAAAGCCCTCACAGGAGTCTTTCGACTCCTACGAGGCCTCGGGGGCTACCCCCGTGGGGGTCGCTCGCGCGCCCCCCACGAGAAAATCTGAATCACGTCCCATTTCCAAATTCCTGACCCTCTACCCGAATGCCATCACTCGAGCAGGGGCTCGGGGGCTACTATCGTTATCGAGGAAATGGGTACCCCAAAACCCCAGGTTTAGCGAATTAAACCCCGCAAAAACGATAACTCGACCCCTCCTGTGACCTCCCGTGTGAACATACAAAGTCCCGTAGGCTGAGACACTTCGGGCTGACCCACGGACGACGATGGCCCAAAGCCAAAGCCTGCTCGAGAGGCTACCGAACGGACTAGTACTATACACTCGAAAAACTACCGAACGGACTAGTACTGTACACTCGAGGTTACAATTCAGGCGACCCCTCGAGGATGGAACTTCGCCCAGCGAACAAGCCTACCCTCGAAGACGGAACTTCGTTCGTGCGAATGGGCAGCCCTCGATGAGAGTACACCCCTCGTTTTACCAACTCCCCCGTACGGATCCAAGCGCATTTAATGCGATCTATCTACCCCTGCCTAACCGCATGGCCACAGCTACGGTAATAGTTGCAGGCGTGGCGGTCAAATCTGCTTTTACCGCCCATACCCCGGAATCCCGCAAGTCATACTACGCTGTTGCGCCATACCGAGCGCTGTGCCATGACCCGCACCGCCTCGAGACGTATAAACTAACGTGTTTTTCGTGTTTTCCAAGATTCGGTCTTATCCGGTGAGGCTCGACCTCCTCGGCACGGCCCCCTCGACTTCGGCCAAGACCCTCGACCGTCGCCCCTCGACTTCACCGAGCGAACCCTCGAGCTGAACTTCAACAACCCTCGACGCAACGGCTGCAGGGCCTCCCATACCAACGTATATCACTACAGCGGCACCGACGTGATCGTCCTCAACGTCGTACGTCATCAACATCATGCGAACTCGAAATACATGTACACCTGTGCCCCTCCTTCATCTATAAAAGGAGGCGCCAGGGCGTTAGAGAGAGGGACCGGACTCAAACAGAGAGAATCTAGAGCATAGAAACATTAAGGCTTTAGATCACAGAGCGACACCGTGAGCCTGTGCAAGGTCGAGAGCAAGGCGTCCGAACGCCCAAACTCCACCTCACACTCCTCACACCTGCTTGTATTTTCCCCTATACTAGCACTTCGGTGCAAGATAACACGAATCATCCTCCCCCCGCTGGACGTAGGGCCTTCTTTGCCTGAACCAGGATAAATCATTGTGTCCTTCTTGCATCACCCACCGGATTAGGGAGCATGCGAATACAATATTACTCGTTGGTGTTAACCCCTCGAGGGTCAGAACACCGACACCTCGAGCAGGAGCGACCACCACTCGGCGGTAGAGCCTGAGCCAGGGCCCGAGAGGTCAACCAGAAGATCAATGAGGGCGAGGCACCCAAACATCCCATCAACTGTTACCCTCGAGCAAGCCAGAACATTGTCATGGTGGCTATGCTTCTTCGCAATATGCCCACACCATCCAACTCGCAAGCTCGACAAATACAGCGCGAGATTGAGAGTCTCCTCCAAGTTGCTGCTGTTCAACAAGTCGAGAGCTCAGCCTCGAGGCGTCGAAGGGCAGCTTTCAAACCACAGGCCGAGCCCTCCTAGCCCGAGAGGGAGGGTTTGGTCGATCAAGAGGTGGCCCCCCAAGCGAAGAAGACACCAGCCCAAGATCATATCATCGACAACCGCGCCCCGCGTGACGCGCGCCTCGATATCAATGAGAACCGCAAGTGCAAACACAGGGACACCGAGGATCGAGGGAACAGCGCCCATCGTGGGGGTGTTACGACAGCGATGAAGACCGACGGGCCCTGGAGCCACCGGGTCCCCGAGTCTTCAGCAGGATGGTCCGCAATGCCCAGCTGCCCGACAAGTTTTGACCCCCCACAAGCGTCGTCAAATACAACGGCGGAACCAAACCCGAGCTCTGGCTAGCCGATTTTTGACTGGCTTGTTAGGCGGGTGGAGCACGTGATGATCGTGCGATCATACGTCACCTTCCCCTGTTCCTATCTGACACCATGCGTAGGTGGCTCGAGGAGCTTCCCCCTGACCAGATTCGTAACTGGGTCGACCTGGTCTGGATCTTTGAGGGGAACTTCAAGGGTACCTACATGCATCCTAGAAACTCTTGGGAACTGCGCAACTGCAAGAAGAAACCAGGGGAGTCTCTTCATGACTTCACTCGATGTTTCTCCAAGCTCTGAACCAAACTCCCCCACATCTCTGATCTTGATGTCATTCTAGCATTTGTTGCGGGTACGACCTGCATGGACCTAGTTCATGAGTTGGGGCATAACCGCCCCAACACCGGCGACAAGCTCATGGATGTGGTCGCCAACTACGCGGCTGGCGAGGAGGCGGTCAGAGCCTTCTTCAGCAATGAGAAGGACAAGGGAAAGGCACCGACAGCCAATGCCAGGGGCTCGAGCAAAGGTTCAAAGAAAAACAACAACAAGAAGAAGAATCAGCAAGGCAAGCGTGTGGTTGCAGACGACGATCTCGTCGCAGCAGCCGAGCGCAAAAAACCTCGGGGTCCCCCCGAGGGGGCCATCTTCGATAAGATGCTCAAGGAGCCCTGCCCTTATCACAAGGATGGGGTGAAACACAAGCTCAAGGACTACCGCATGCTTTGAAAGCACTTCGAGCAACTAGGCATCAAGAAGGGTGACGATAAGAAAGACCAGGGCGGCAATGAGGGAGACAATGGGGAAAAAGAAAAATTCCCCAAAGTCTACGACTGCTACATGATCTACGGAGGCCCCTCGACCTAGCTCATGCCTCGACGGCGCAAAAGGGAGCGTCAAAAGGTCTTCTCCATCCGAGTCGCGACACCCCACTACCTCGACTGGTCCGATGCGCCCATCACGTTCGGCCGCGATGACCATCCGGATCATGTTACCAACCCCAGGGCCTATCCGCTTGTCATCGACCCGATCATCATCAACACCCACCTCTCGAAGGTCCTCATGGATGGCGGCAGCAACCTGAACATCATCTACCTCAAGACCCTCGACCTCCTGGGGGTCAAGAGGTTCCAACTCCAACCCAGCACCGGGGGCTTCCATGGCATCGTACTAGGGAAGAAGGCTCTTCCCATCGGCCACATCGACCTTCCCGTTTGCTTTGGCATCCCGCCAACTTTAGGAAAGAGACCCTCACCTTCGAGGTGGTTGGGTTTCATAGAACTTATCACGCCATCATTGGCCGATCGGGCTACACGCAATTCATGGCAATCCCGAACTACACCTACCTCAAGCTCAAGATGCCAGGACACAGAGGCATCATCACCATCGGCTCCTCCTAAGAGCACGCGTACGACTGTGATGTCGAATGTATCAGTATGAAGAGGCCGTCGAGCAAAATGCGATGATAGCCTCGACCCTCGAGCACCTCACCGATGAGGTGCCCGACCCCAAGTGTCACGCCGGTAGCTTCGAGCCAGCGCAAGACACCAAGAAAGTCCCCCTCGACCCGAGCTGCTCTGGCGAGAAGGTGTTGATGATCAGTGCCGACCTCGAGAGCAAATAGGAAGCAGTGCTCGTCGACATTCTTCACATGAATGCCGATATGTTTTCATGGAGTCCTTTGGATATGCCGGGCATACCAAGGGAAGTCGTTGAGCACGCCTTGGAAATCTGAGCCGGGTCCAGACTGGTCAAGCAACGCCTGCGCCGCTTCGACGAGGAGAAGCATAGGATCATCGGTGAGGAAGTACACCAGCTTTTGGCGGCTGGATTCATCAAGGAGGTTCATCACCCCGAATGGTTAGCTAATCCCATGTTAGTTAAGAAAAAGAATGGAAAAATGTGGATGTGTGTTGATTATACTAGCTTAAACAAAGCATGTCCCAAAGTTCCATTTCCTTTACCACGCATTGATCAAATTGTTGTCTCTACCTCAGGATGTGAAACCCTTTCATTCCTTGACACTTATGACAGCCACCACCAAATCAAGATGAAAGAGTCCGACCAGCTCGTTACTTCCTTCATCACACCTTTCAGCATGTATTGCTACGTCACCATGCCCTTCGGCCTTCGAAACGCCGGGGTGACGTATCAGCGATGCATGCTCCATGTCTTCGGCGGACACATAGGCAACATGATCGAGGCCTATGTCGATGACATCATGGTCAAATCCAAAAAAGTCGACAACCTCATCCATGACCTCGAAATCACATTTGGGTGCCTTCAAGCCAAGAATATCAAACTTAACCCCGAGAAATGTGTCTTTGGAGTGCCTCGGGGATGCTCCTCGGATACATCGTCTCCCAGCGTGGGATTGAGGCCAACCCCGAGAAGGTCATAGCCATCACACGAATGGGGCCAATTCAGGATCTCAAGGGTGTATAGAGGGTCACGGGCTGCCTCGCAGCTCTCAGCCGTTTCATCTCACATTTGGGGGAAAAGGCCTTGCCCCTGTATCGCCTCTTGAAAAAATCCAAACGCTTCGCATGGACCGCGAAGGCCGAGGAGGCCCTCGACAAGCTCAAGAGCATGCTGACCTCTGCCCCAATCCTCGTCCTTCCTCGATCGGCGATGTCGACTGAATCCCCTGAGCCTCTCCTCCTCTATGTCACCGCGACCACCCAGGTGGTCAGCACGGCCATAGTGGTCGAGAGGCAAAAGGAGGGGCACGCCCTGCCCGCCTAGCGGCCGGTTTACTTCGTCAGTGAAGTGCTTTTGGAAACCAAGACCCGCTACCCATAGGTCCAAAAGCTACTCTACGCCATCTGATGAGTACATCACTCCATTGGATGCACAAGATGATCCTCCACCTCCATTGGATGCACAAGATGATCCTCTGCTAGACATTCAAGGTCCAATCACAAGAGCTCACGCACGACAATTAAATTTACAGGTGAGCTCGTTCTTAAGGAAGTCTTTTTATGATTTTGAGAATAGATTGCCACCTAATGATTATATTGTACTTAGGAATCATGGAGAGGACCAAGGGATGCATAAGGGATGGCTTGGAGGCATGGAGGACCAGCAAGGGCGCCCAAGTCAAGGTGGAGACCCAAATCGAGTCGACTTCGAGCCTGTTTCGGAGTCCAAGACTAGTGTGGAGTAAAGTGGATGCCCAGGACACATCCGGACTCCGTTTTTGATGATCCACCTATGGATGGAAAGATAATTTCATAAGGAAGCCAATGGCATTAGTTTGAGGTCAAAATTCCTTTGGAGTCATTGGGAAACATTGAAACAAGTTAGCATCCAGAATCTATTCCGGTGCTACATCACCGTTTTTGGTCCGTTGGGCCGTGTATCGTTGTTGAGCCCATTAGGGGGGCGCTTCCAGGGGTGGTGATGACCCTTAGACCTCTATAACCAACTGCCACCTCTCTCGTTAGGTTTTGGGTTTTTCTTAGATTATTCTGTTCACAACAGTTTCACCGCGCCGTCGGTTTGTGAGACCCCAACTCGTGAGATTAATCATTCATCTGCAATTGGTTGCATTCTTTCGTGTTCTTGCTTGTGTTCTTTGATTAGCAGGCAAAGGACTTAGCCTTCTTGGTGAGGTCAACTGTGCTTTGACGGTCGATTACCAGAGGAGATGTGGTGCTACGATTGCGGGGTTCAGAGCCGAGTTGTTCGAAAGCCGGATCGAATTGTGTCACGATTCCACCAAATCGAGAGTTATTAAAACCTTTCGGAAGATCGGGAACCCTAGTTCACATCACCATCGTCCTTACACATCGTGAGCTCCAGCATTACTTCCTCAACCACCTGGTTACCGTGGTGTCTTCTTTCCCCTTGGGGGAAATCATCCAAAACCGGGAGGCTGCTGGAAGGATTGCTAAGTGGTCGGTCCAGCCCATGGGCGAGACCATCACCTACGCACCATGGAAGGCCATCAAATTTTAGGTGCTGGCGGATTTCATCGCTGAGTGGACTGACACCCAGTTGCCGCCAGTTCAAATCCAAGCCGAGCAGGTGCAGGCTTGCTCTTTATCTCACCCCTTGGAGTTCACATGCGCTACGTCATTTGCATCCACTTTGCCGCTTCTAATAATGTTGCAGAGTACAAGGCTCTTGTCAACGGGTTGCGTATTGCCCTCGAACTCAGGGTCTGACGCCTTGACGTTCGAGGTGACTCACAACTCATTGTCGACCAAGTGATGAAGGCCTCGTGCTGCCACGATGCCAAGATGGAAGCCTACTGCAATGAAGTGCGCAAACTGGAAGAAAAGTTCCATGGCCTCAAGCTCAATCATATTGCTCGATGCTACAATGAAGCTGCGGATGAGCTCGCAAAGGTCGCTTCAACTCGAGGTACTGTCCCTTCGGATGTATTCTCAAGAGACCTCTTCGAGCCCTCCGTCGACTTGGGCTCGGGGGCTGGCACCACACCCTCGAAACTTGACCCCGTGGCCTCGACCGAGGTCCCCTTGATTGGGGCTAAAGTCATGGAGATCGAGGGGACACCTCCTCTGTCGAGCCCACATCTAGATTAGTGAGTCCCTTTCCTCGATTGCCTCATTCAAGGGGAACTCCCGAAAGACCGGACCGAGGCTTGCCGGATCGCATGATGGGCCAAGTCCTACGTCATCTACGGTGAGGGCAAGGAACTCTACAGGCAAAGCCCATCAGGTATCTTTCAGCGCTGCATCACTATCGAAGAAGGCAGGAGGCTCCTCGAGGATATACACTCGAGGGCTTGCGGCCACCATGCAGTGCCGAGGACCCTCGTCGGCAATGCCTTTCGTCAGGGTTTCTACTGGACAACCATCATTTTTGACACCATCAACATTGTCCGCTCGTGCAAGGGGTGTCAATTCTATGCCAAGCGGACAAACCTCCCAGCTCACGCCCTACAGATGATCCCCATCACTTGGCCATTCATGGTCTGGGGGCTCGATATCATGGGGCCTCTCAAGAGGACAACCAAGGGGTACACGCACCTACTCGTTGCTGTTGACAAGTTTACCAAGTGGATCAAGGCCCGGCCTATCGGCAACATTCGCTTCGAGCGGGCGGTCGAGTTCTTCACCGACATCATCCATCGCTTCAGGGTCCCGAACGTCATCATCACTGACAACGGCACACAGTTCACTGACAAGAAGTTCTTGGATTTCTGCGATCGCCATCACATCCATGTAAACTTGTTCGCGGTTGCTCATCCATGAACTAACGGCCAAGTCGAGCGCGCCAATGGCATGATTTTGTAGGGCCTCAATCCGAGAAAATTCAACCGCCTTAACAAGCATGGAAAGAAATGGGCCACAGAGATGCCTTTAGTCCTATGGAGCTTAAGGACAACACCTAGTCGAGCCACAGGGTTCACATCATTCTTCTTGGTCTATGGGTCCAAGGCCATCCTCCTCATTGATCTTGAGTATGGTTCCCCTCGACTGAAGGCCTACAACGAGCAAACCAATGAAGAAGCCCTCGCAAATGCTGTCGACCAGCTCGAGGAGGCTCGGGACATGACACTGATTCACTCCACGAGGTATCAGAAACTTTGACGCTACCACGACAAGCACGTGCGCTTGAGGGACTTCCAAGTTGGAGACCTCGTCCTATGTCGATGACAGAGCAACAAGGGGCGTCACAAGCTGACTCCACCATGGGAAGGCCCATACACAGTAGCTGAGGTGCTGAAGCCCAGAACGTACAAGCTAGCGAACAACAAGGGCAAAACCTTCACCAATGCATGGAACATCAAACAACTACGTCGTTTCTACCCCTAGGACACTGATGCCCTTGTACATTCTCGCATGTTTCATACATTTTCGCATGACGAATATAAGAAGTACTTTTGATTATAAGTTCAAACTCATTATTGTACATGCAAGAGGTAGCCTCGACCCTGTCTCGCCAGAGTCAAGCCTCCCTTGGGGGCTAACGGGGGGAACCCCCTAAGTTCCTAAAAAATACGAACAATTTTTTAAAACTCAAACGTCTCTTCTTTGCTACGCCTCGATATGCTTCACAACTGAGTAGAAAATGCCTCGAACTCCCTATGGGTCGAGGGCTATCAAGTCGGGAGCACTCCTACACCTCAGGGCTATGGTACCTCCACTCACTCCCCCTCGAGGGATATGAGCATGTGTCGAACACTTAGTCAAAAAAGCAAAATCTAGGCGAAAGAAAACAAAGAAGGCTCGAACTTAAAATATCCAAATGCATTAAGATAGATGCATAGATGTTGTAAAGGCCCTCGAAGCCACACTGAATATAAGTTACAAAAACTAACTTATTTACATGGGCACCTTCGCCCAGTTTTGCCCTACAGGCCCGCTCCGCCATCTCCATCGACGTCCTTCTCGACGGTGTACCCTTCATCTTCACGGGGAGGACTTCATCCTCGAACAGCTTTGCCAGCGCTTCCCCCGGCCTTTCAGCATCCTGGATCAACCCTCAGCATCACTCCTCATTCTTGGCATCAGTCTTCGAGATGTCGAGGACAAAGCCTTGGGTGACGACGTCCATGTCAAAGATGAAGCTGGAGGAACCACCGCCAGCGCCCGCTTCACGCCGGTGTGAAGCACCCCCATCACGTGATCCCAAAGGATGGCGTCAAGGTGGTACAGCGGGTCGATGAGCGTGGCCCCTGAAATATCTTCTCCAGCCTCCTCGACGGCCTCAACCTCCCAGGAGGTGCAGAGCCTGTTGATGGCGGCCCAAAACCTGCCGAGAAGCGCCCCCTTCACCACGAGGCCCTCCTGCAGCGCCTTGGCGGTGGCCTGAGTGGAAAGCAGCTCGGTCTCAAGGCTTGAAAGACAAAACAAGAGTTAAACAAGTCATACAAAAAGAAAAGTCAAAGCCCACCAAGGAACTTACTGGCACAGCGTGTCCATAGGGCGCTGTGGTCCTTTAGCACAGCATCGCGCTCCTCTCGAACCTTGTCTCGCTCCCACTGGGCCTCCTTAAAAGCCCGAATCACGTCCGTCTTCTCCAACCGGAGGGTCTCAAGGGTGCCACCAGCTAAGATGATGGCTTGCTCCTTCTCTCGAAGGGTAGCCTTCATCGCCTCGAGCTTGGCCTCCAGGCTATCAGCTCGACACTTCTCCTCCTTGACCAAGGTGGAGAGGGTGTCACACGCCATGGAGACTTGAGCCAGACTGGCCTCGAGCAAGTGGATACGCTCCATGGAGCCTCGAGCCTCCTCCGCGAGTAGCTTGACGTGCTCTTGGGCGCGAGTGCCCTCGCTTTTGGCCTTCTCCGCTTCGCACTTGGCCGCATCGACCTCCTCCTTGGCCTGCCAGAGCTTCTCCTTGACTTGGGCGGCTTCGCCTCGAGCTGCCTCGGCGTCATCCTTCGCCCGAGCGGCCTTCTCCTTGGCCTACTTCACCTCCTCCTCGACCTCGGCCACCTTGCTCTTTGTAGATCGGCCGGCCTCGAGTTGGCGAAGCACTTTCTCCCGGCTATTATGCGTTTCATGGAGGAAGTACGACTTGGAGTGGGAACGCCTCCGCACGTCCTGGAAACAGGAGATCAAGGGTTAAGGCGATCCATACGGAGAAAGCCAAAAACCATATGTGATCTAAATAGGGACTTACCATGAGACTCTGGTCGAGACCTCCACCCAGGACCGCTCCACATGTAATAATCGATGCCCAGCTTGAGGAAGTGCTGCAACCACACCCGAGACCGCTCCACGTCGTCCCAGCGCTTGACCTCCACCTAGTCATCCATCACGATCTCAGGAGCACTGGAGTCACCGAGCTCTCAGAGCATGATGCGCTCCTTGCCCCAATGTGGGAGGACCATCTTGACCTTGGTTCACGCCAAGGACTAAATCTTATCCACCACGTCATGTGGGGCACCATGGCGCTCCACCAACTTGGCCGGGGTGGGGAACTCCGATGCTGGTATCTCCCAGCCCGGGGTCGGAGGTTGACCTCCTCAATAGGCCAGGAGCCCCCAACGCGATGACTACTCCAGCATGCGGGGAGATCCTCTCCTTCCTTCTGATGTCAAAAAGCAGAAGGACTCTTGGCCACCGTCTCCTTTGGCCGCTCCGCCTGCGGACCAGAAATCACTGGCTCTTCCAACGGCGTGGTCGACGGTTACGGTGGCTGGCTCGATGCTGGCTCAGGTGCCTCCGGAGGCGGCAGAGGGGTCGAGGCCGTCGCTTCCCCCAATGCTGCATCTTGTGGCACCAGCAGATCCACCATCGACATGTCTCCCGACGGGTTCGGTGCCGAGGTCTCCTCCTCGAGCTACGCCCCCGGTGGGCATGGAACCGTCGACACTTTCAATGTCGCTTCTTGCTCCGTCAATAGCTCATCGAGGGTGATCACGCATGCCCATTGTTTTGGGAGTCCTGAGGTCTCCTCCCCTCTGATGGCTTGGGCAGCTGCTGCGCCGACAGGTCCAGCAGTGTCGCATCCCCCGGTGGCGTCTGCTGCACCTACTGATGCTGGGGTCGGCCCCCGGTCAGCACCTCCTCTTCTTGCCGCTCCTGTGACTTCTTCTCCTCCTGCTGCATCCATGGTAGCTCCTCTTCCTACAGGGCCTCCTGCTCCTGCTTCCGCAGGGCCTCCAGCTCATGTAGCCCCATCGGCCACGGCTTTCGCTCTCCCATTGAGGGGGAGGGGTGATGGCCTTCTCACCCTCAAAGTCAATGAGGGCTACCTCCATTCCCAGCTCGTGGCCCTTGGAAGCTCCTGCCTCGATCATGGAAACGGAGACCTCGAGTTGGCCCAGGTCAGGAGCTCCCAACATCGTGGTTCCGCTCCCTGGCGCCGGGCCGAGCTCGGGGACCACGGACGTCAATGTCAAGGGAGCACTCCTTCCCTCCTGTGTCTTCCCCAGCTTAGAGTCACCACCCATCATGGTCCCTAAGTCGCTCGACCCTGCAGCAAGAGCAGAACCCGTCAGCCTACCACAAGCCATAGCCCCGAGGACTAAGGACAGCCACTTCGCCTCCCACTTTGCCAAGGGCCTTGACGTCACACCTGTGACTGAGGCCCTCATCTTCATGGCCGTGTCCACCCTGGGTCACCTCCTCGATATGACGCTTTGGCCTAGATGGAAAGCAGGTTAATAGAGAATTTAATAAACCACAGAATGGGGAAGCAACGAGAAGAAATTTAAATCGACAACACTTACCCGAAGGGGATAGAGGCCTTTTGGGTCCCCCTCGAGCTGCCAGCAAACCTCGAGGCCCCACCCAAAGTCGAGCTCTTCCCAGGGATAGGGATACTAGGGCTGCCGGTGGGGTCGCCATGCCTCCCTTCTCCGACGAGGTCTCCTAGGGATGACTCTACTCCGCCCGCGCCGATGACCAGGACCGGGTCTCCCAGGTAGAAGTGGGCGGGGTCCCGCCATGACTACGACGGGAGGAGGACGAACCCCCCAAGTTGAAGGGTCAGCTGACCTTTTCCCTCGCAGGCTCTCTGAGGCTGATGACGCCGGCTGAGGGGCACGCTGCTCCGGCGCATCCTCCTGCACCTAAAGATCGTCAGTACGGGAGGGACCAAACAGAAGGAGCTCAAGACGTCCCACCACACCTTCGACATGGACATCATCATCATCATCCTCATCTCTCTCATCCTCTGAGGGAGACTCCTCCTCTAGGAGCCCGTCGCGCCTCTGCTGCGCACGGTGCTTCTCGCGCTTTTTGTGCTCCCGGAGCTTCTTGTCCTTTTTCTTCTTCTCTTCATCCTTGCATCTCGTTTCCTGCTGGGCATCGAAGCATCTTACCTGACGATCGGGAGAATCCTCCCTCAATGGGGGCCTCGATCTCCGATAGTTAATTCCCCCCTACACGAAGGCACTCAGTCGCAAGGACAAGAGTAAGGAAAAAAGGGACGAAACGTAAATGCGAAAAGCATAGCTCCAGGCACTCACCAGGTTGAGGTAGCCCTCCACCGGCCGCATGGGGAGGCGGTTGACTTCCACTGCCCTGAACAAACCTACAACCATCCCCTTCACCTATGCAATGATCTACGCGGCGGATATCTCCTCGCTGGACATCCGGCACCTCTCGAGCACCTCGGGCGCCACCACGGGAAGCATCTCGTCCAACCGCAGTGGGTGAGGGGAGCACCCGTCGATTGTAGAAGGCCGAGACCACCACACCCACCATCAGGCCCGCCTCTCAAAGGGTCCTCATCGCGGCGGCGAGGGGTCAAAGTCGACGTTGAAGATCCCCCGTCACACCATGCGGCCACTTGAATGGCCGCTCGGTGCTGAGCCGCCCGGTGTACGATAGGAGGTAGCCTCCGTCATTGTGGAGGTAGAACCATTACTCGTCCTACCGGTCATGGTTGGACATCAACCCGGTGGGGATGTACTCGCGTAGCACCTCTGACTTGCCTGTCCTCAGCGCGAAGTTGAGGTAGCCTGCTCTGACGATCCGCCTCATGCCTGGTCCCACCGGAGAGGCGAACCACTCCCCCTTGTAGAGATGGAGCCACAGCTCCCAATGTGGCACCATCCCTAAGTAGCCCTCGCAGACGACCGCGAAGATGGCGGTGTTGGAGATGGCATTGGGGGAGAAGTGTTGGAGCTCGACACCATAGAAGTTCATCAGCCCCCGCATAAACTTGCTTAGGGGCACTCCGAACCCATGATGGTGGTACTTGAGGAAGCTCACCACGTAGCCCTCCGGCGGGTTTGGCTCCAGGTGGCTCCTCGGTGGTGCAATCCACACTGGCCAAGTCGGATCGATGACGGGGCGGAGAAGTCCTTCTCCCACCAGCTCGTTCAACCACTACCGCGTTACGGTCGATGGGCGCCAGGGTTCGGCAGGCTGGAGGATGGGGGCCATGGTAGCAGCGGCGGCACGAATCTGTTCAGTGGACGTGGCAGTGGCGACAACAACGTGAATGTCCTCGGCGGACGGCCGACTGGGAAGGTTCCCAATCGTGATTTTTTGCTCTAAGTTCCTACCCTCGAACGCAGGAAAGCAGGAACTCAGGAGCACTAGTGGTGGTGAAGGTAGGATGGGAAAGGTAGGGGCGAACAGTGCCAGTCCCCCTGGTTTTATACCCAGGAGGAGCAACAGGCGGAATCCAGCGGCCGAAAAAGGTAGCTCCCCGCAATTAATGTGTTTACCTAACCGTTCCCCCTCGATTCTTGGCTGGATACATGTGTGACACCTCAGGCAATTAGCCATTGCCTAGGCCTGCCATGATCTCCACCACCGCACCGTTTAACCCTCCTCCTCAAAAGACGTGTCTGACGGTAAGAAAAATAAACATTACTTACCGACGAATTTCTCCAGGAGAAGGTAAAGGGGCTCCGGCCCCACAACAAGCCTCGAGGGAGCGAAGGCTGGCCCTCGATCAGGGTTCAAAAGCTACCCTAGAGTGCCTGAGTCAGGGGTGACCAAGGGGAAGCCAACGCGAGGCCCCGCTCGAGAACGAACTCTCGAGACCCCTTTGGACATATCCAAGGCAAAATGCTACTGACTTTTATGGAATCCCCCGAAGGGAGGCATCGAGCCACCGAGACCTATCGAATGGAATCGGTATCCATAGGTCCATGCATTTTGCTTTAATGAGACCTCCTCTGGGCCACCAGCCGACCTCTATCGAATGAGGAATGGGCTCTCACTTGGATTTTCCCGTTACCAGCTCACTGAAAACTTCGAGGCTCGCCCTATCGAGGGTAGTCCGACGCTTCTCACCTCACGTCCGATCGAAAGGACTCATGAGGTGAACACCGAGGCCGGCAATGCCCCAGCCGCACAAGGCTTGGGGGCTCGACTGTGCCCGGCACCCCTCGACGAAAGAGGGCCGAAAAGCCCCCGGGGGCTCGAAGTTCTGACATACTCCTCGGTAAAGTGCCACGACCCCAGTTCAGGTCCGTATCTGACTGGACGAGCGCCCCTCTACCAAAGACAAATAAAGCCCTCGAAGGAGTCTTCTAACTCCTCCGAGGCCTCGGGGGCTACCCCCGCGGGGGATGCTCGCGCGCCCCCTATAGAAAAATTCAAGTCACACATCACTCCCGACTCCTGACCCCCTGCCCAAGTGCCACCACTCGCGCAGGGGCTCGGGGCTACTATTGATTAACCGGACTAAACCCCAAAATTAGCAACGCAAACCCTCCAATGACATCCCTCACTATCGCTCGAAAGCCCACAGGCTAAGGCATACTGGACTGGCCCACGAACAGGTGTCGACAGTCCAAAGCCATAGCCTATTCGATGGGCTACCACGTGAACCGAGATTGTACGCTCGAGAGTACAATTCGGGCGACCCCTCGAGGACGGAACTTCGCTTGAGCGAACAGGCTGGCCTCAAGGACGGAGCTTTACCCGAGCGAATGAGCCCACCCTCGAGGATGGAACTTCGCTCGCATGAATAGGCAGCCCTCGAGCACAGTATGCCCCTTGGCTACCTACTCCCCGTATGGATCCAGGCGCATTTAATGCATTTTACCTGCTCCCGCCTAACCGTATGGTCACAGTTACAGTAACAGTTGTGAGTATGACGGTCGAATCCTACTTTTACCACCCATACCCTAGAATCCCGTGGATCGTACCTCCCTATTATGCCATACCGAGCACTGTGTCCCATCTGGCACCCCCTCGGGACGCAAAAATCAATGCATTCCCCGCATCTCCCGGGATTTAGCCTTATCTGATGGGCCTCAACCCCCTCGACTCGACCCCTTTGACTTTATTTAAGGCCTTGATCTTCGCCCCTTGGCTCTGTCATGCTGACCCTTGAGCGGGACTTCAACAACTCCGGTCAACACTTCAACAACTCCCGACGTGATGGCTACAGGGCCTCCTATGCCGGCGTACACATCTACAGCGGCACTGACATGATCAGCATCGGCATCATACATCACCAACCATGTTAGCCCTAAAAAATGTACTCCTGTGCCCCTCCTTCGCCTATAAAAGGAGGCACCAGGACTTTAGCTAGAAAAAAGAGGGGCATCATATGCTAAGGCTTTAGGTCATAGAGTAACACTATGAGACAGTGTGAAGTAGAGAGCTAAGCGCCCGAAACGCTCGAGCTCCAGCTCACACTTCTCACTCCCGCTTGTATTCACCCCTGTACTAGCACTTCGGTGCAAGACAACATGAACTATCCCCTCCCCACTGGACGTAGGGCCTTCTTTGCCCAAACCAGGGTAAATCACCATGTCCTTCTTGCATCACCCACCGGATTAAGGGAGCACGCAATTATGAATTTACTCGTTGGTGTTGACCCCCGGGGTCGAACACCGACAATCATGATGGTTTTGGTTTATTGATGTCCAAGGTTAATCCACTTAATCGAGGGTTAAGGGTACCCCTTTCCTAGGTACCCGACACTTAGAAGGGATTGGATTCATGCCAATTGTTGCATACCTTCAACTATGCACCAGCATGTAATCCAATGGATTGACAATGACATTGAGGTTGTGCCTACAGATGATTCTATCATCTCCTCTGTTGATCATGTCTATTGGGACTTAGAAAGCTTCGAGTGTTTCTCTGGAAAAGAGTTTCATGGAGACTTCATCTCAATCAACGATGAAGATCAACAGCCGGCTCGAGCCATCGGCTCTAAAAGTATCTTTTAAGAGAAGCATTGAGTTGTAATAGCCGATGTAAACAGATGATGCACCCAGATATTACTAGATTATTAGTTCAAGGTAGTGTAGAATGTCTAAGGGCAATCGACCTATTTTCTAGGATAAAAGATAGGATTGACAAGCAAGATATCACATGTAATAGCCGATACGCTAGTATCGCCTTCCATGTAAAAACCAATAGAGCATTGGTAATAGCCGATGTGACATACATCGCCTTTAGAGCAAAAATAAAACAAAATGCAATGTTTCATTGAAAAACAGGAGTAATTTTATGCAAAAGACAGAAGTTGTTCATGCATTTATACAGATTCCCAATGAAAGATGAAACTCTTGCAAAAGACTACACCATCCTATGTGTCAACTAAGGGAGCCTGCCGATGACATAGTGTGTTGAAGTTACATGGGCGATGGCCTCCACTGCTGCCTCAAACTGCTCGGAGTTGGCATCCATGGCGTCCACAATCTGTGACGAGACGTCCAGGTTCTCCAGATTCAGACTCATACGGGCCTGAACAGCAGCGAGAGCAAAATAAGCACCCATGATGACACCTTGATTAGCCACCTTGAGCACCCTGGCATGGACAGTCTCCAACCTCTAGGCGACGGTCTCTGCTGGGGCATGTACAGAGGTGGCAGCGGTGTTCCCAGCCAGTTGAAGCTCTTTGAAGCACCTTGTGAGATCTGAGGAATCTAGTAAGAGGGTTAGTCATTATAGCACAACAAGGGTCAAGCAGCTAAGAATATTGCACTCACCTGCAATGCGGGTATCGGCAGCGATTTGCCAATTGACAGCCATCTTGGCCCTCTGCTCAGCCATCTAAAGTGTAGCCTGGAAGTCGGTGAGAATGCTCTGCACATGAGCTAGCTCCTTGATGATCTCATCATAGCGCGCTTCCATCTCCTTCCGCTCGCGATAGATGCGGTCGTACAGCACTGTAGACACCTTTGTAGATCCCGTGGAAGATTCTGACTCCATGGAAGAACCATCAGATCCCGAAGAGAGAATGGCAACAGCATTGGACGGACCTTCTCCATCCATCCTGAAAGAACAAGAGATTAGATCCAAAAGCAGAGAAAATCGATTGGTTGAAGAAGGGTTACCTGATGCGCGGATGAACAGCGTGGTGAGAGGTCACCTCCTCCTCCTCCATAGGATGCTTGCCGAGGTCACGGTCAGCCATGATTGTAGCTTGAGAAGCTGGGGTTTTCTTGGAAGAGGAAAAGGTTTTGCCGGTTTGAAGACGAAGATGGTAGAGGATGCTTGCAACTTGCAAATATATCAGCCCATAGCCCGGGGGCACGTATCAAGGTGAATCAGGCATGTACAATTAATTACAGCATTATTCAGGCAGGTAATCAAGTAGCCAGTCAAATCAAACCCAGGTGTTTTCTCAAAAAGCCTATTATTTTATACTATTCAGGTCAGTCAGAGGGATGAATCAGAAAAAACAAACGGCTAACTAGGCCGGTGTAGGAAAAGAACATCCATCAAATTCTTGAATCAAAAATTTGCGGATTGGCTAAATTCAGAATACAAAGTTACATTGTCTGATGACACTGAAGGTTTAGAATATTTGGAAGGCTTTTACGAGAATGTCAAATTACAGATTAAAGAAGTTTTTTAGTGCATCAAGGGCATTTTTCCTGGCCAAATTAGTTTGAGGTAGTATTGCTTCATTATCAGCTCGAGACGCAGAGAGTTTTTAAACTCTTCATGATCCGCCTGCCAATATGAGCTGATTCGGGCAATTCCTCTCTCTTCAGCTTCATGCTGCTTGTGATTGGGGCCAAGGCTGATTCTTCCTGATCTAAGGCAGCATTTACGTCCTAAAGCTATTTTGGCCTAGAGGGTAGTAAGATTTGGCCTTATATCTTCTACAGATTTCTAAAGATTCTCTAGAGAAGAGCTCAAGGTTTTGATAGTCTCCTCATTTGAGGTCTTCATTTCTGTCAAAATGGTATACTCATAAATAATGTCTTGAGCCTTCTTTACCCTTGGAGCTTCAATGTTGATGTTAAATATTTTGGAAAGAGGGCCTAGAAGATCTAAAGGAAAAGAGTCCTTGACCTCTCCAATGACTTGACTAATGATTTGGGAATTCTGAATTAAGTCTGTCATGCTTTGAAGGAAAGGCAAAATGTCTTTCAACTGATCCAATAATGATGCCATCGGGATATCTCTGTCAAGAAGGAGGGAAGTGACTTCTTCTTTGTCAAAATATTTGGAAATATCAACACCATAGTCTGGTAATGAAGGAGAAGAAGCCTGATACAATACAGTTGTCAGTGAGAGAATAAACTTAATCATTTTGTTTAAAGAAAAATTATGGTCTACCTTCTTATGAGGAATAGCCAATGATGCTTCACCAGTTTCTTGTGGGCTCAGCTGATCACAAGCCACATGATCAAAAGATGATGGAAGATCAACATTCTCAGGTGTTGTATCTTTAAACCCTGAAATAAAGTATCAGGAAGGGCTAAAGTCAAAATAAGTTCAGGATGCAAAGGTGTACCTTCAGATTGATTTTGGTTCGAGAAGTTAATGGCTTGACTGGCTAGGTGGTTTACTCCAGGAGATTCAGTGCTGTTACTCTATTTCAAATTTCAGTCAGGATAAGCCATTGTGGAGGAAGTTTAGATATTGAACAAGTTTTACCTTTCTTCCTTGAAATCCACCTTCTGTTTCTACAAGCTGAACTTGAGGGGGTGGGGATTCTGCCATAGGAGGTGTAACATCATCCTGGATAGTCTAAAAGGAAAGGTATCAGTCAATCAGTTTAAGTAATGATCTGAAAGAAGAAATTAGTTGTACCTTGGATGATCTGGTCTTCATCTTCTTGGCTTCTCCTAAAGAACCTTTGGCAGTTACAGTTTTTTGTTTCTTGGGTTGAAGTTGGGCAGCATAAGTATTCATGAAGATTTTTAAAGAGGGAGCATCAGAAACTAATCTGGCTCTTGGACAAGACCTTAAGTAGCTTACAGGTCTGTTCTTCCTATTAGTGGTTGGAGCTTCCCATGATTAATCCTGGTACAAGACAGGTGTTAGTTTATGGAAAATGGCAAAGAATAAAAAGGGGAAAAGAAATTCACCTCTCCTTCAGATTCATAGGATGGGTCCAACTCCTTGCATAGTGAATGGACAGCCTTGCAGAACAAATGTGCCTTCCATTCATTCCACCATCCATCAAATGAATGATGTGTGTCTTTGACCTTTATCCATTGATGAATGTTGAATGTTGGAAGACTTGACCCAAGATTGAAAACTTTCATTGCCTCCAAAGCGTTACTAAGTATCTCTCTTGGTTTGAGTTGAGTTGCAAAGAAAAGGAAAGGAGGACGTTGTCCAAGGCCAAGTTGCTGGGCTGAAAAGCTTGGGTTATAGAATTCATAAGGAGATGTTTCAGGATCATTTGGGATCTTGCTTCGTCCATGTCTGAAATTTATAGGAAGAGCACAAGGTCTAATAAAGTAGTTGAAGATGCATGTAGCGACTTTGTCCTGTTCTTCAGTATCAAATCTAAAATCTACTGGCAGGTGCAGATTGTTGTCTTGGTCCTCAACATATGGTAGCCAAATCAGAAATTCTTTAGCAAAACCTCTGTAGAATAGTTTGAAGAATTTTCCTTTGGTAAAGTCGATAGAAAAAGAAGAGGCTGCTTCACCATAGTTTGTGCATCCCCTCTTTTTATATTGGGCTTCTCAGAGCATTCCAGATGGTCAAAATCAGGAAAAGACAATCCTCTGAGGTCAGGCCTCACAAATTTATACATGTACAGATTTAGCCAAAGTTGAAGCAACCATCAAGGACCAGGAACAAGACCCACTTTCTCATTTGTCAAAAGCCTGGCTGACACCCTATTCATCATGCTATAGAAGGCGCCCAGAAGAAGTTTTCCCATTTAAATCTCATCCCCAGAGGATAGTTTCTCTGCTAAAGCTTTGTTGTTAAAAGCTGGTCTGAGAGCTGTTCCACAAAAGAAGAACTTCTCAAGCCACATGTTTAGGAAGGCAATGTGTTCCTTTTCATCCATAGAGGTGGTGGTCTTCAAGAAATGATTAATATAGACAGGCCAGGACTTCAGCTCAGAAATTTTACCCAGAGATTTGTGACATTTACCCAAGAAATCATGGGGATTAACCGAACTAGTGATTTTTAACCCAGTCAGCATGAAGACATCAACTAGTGTGATTGTCATCGGCCCATGATTGAATATGAAAGCATTGCTAGAATTGGACCAAAAGTATGACATAGCTGCTAGCATGGATTCATTTTTCTCCATGTCTGAGAGAGAAAGGGTAATGCATTGATGAATTTCTGCATCTACCCAAGTTTTGCCCTTTTCTCTCTGACCCTTAGAAACAAGTCCCACCATCCAGCTGGGGTGTGAGGCTAGTTCCTGAAAGCATTGATCCATGAATTGGCACTGACAATGGAAATTTTGAATGGAATCTGTTGAGTTTCTTCAGTAATAAAGTCAATTGGATCTCCGCTGCCCATAGTGCCCAAATAATAAGTATGAGGTGAGCTAGGTATGAGCAGTTCATTATGGGACTCCTGTGAAGATTGAAATTAAATGATTGAAAGTAAGACTCCAAGGGATTAAAGATAGAGAATCTAGCGATTACCGCTGGAATGAGGTGTGGAGTTGCCATCTGAAGCTCGGGAATTGAAGCTGCCATTGAAGAAAATTCATCTTTTGTTAGTTAGGGCTGAAGCTCAGCACTACAAGGTATTCGAGGCAGAGATCTTGGGAGCAATTTGGAATTGAAACTAGGAATTTTGGAATAAAACCAGTTTTATCCAAAAATTGGGGGCATGTGTTTGCACCAAAATTTGGACCAACAGGCACAGGGGTGGAGCTGCGAGTAGAAGACGCTAGCGGAATCGGCGAAATATTGATAACAGCCAAAAATTGGGGAATCGGCTAAATTAAGGAGAATTGGCTAAGACAGAATCAGCTATCTGAAGATACACGTGGGCCACGTCAACTCTGATCTAGCCAGATAGAAGATGGTGCATCAACGGCATGGGACTCTACAGGACGAAATAGTAGGGTCCAAGTTATCTAGATTATGTAGTTATCGAGTCTTTTTCCTTATTTACATGTTGTATTAGGTTAGGACTCAGACAAAGACCAGGGTATAAATATGTAAGCCCCGGCACCTTGTAATCATCTTGACAATCAATACAACCTTTTTCGGCTTCGGCCACCAAACCCGTAGTTTTTTATGATCTCGGCGAGTTTCTTCGACAAGCTAGGCTACATCGGGTGTTGGACCTCTGGTTTGCTGTAAGTACCGTCATGGCTTTTACTCTTGTTAGATAGGGCCAGCTCGACCTCCTATCGACCATTAGTATGGCCAAAGGGCTTGTGTTTATGCTTGATTTGGCTGGCTCGACCTCTTATCTATGCATCAACACTTGCTGACAGTTTATGTTATCGTTTGATAGGGCTGGTTCGACCTCCTATTGTATGCGTTAGCATAGGCTAGTTATCGGCTCTATTAGGTTTGGCAGCCTGATAGATTCATTAAGTTATCCATGGCCAGTTATCGGCTCTTCTAGATCTAGCAAATCTAGTAGATTCATCAAGTTACCGATGTTGTTAGTTTGTATTATTTATTTATTGCAACAACATCTTTTGCCCGATCAAGATTGGTAGATTTGGCTTAGATCTTTTCGGAATCGATTGTCATCTATGCTCTTATGCTAGATTTTACTACTTTGACAATCAATCTTGTGCTTGCATTAGCTAGGTTCTATCAATCTTATTCATGACATGTGCGCATTCTAGGGTGTAGATAGCCTTAAGATGGATTTTGTTTATCCTATCTGGTTGATAGTGGCTGCAACACTGTCGATCTCACTAGCAATTAGATTGGGTTAATGGGGTTTGTTCTAAGTTCGTTTATGCACCTAGTTCATTCTCATGTAGGTATACATGTTTTCTGTTTAGACTAGCTGGTTTGTTAAGCTTGCTTGGTAGATCTGTTAGTCATAATTTGGATTCTTTTGTACATGTAGGATCTTTTATATTCATTGTATCGAATATACTAAATCAGCTAATAGTCTTGCTCTTTTCACATGTATTCAAATAGCCGATTTAGCTAGTTCTTTATGTTTTAGCATGTATCATGAATGGTTATGCTTTTCTCTTGTTTCATTCACCAACTCCATGCCATGAACGATTGCTTTATTTACACATGCATATTTATTCAATTTTATTTGTTAAGTGCATGTTGGATGTTGACTCTCTAGCCAATGCCCTAATCCAATTGGTTATTCAGCCATATATGAGGAACTGTCTAGAATCACACTGGTAGGTTTCATAATTTGACTATTTTTCCACCTTTTCAATTTCAGGGTCAAATTGACTGGCACGCCTTGGACACGTTTGATCAGATCATCTGCCGAAGAAGGCTGCGGGGATTGGGGAGACGTTCACGCTCTGGTCTGTCTGGCTTGCGAGAGGCCCGTTGGCATGAAGAAGTCACATTTTTGCGCCAACATCTATATAGGTCAATGTTACAATCAAAGTGTACAAACACATTATATTTTGACCACGTCAGTAGATTTCTTCTAGCATCTACGGTCGAAGAAGCGCCGAGGTGGTCACAAGCTCTGCCGGTTGGAGATGATCAAGGAGGCTTTGCAAAAACTCATGCATGAGCGCTTGTAAATGGCCTCCCTATAATGGTGTATGCCAGGGATGTGGGGCAAAAACTGCATGGTTTCTTCTTCCATGAAGATTAGATGGACTTGCAAGGACTTGCAAGCTCAGTCTTCTTCCATCACAGTACCAACACCGACAAGGAAATTGCACAGAGCACACTTGAATCTCATAGCACCTCAAATGACCACATGCCTCTAGAAGATGGTACATTCATGGGATGAATGTAATATCCTCAGTGCACAGGATTCACATCGGCCTAAAGAATTCAGCCTGGAAGATGGCTCTGTCAACCTGGCCGGGGACCCCAACATTCGGCTCAGCTCATCTTCAGTAGAATTCTGCTAGCACCCATTGTGTGCACCATTTTGGTGGACTACTACGATGCGTAATGATATTTGTATGTGGAGGGCTTTCTCCCACAGTGAAGCCATGTACTAACAGATCAAGAATTAGCTCGAGAAATAAGCATGAAAACAATGCAAACACATGTATGTCTTGAGAGGCCTAGAAGGGTAATTTTATAGAGCCCCTGTCGTGGTAGGTGGGAGCAGTGCTCCTGCTGGGTTGATCAGAGGGAGCAAGCCTTGATGCAGAAGTGAGCACTTCTTTTAAGAAATGTAGCTATCACTGCCAGTTTACTACAATAACAGGCAGTGATAGGGGACAGCATGCCGGTTGTGATTACTAACCACCAGTGATAATGGACATCTGTGCCGGTTTTCCTTACCAACCGGAACCGATAGAGTCCAATGGCATTTTTTAAAAGAAGAGCCCACTTCTGCTGCAAGCTGCCATTGCTTTCGGCCTGCTATTGTGGGCCTGGGCCATTCCGGCCATGTCCTCGGATTCGAACAGAGCTGTGGGTGCACTTTTTTCCTTAAAATTCAGATCAAAAATTGTGAAATAAAGGGCATCGATCCGTTGGATTCAAGTTGAAGTGATGGAGGCTCCATATACTTCTATGAAGCATGTGTGGCATGAGAAAGCCAGAGAAAAAGATTCAAACCAATACAATACCAGAATGTAGAATTCGAGTTAAATAATGAAATACACAACAAATAAAAATTATAATTAAAACCAAAGTCAATTATAACCTTGCAAACCAAACAAACTAAACACTAATCACTTTCAAGTGATTCACTCTCTTCAGGGGATCGAGCCATTCTTTTCGACCCACCTATCTACAAATATGGTGTAGTTTTGGTCTTTAATCGTGTATCCCCTCTCAGTATCGATATAGTGCAGTGCCCGTATGATTACACTCTCTTGGGCCATGTGAGACACAGTGAATGGTCGACCGTAGATAGAACCTAGTGAAACTTTAGTGTCGTGGTGAGTGAACCTTATGCCGAACTATTTTCCATCAATAGTATCCTGGCCAGTGGTGTCAACCCAATCCCAATCATAATTGAAAAAATCTGTAACTTGGTTAAGAATGGCCATCAAGCCACATGAAGAATGGGTAACACCATGGAGCATAACCTGCAAATGGCAGAAATAAAGATAATATTATTACGTTAGTAAACAACAAATAATATGCATGATAAAATTATCAATATAAGCTGATTTTACCACATCAAGAGTGTTATTCGCCGCGCTACATTCGCTACATATAACAGGAGTGTAACCAGGGCAATGCAGAGCTATGTCCTTGTAGTATGAGAAATCAGGCACATTATATCCTACACGTCAAAGTGAGTCTAAATAGAAGGTGACTACAGATAGCTCGGAGCTCCTCATGTTTATGCCCGATGTCCCCCTCCAGCGGATATTGTGTCCAGGAGCATTTGGGTCTCGCCTCCTCGCAGGTGTTGGCGGTCCTTAGAGCATATTCTCTACTGCCGATATGTTACTAAAATAAATAGTAGGTAGGGCTTTAAACTAACATTTCCACAAGTTTTGGTATATACTTGACTTGCAGGTGTGACATGTGGAAATGCAAAAATACCATAAAGAAAGCGCATTCCAAAATTCGTATTTAGAAAAGGCGCAAAGAAGAAGAGAAGTCCACCTTCATTAGCATTCTGGGCCCATTTGTAATCATAGGAGAAGTCCAGGCCTAGAGATGAACTGACCACGGGAAGGCGGTGGCCAAACGGACCCACCAGGGGGGCGGCCGGTCCCAGGGGCGGCCGGTCCCCTAGTGGAGCCTCCCGAGCCCAGTCTTCTTAGGCGGTGCTTGGGTCAGTTCCCTCAAGGCGGTTCCACCTGCTTTCATATTTTTTGGCGCCTGAACCGACCATGTTGGGCTATAAAAGAGAGGGAGAGCTCCCCCCAAAACACACACCATCATTTGGAGCCACTAACCTCACCTCTCACTTGTATTCTTTAGATTAGTTTTAGTATTAGAGCAAGGCAAGAGCTAGCAAGGAGAGCTTGTCTCCTTGGAAGAAGAAGGAACACCTCGGTATGAATACAATGCAGTTCTCTTCCAAGTTCAAGTTCTTATCTTATTTATATAGCAATGCATATGAACTAGAGTATAGTCTTGTTCATGTTATGATCATGATATATGAACTAGCATATAGTTTATATGTTATGTTCTTGACATGTTCATCGTTGTTTTTCATCGTTCATCGAATTAGTATGAATAGAGGAAGAACTAGGGATAAGGTGACGGTTCATCGTGCCTTCTTGGTTGCTCTTAACCTAGCCTGTCACTCCGAAGGGGTGGGGTCCTAGGGGGCTAGGAGTCGTTTCCAATTACACGGGCGTGGTGCCGGGTATGCGGAGATCAGCGGATATGTGGGTACCCCACGGGTAGAGGGGTAGGTGGACAGGTGGTGATAGCCCTGTCCATCCCTAGCACTCTCCCACGTTCGAGTATTCAGTAGGAGTTTGTAAAGTCTCTATTGGCTGGAAGACTAGCTACGGGGATCTCCCTGTCATCCCAGACTTAGTCCTAATGCTAGACATGCTAGTTAGATGTTTACTAACAGTTCTTTACAGAGTTATATATGACCAATGTATGCTCAGTTAGATATATTATTTTATTCTTTATTTCTCTTTTACCCTTGAGATTAGCTCAGATGTGTGTCCACTATCTTTGAACTATGATTTACCCCTGCCTATGCTATGTCCACCTATGCATTCAATAAGTGATCATGTATACACCAAAGCTAGATGCATCTGTCCTGCCCTCCTATGGGAAATTATAAATACGACACCCACTCACGGGTTGAAATGCTACAATGATAGTTCCGTGTGCTTGCGGATTTATCTATAATGAGCTATCATGATTGGCGTACCTAAGTACCATTACCTAAGAATTGTAATTCTTGTGCACCCCAAGGCGCCGTGCTGCAGTTTTGCATATCGTAAGTAATGATGGTTAGGAAGGCCAATCCAACACTTCTAACTGTTATTACTAGACTGCATCACCTAGGCCGGCACCATTAAGGGCCAAGGGTTACCTTTTTGAAGTAATGGTGGTTAGGAATGTCAACACACGTTTCTAGTATTATTATTAAGGATGGATTTATAGTCAATCTTTAGTCGTAATGCTAAGAAACGCCAACAGCAGGGATGGTAAAACTAATTTCACACTACCAGGTGTGAGCATTAGGAACAGGGACCATGACCACGTCAAATTGTTCAGCATGGAACAAGTCAAGCGCATCTTGTAGCCATTCTGCGGGCTCTATCCACTGCCACATAAAAAATGCAAGGCAATAATCATATTAAGCTAATTATACTTATTTATATTAGCATAAAAAACCAAAGATGTTGAAATTTTTTAATACAATAGCTGGCTGAGGGAATGGTAGAGCAGGCACGTTTGGAGCAAATGGCTCATCACCTGGGTGGAAACCCGGTGCCTGTGGTGGTGGTAGAGGAGTTGCTACGTTAAAACCTAATAATCGATAAAATTTAACAAGTAGTAAGTAAAATGAACCTAAATAATGAAATTCAAAAAAGTATAGAAATATGTATATATATACACCAAAGTAATATCTAGGAGCCATTGCCAGAAATCACTTAGAGACAAAGATAATTTCGTGAGAAGTTAGATTAAAAATATGAGAAAATGCAGGACAGTGTGCGTGCGTGGAATATGCATGCGGGTGGCCCCATTATATATAGCCGAATAAGAACAGCACTGCCAGCTTACAGCAGGATCCGGCACAAATAATTTTCATCACTGCCGGTTCCTGGCAGGGTCCGGCAGTGATAATGGAGCATCACTGCCGGCTCCTTCCATGAGCCAGCAATGATGCACCTGCTTGGACAGACTTTGCATGCATGCATGCTGCATGCTTTATTAAAGCGTGTACCATGCATGCATGCATAGTCCTGTGTAGTTAGGCACATCACTTCATTACTGCTGCCACCTACCACCATGGTGGCCACTTCTATAAATAGAGTCCTATCTGAATCTCATTTCACACAACTTTAGCTCATTTCACACACACACTATTTCACTACATGATTCAGAAACACACTCAAATGGGGCTCTATAGGAAAAGCCCTACACATACAGATATCTTCTCCAGTCCTAATCCACTAAAATGGTGCACAATATGTTAGGAATATGCCCTAGAACCAATCATGTAGATGATGATATTCCGATTGTATCCATGATTAATAAAGTGTTCATTGAATATCCATTATAGACAACTTGTATTGATTGGTGATTATGTGAATTATTTGTAGAACTCAATTACTTGAATGGTTATTCTAAAGTTGTCCCTGGTTGGCGTTCTTGTGAGAACACGCTTGAATATTAGACCAGCACAAGTATTAGTTGATGGCTATGTTTCATAAGTCATGGACATGGAGATATCAAACTAATAATGTGGGCACATATGAGACATGTAGGCTAGACTGACCCAACATGAGAAAGTCTCTATTCACGTCATGTACATTATGTCCTTAGACCTAAGATTGTGGTATGTACTCAAGATGTGAAACAGCTTACTTAGGGACTATCAAACGCAGCTCCGTAACTAAGTAGTTATAAAAGTGGTCTTTGGGTGGTCAAGAAGCATGCTATGAGACATAGACAATCAAGATGGAATTTTTCCCTCTCTACGCGAGAGAGATATCACTGGATCACTCAAGTGATTGGATCAACAAATGCATGGCCGTGCTTGGGTTAAGTGTTAACCCACGGGTTGAACCATATATCGAGTGGCAAAGGGAATAACTTGTATGTGGTCATAGTGGTTCGTCTGATATGATCTTTGCATGCACATAGGAGTTGTCATGCCTTGCTAGAGGCCGCTATCAACTATTGGGTGAGTAGGAGTACTCGACCCATGTCAATGTGTGCGTGAACCCATAGGGTGGCACGTTTAAGGGGCTGGAAGCCTAATTCGGGTTGGACCCAAATTAGACAAAGCTTAGGGTTACTAATAGGCTTCCAACTCGTGAGCTCATTGGGGATGCCTATATAAGCAAGGGGTAGAGGCACTATCAGGGTTACACACGCCTTTGGCAGCCGCCGTCGCCCTCCCCACACTCGCGCCTTCTGCTCCTCACGGGCCTAGCAGTCCGGAGGCGCATCACTTCTTCCCTGCATGTGTGGGATTCCTCAGAGGTGCTGCATCTGGAGCACAGGGACGAATCATGTGAGAGGATTTAGGTGATGGACGACCATGCAACTGCACTGCCTGCTATGACACGTACGACTACATCAAGTCATCTTCCGCTGCACCTACACGTCTAGTGGTAATCCCGTAACCTGTAACTTGCAGTAGATCCTGGTTTATGAGGTTGAAATGTTTTTGTTTTCTGGCTAGCGTAGCACCGTCATAACCCTTCAGTGGTATCAGAGCTATTACTGCCTTGTTATAGGTTTGGTTTTGTGCATATGGTGATATGCGTGGTTGTAGATGAGTCTCTACCTCGGTTCGTCATCTTGCCGTGTTTGTCTTGAAATGATCTACTCGTACCAGTCGGAATTCTGCCATCCAGTCATGGTGAGTTAGAGATCAATCAGATTGATTGAATTGAACCCTAGATCAATCAGATCAATCAGTCATGGTAGATGGAATTTACTGCCGGGCACCGGTTTGCCGAGAAAAGTGTTGTTCAGTAAAACAGCCATAACTTTTGAACCGTAACTCGGATTGAGATGAACTCTAAATGAAAATCATAGAGAACGAAATTTTACATCTGGTTCTCTGCTGCTTTGCCACATTTGGTGAAATTAGTATTGCAAAATAAGGCTTGGAAAATAGAGTTTTCTGCGTTGCAAGATTAGACGTCGGATTCGGATAACTCTGTTTTGCAGGTATTGATGACTGGTATAGCCCTTATGTGTATGTGATGCATGTATGTATTTAATTCATGGCTTGCATGTTAGGAGGACAATATGGGCAGGAGCCACATACATATTGTCAAAATTAATGTAATGGCCTGTGTGCCAATCTATGATGATCTATCCGTGACTATGTAATTTTATTTTACTTACGCTAGTAGTAGCTAGTCTTTGTGGAATCATCACTGAAGGATGGCATACTCGAATCATAGAGATGGAGATCACCATGATGCACAGATTGATGGAGATGGAGATCCCCAAAGGAATAATAGGCTATACCAAGTCATGTCTGTGTTATGTCGTTCTTACTATGTCCTACTTTCACATGCTATTATGTTTTGGTCTACATGAGTGCGGTAGTGAAGTAGAATGATCCCTCAGCAATGTTTAAGTTAAATGCTTCCCCAAACCTTGCACTGTCATAAGTCTTGTACAATCGGTGGTGGATCTATGAAATTAGGGTGCCACTGGTTTTCCTTGACTAGGCAGGTTCGTATCGGATACTTACTGCAAGAAGGTTTGGTTACTTAAACAAGGTCATCCTAACGGTTAGGGACCTTGGAGCATGGGTAGGTTGAGCGTAGCATAGAGATGCTGCCCAACAATGAGAGTCATATGTGATATTATTAGCAAAGTGTTGCTTACCGATCTACCTTGTCTTCTAGCGGTGATGCTAAAGCTCACTAGTTGACTTATTAGTTGTGGGTCTTGAATCACTAAGTATCAATTGAGGGATATTGATTTTAGTGGGAGTAGATTTTATTTTGATATAATTTACTCTTTCATGGATACATTGTCTTAGTATTTTGCGTTACTTTTGTTGTAGATGGCCGCTCACAATCAATCATTTTCTTTGCGTACAATTCTTGAGAAAGATAAGTTGAATGAAACAAATTACGTGGATTAGATCCGCAACCTAAGAATTGTTCTCAGGGCTGAGAAAAAGGAAGATATTCTAGACACCCCATTACCATATGAGCCTGAGGAGAGTGCTCCTGCTGCTGAGAAAAACGCTTACAAGAAAGCATGTGATGCAGATCTCAATGTGAGTTGCCTCATGCTTGCTTGTATGGAACCTGATCTGCAGATGCAGTTCGACAACTATCATTCAGCGAACGATATGATCGTGGCGCTTGAAGATATGTTCCAAACTCAAGCACGGACTAAAAGGTTCAATGTCTCTAAGGCGCTTGCAGAAATCAAGCTAGCAGAGGGCGCAGCTGTTGGTCCACATGTAATCAAGATGGTTGGTTACACTCAGAGGTTGGAGAAGCTAGGCTTCCCAATTGGCCAAGAGTTGGCCACTGATTTCATTCTTGCATCGCTTTCGGCTAGCTATGGAAACTTCATCTCGAACTACCATATGCATGGAGCGGAGAGGGGCTTGAATGAACTGTGTGGTATGCTAAAAATAGCAGAGGCCAACATCAAGAAAGGTGCCGGCAGTAGCCAAGTGTTGGCAATCCAGAACTGACCTCATTTTAAGAGGAAGGGCAATTCTTGGAGGAGGAAGAAGGGCAAGGCTAAAGATGAGATCTCTAAGCCAAACCCATCTGCTGCCAAGGCTGGACCATCTGCAAATTCAGATTGCTTTTATTGTAAGGGAAAAGGTCACTGGAAAAGGAACTGCAAGGAGTACTTGACGTCCTTAGAGAAGGATGGTGGTGGTAAAGGTACTGCTACTTCTTGTACTCTTGTTGTTCATGTTATAGACATTTTTCTCGCTAACTCTTATATCAATTCTTAGGTATTTGATACCGGATTGGTTGCTCATATTTGTAATATGATGCAGAGAATGATAAGAAGTAGAAGCATGGAGAAAGGAGAAGTTGATTTCTGCGTGGGCAATAATGCAAGAGTTGCTGCATTGAACGTCGGGACGATGCAACTTCCCTTGCCATCAGGATTTATTTTGGAATTGAATAATTGTTATTTTGTTCCTAGTTTAAGTCAAAACATTGTGTCATCTTCATGCTTGATGAAGGATGGTTATTCATTTGCGAGTAAAGACAATGGTTGTGTGATCTCAAAGAATGATGTGTTTGTGGCTTTTGCATCCATTGTGAATGCGTTATTTATTTTAAATCTTAATGATGCACCTATCTGTAATGTTAGTGCTAAACGACCTCGGCTTAATGAGTTAAGTCCTACCAATATGTGGCATTGTCGTTTGGGTCATATAAGTGAGAATCACATGAAGAGGCTCTATTATGATGGTCTTCTAACTTTGTTTGATTTTGAATCATACAAGACATGTGAGGCTTGCTTACTAGGCAAGATGACCAAGGCGCCATTCAAATGATTTCCTGAGAGGACATTTGACTTGTTGGAACTTGTACATACTGATGTAAGTGGACCAATGAGCACGACAGCTAGAGGCAGATTTCAATACTTCATAACTTTTACTGATGACTTTAATAGATATGGATATGTCTACCTAATAAAGCATAAGTCTGAAACATTTGAAAAGTTCAAAGAATTTCAGAATGAAGTAGAGAATCAACGTGGCAAGAAGATCAAGGCCTGCGATCTAATCGTGGAGGCGAATATCTAAGTCATGAGTTTAGCAATCATCTTAAGAGTTATGGAATTGTTCCACAGCTTATGCCACCTGAAACGCCTTAGAGAAATGGCATGTCTGAGCGACGTAATTGGACCTTGTTGGACATGGTTCGGTCTATGATGAGCTAGTCAGACCTACCTTTATCGTTTTGGGGATACGCTCTAGAAATAGCCGCTTTCACATTGAATAGGGTACCATCTAAGTCTGTAGTTAAGACACCATATGAGATGTGGACTGGTAAGAGTCCCAGTTTATCTTTTCTGAAAATTTGGGGTTGTGAAGTTTATGTTAAATGACTTATATCAGATAAACTAACACCTAAATCGGACAAGTGCTTTTTTGTGGGATATCCGAAGGAAACTTTAGGGTATTATGTCTATAACCGGTCAAAGAGCAAAGTGTTTGTTACTCAAAATGGTGTTTTCTTAGAGAAAGAGTTTCTCAAAAGAGAAAAGAATGGACAAAAGGTGTATCTTGAAGAAGTTCAAGATGAGCCAGTAGGGACAGACTCTACGAGTGATGCTAATGTAGCAGAGCAAGTTGAGACAGCCGTGGCAGTGGAGACACCACCACAACCACAAAGATCAGTGAGACTTCACACATTGTGTGGGGATTTGTTATTGTTAGATGATGATGAACCTGCAAATTATGCAGAAGCTATGATGGATCCAGATTTCGAGAAATGGCAAAGTGCCATGAGATCCGAGATAGATTCCATGGGAGACAATCAAGTTTGGAACTTAGTTGACCCACCTGATGGGGTTAGACCCATAGAGAGCAAATGGATCTTTAAGAAGAAGAAGGATATGGATGGAAATGTTCACATCTATAAATCTTTACTTGTCGCAAAAGGTTTTCGGCAAGTTCAAGGAATTGACTACGACGAGACGTTCTCGCCGGTAGCGATGCTTAAATCTATTCGGATCATTCTAGCAATTGCTGCATATTTTGATTATGAGATATGGCAGATGGATGTTAAAATAACCTTTCTAAATGGGTATTTAGAAGAGGACGTGTATATGATACAGCCCGAAGGTTTTGTTGATCCTAATAATGCTGGAAAGACATGCAAGCTTAAGAAATCTATTTATGGGTTAAAACAAGCATCTCGAAGTTGGAATATTCATTTTGATGAGGTAGTCAAAGGGTTTGGCTTCCGTCAAAATGAAGAAGAACCTTGTGTTTACCAGAAGGTAAGTGGGAGTGCTATTGTGTTTCTGATCTTGTATGTGGATGACATACTATTGATTGAATGATATTCCTATATTGTAATCTGTAAAGACTTCACTGAATAATAGTTTTTCTATGAAGGATTTAGGAGAAGCAGCATACATCTTAGGAATTAAGATCTATAGAGATAGGTCGAGAAGGCTAATAGGATTAAGCCAAGACACGTGCATTGACAAGGTGTTGAAACGGTTCAACATGGAACAGTCCAAGAAAGGGTTCTTGCCTATGTCACATGGTATGTGCTTTAGTGACAAGCAGTGTCCTTCATCAGATGAAGAGCGCAACCGCATGAGTAAGGTTCCATATGCTTCGGCCGTTGGTTCCATCATGTATGCCATGATATGTACTCGCCCAGATGTCTCATATGCTCTAAGTGTTGTGAGCAGGTACCAAGCTAATCCTGGTGAACCTCACTGGACGCTTGTTAAGAACATCCTAAAGTACTTACAAAGGACTAAGGATGTGTTCCTAATCTATGGAGGTGAGGAGGAGCTCGTTGTTAACGGTTACACTGATGCTAGCTTCCAAACCGATGGGGATGACTCACTATCTCAATCAGGTATTGTGTTCACAATAAATGGTGGTGTAGTTACCTGGAAAAGTTTCAAGCAGGAGGCGGTGTCCAATTCTACAGCAGAAGCTGAGTACATTGTAGCTTTTAGCGCTACAAAGGAAGGTGTTTGGTTGAGGAGGTTCCTCATTGAGCTTGGTGTGTTTCCGAATGCATCGGACCCATTGAATTTACATTGTGATAACAATGGGGTGATTGCACAGGCTAAGTAGCCTAGGGATCACCAGAAGAACAAACATGTACTCTGGAAGATTCATCTCATTCGAGAGTTTATGAAACGAGAAGAGATCAAATTGTGCAAAATACATACGGATTTAAATGTAGCAGATCCTTTGACAAAGGCTCTTCCACAGCCAAAGCATGAGGCGCACACGAGGTCTATGGGGATTAGACATCTAAGAGATTAACTCTAGTGCAAGTGGAAGACTGTTGGGAATATGCCCTAGAGCCAATCATGTAGACGATGATATTCCGATTGTATCCATGATTAATAAAGTGTTCATTGAATATCCATTATAGGCAACTTGTATTGATTGGCAATTATGTAAATTGTTTGTGGAACTCAATTACTTGAATGGTTATTCTAAAGTTGTCCCTGGTCGGCATTCTTGTGAGAACACGCTTGAATATTAGACCAGCACATGTATTAGTTGATGGCTATGTTTCACAAGTCATGGACATGGAGATGTCAAAGTAATAATGTGGGCACATGTGAGACATGTAGGCTGGACTGACCCAACATGAGAAAGTCCCTATTCACGTCATGTACGTTATGTCCTTAGACCTAAGATTGTCGTATGTACTCAAGATGTAAAACGGCCTACTTAGGGACTATCAAACACTGCTCCGTAACTGGGTAGTTATAAAAGTGGTCTTCGGGTGGTCGAAAAGCATGCTATGAGACATAGATAATCAAGATGGAATTTGCCTCTCTCTACACGAGAGAGATATCACTGGATCACTCAAGTGATTGGATCAACAAATGCATGGCCATGCTTGGGTTAAGTGTTAACCCACGAGTTGAATCATATATTGAGTGGCAAAGGGAATAACTTGTATGTGGTCGTAGTGGTTCGTCTGATATGATCTTTGCGTGCACATAGGAGTTATCACGCCTTGCTAGAGGCCGCTGTCAACTATTGGGCAAGTAGGAGTACTCGGCCCATGTCAATGTGTGCGTGAACCCATAGGGTCGCACGCTTAAGGGGCTGGAAGCCTAATTCGGGTTGGACCCGAATTGGACAAGGCTTAGGGTTACTAATGGGCCTCCAACTCGTGAGCTCATTGGGGACACCTATATAAGCAACGGTTAGGGGCGCGGCCAGGGTTACACACGCCCTCCCTACGCTCACGCCTTCTGCTCCTCGCGGACCTAGCAGTC
The DNA here is from genome assembly GCA_023333625.1 of Bothriochloa decipiens. Taxonomy (NCBI): domain Eukaryota; kingdom Viridiplantae; phylum Streptophyta; class Magnoliopsida; order Poales; family Poaceae; genus Bothriochloa; species Bothriochloa decipiens. The sequence goes on along the minus strand of CM041643.1, from coordinate 26,884,587 downwards.
CGGAGGCGCATCGCTTCTTCCCTGCACATGTGGGATTCCTCAGAGGTGCTGCATTTGGAGCACTGGGATGAACCGCGCAAGAGGATTGAGGTGACAGACGACCACGCAACTGCACTGCCTGCTGCGACGTGTACGACTACATCAAGTCATCTTCCGCTGCACCTGTGCGTCTAGTGGTAATCCCGTAACCTGTAACTAGCAGTAGATCCTGGTTTATGAGGTCGAAAATTTTTGTTTTCTGTCTAACGTAGCACCCTCATAACAGTTGGGGTTGCCACGAGATTCACGGTGCCATCCGAGGCTGTGCACAGTTGCTGCCGTGCTGGTGGTGTGGTGTTCTCAACGTCCCCCAACAACGAGAGCCGAGAGGCATAGATTCATCGGAGCACAATTAGGCATGAGTTTTGCAGTCTCCTTGATCATCTTGAATCGGCTAGCTCGTTACCACCTGGCGTTTCCAAATTTATGTGATGCTAGAAGAATGCTACTGAGGTGGTTACATTTTAATGTGTTTGTACACTTTGATTATAACATTGACCTATATAGAAAAAGGTCTTTGTTATCGTATATGTAATTTTATTTTTAGGTCTTTGTTGTCATATTTTTCTCATGTACTACATCTCAATAATATAATATTTTTATGATTTAAATGTGTCTAAATAAATATATTACTCTAAATATCAAATAAATATATCTAAATAAATATATTACTCTATTATTTAGATAGAGTAGAATATTTTTATTTCTGATTTATTTTTTGTTTGCTTCTGTTCTCGGGATGGAATTGAATACTGTAGCAAATCACATCCCCTCTCTGGCTCTCTGCCCAGCCTGGTGAAGGGAGACAGACAGATCAGTGGCGGGTTGTAATAGAAGCTGCCACTAAAACAGGGTGGTGAAACAAGCCGACACTAGATATAGAAGACCAGTGCCGGCTTGTATCACCAACCAGCACTGAAAGTTTCACTGCCGGTTGATAACACCACCCAGCGGTGATGTTTGTAATCAGTGCCGGTTTCTCGTTTGCCTGGATCATTTTTCTTTTTTTGACATTTAGAGCCAGCACACTGAAGGGTATTAGTGGCGATTTATTCATTTTCGCCACTGATATCACCGGTAGTGATCAAGTAATCTGTAGTAGTGTAGATATAGTAGGGGTGAATGATATATATGATAGGATTTATGCAATATAACACACAGGGATAGGCACTAAAGATATGCAACTAGTTAACTTGGGAGGTCAATGTGGTGGTAGATTCCTATGATATTCTTATCACATGGTAAAGATATACCCAACTATGCTAAGACTTACCATACTCTTGTGCACTTCGGGACGCCACTAGATATGAGAGAGTACCACAAAGGATACCTCTACTGACATGACTATAGTCCTACAATTTAAGAACATGCTCGATTCGATATGGACGGGGCTGTCACCTTCGGTAGCTACCATACAACTAGGGAACGGGGTGCACTCATAGGTAGAGCATCATGTAAGCACCACGCTTACACGAGGCTCGACTACTTAGCCCAACTAGTTAAGCAAAGAATAAGCGCTCTATGTACTAGCACACAATTGATAATCTCAACTAGAAAGATATAAACAAAGTAAGTATAGCTATATAAATAAGAGAATAAGTATGAGTCTTATAGAGCATTGAAGTGAAGATACAAGGCTTTACCAAGCCTCCAAGACTAGATCCAGAACCTTGAGCAAGAGCCCATCTTGACCCTCTCTCCCTAGCAACTAGTTGGCTACATTAGAGAGTCTAGACCTAATCCTCTAGGGTAGAGAGAGATGTTATCCATTCAAGGGCCACCTCTCAATCAAATGAATAATGAATTATATATAGCCCCTAGGATGCACCATGGCTGTCGGACCAAACCAACCTTAACGCACGGCTTAGATTGGATCTCAAAGGTGGTGGGAGACCATATCTCGAAGCAGAGGCTGACTTATGGGTCCCACATGGTGCCCGCCCTAATTCCTTGGGCGCCCGCCCTGTTCCATAATGTGCTGGAGCTCTACCTTGGCGACGTGTCTTCCCGAGCCTTCTAGAGTCTTCTTTTGTATGCATTCGTGCGAAATTCATATTTCTTCATCCGTAACTCCAAATACTGCAAACCACATGTCTGTTTTGATCATCTTGATGAGCTCTATGAAATGGTTAACTCCATTTCACCATTTGAGATACTTCTATTTGGTGATTCTGGTCCTTTTCTAGTTTAACCACTGCAAAACATAGATCACCAAAACTTGTGGAATTCGTTAATTCAAACCCCTAAGTCTATAGGTTGTGATCATTTTCATGCATTTATGTAAGTCTATTGACAGCTAATAGTTGACATTAACTACCATCAACATCCTTCATTGATGAGATGCTAGAACCACTTGCAAAGCACTCTTTCTTTTGTTTTCTTGATGGGTACTCTAGCTATCATCATGATGACCAAAGCAAAACCACTTTCACTTGTCCCTATGGAACTTATGTCTATCATAGGATGTCCTTTGGTTTGTGTAATGCTCCAGCTATGTTCTAAAGGTGCATGATGTCTATATTTTCTGATATGATAGAACAAATCATGGAAGTTTTTATGGATGACTTCTTTATTTTTGGTAAAACTTTTGATAATTCCCTAGAAAATTTAGACAATGTTTTGCAAAGATGTGTCAAAAAACACTTAGTCCTTAACTAGGAAAAATGTCATTTCATGGTTAGAGAAGGCATAGTGCTTGGACACTTGGTGTCCGAATGTGGGATCGAGGTAGATCATGCAAAGATAGAAGTTATAGAGAAATTGCCCCCTCCCACAAATATCAAAGGGGTACAGAGTTTTCTTGGTCATGTAGGGTTCTACAGACATTTTATAAAATATTTTTCTCACATTACTAGACCCCTCACTAGTTTGTTAGCCAAGGATGTTCCCTTTGAGTTTGATGATGAGTGTTTAAATGCTTTTTAAACCCTTTAGAAAGCACTCATCTCTGCACTAATCATTCAACCCCCTGATTGGTCATGATCATTTGAAATCATGTGTCATGCTATTGATTATGCTATGGGGGCAGTTTTGGGTCAAACAAAGGATAAAAAGCATCATGCAATTGCTTATGCTAGTAAAACTCTATCAGGACCTCAACTTGATTATGCAACAACTGAAAAAGAGCTCCTGGCTGTCGTTTTTGCTATTGACAAGTTTAGATCTTACTTAGTAGGAGCTAATGTGATTGTTTACACTAATCATGCTGCTTTGAAATACCTGCTCAACAAGAAAGATGCTAAACTTATTACTATCTCCTCTCTAGAGCTTATCAAGTGCACTTGATCCATCCTTGATTACCCATGATGCTATCATCAAAGAATGGAACCTAGTAAATATGTAATCAAGTGAAGAAAACTATAGCCATCCAAATCATGAAGTCTCACTTATGATGGTCATATGGTGATCTATCTACCTTGGTGGTGGTATGTTTTCTTGGCATAATTTCAATTGTTGTAGTTTATCATGCCTTGACCAAGATATAGAATGAACTCTTCTTGACTCTTAAATCGATTCAAGTGCATTTCACAAAGTAATTCAAGTACATGATGCACATATTAAGGCGGAGAACATTCTATGTCTTGTGTCTTTTGAGACTAACCTTTTCTTCTAGTGAATTTGTGTATTCTCTAGTTGAGAATGAGTTTCTCATGAGTATGCTACATTAAATCAATCCAAATTTGTAAAGCTATCTCTCATTTTTATTTGGGTTGCAATTTTATCTCTTAAGTAGCTACTTTCCATAATATAGCTTATTAAATTCTCTTGTTTGGACTTAATTGATCAAAAGTGCATATCTTCGTGCCTTTCGCATATATATATGTATGCAATATCAAAAAGGGGAATTTAGTCTATGTTATGAGATTTTACAATTAGTGATCTACATGTCTTCCACATCCAAAAGGCCAGTAGTTGTGAAACTATAGCTTGTGTAATTTTATGCTACCTCTTGGCTTTGTGAGCATTCCCTAGGTTACAATATGAAATACGAGCATTCATTCCATTTGACATCAACTTGTGAAGATTTCTTCAAGTGGTGTCAAAATTGTTAAGATCATATTTTAATTGACATTGGTGGATAATCTTTAAAGTTGGTATATCAAGAAATATGTCTTCATTTGTATCTCAAAATGACAACAAGAGCTAGCAATGGACTTTCAATTGAAATCAAGCACAAGTTTGTGATATCTCCTTGAAGATGATGATGAAGATAGATGGGCACAAATGAAACTAGTTTGCATAAAGAAGTACTAGTCCCATCAAAGCACTAAATCCAACTATGAAATTGTCTTCATAGTGGAGATTTTGAGGCTTAGCACAAAGGTATATCGCTCCATGAACTCTTGTATTGCCTTTGTGCATCTAGGCCCTTACATGCTAGTGTGTGCGTGTGTATGCAATATTTTGAGTCATACCATAAGTTTGTTCTTGTGGTGATGATTAGAGAAAATCTTTAGATATTTGGTTCATACCTCTTGTATTGATGGCATGAGTTTGTCTTATGTTACACTATCATCTAAGTGAGGTATGAGCTAAATATGCTACTTCTCAAGAATCTTGACTTAAGGTAATTCACCAGGTATGGCTCGCTAGATCGAATTCAGAGTCTGCGACTACCCCTTCCCCACTTTCTGAGTCTGGTAAACTTCCACACGTTCATTAGCGGAAACTCTTCGGGATGGATGTTAAGTCGAATTGTCGGACTCTAAAAGAATTGAATGTGCTAGATCCGAATGGTTGTCTTGGCTCACTATCTCTAGTAGGCCTTTCATCCCTCCGCTCCATGAAAACATATAGTTGTTTAGATACAGTGGGTTGTCTTGCGTTACATATTTTGTTTGGTAGAAAATGTAGGAGAGAAATCCTATATGCTAATCTTTTACCTAACTCTTGCCCTCACTT
>CM041643.1:26717418-26879636 GCA_023333625.1 Bothriochloa decipiens | reverse complement strand
TGGTCTAAGTATAATGAGAATGAGGAAACATATTCGATGGTAGAGTCCCCAATAACCAAATGAAGTGGCAATCAACTCAAAGGCATTACATTCTCTTATGTTTTGAATTGAGTTTAGGAAAAGCTGTACTATTAAGGGGGACACAAGGACATGTTGAACCAGATGCTCAAAATCTTAGATTTACATCCTCATACCCAGTCAAAGTAGCTAGCCAAAAATTAACCTATTTTGAGCTATTTTGATTAGGCGCTAGTGCCGCCCCTATTGAGCGGCAGTTCTGCCCAAAGGAGACTGTTGAGTTTTGTGTTGTATTTATACCACCATGGCATCTTCTTCCCCCAATGGTTTAGTTCATCTTGAACCCAACCAAATTTAAAGGCTCGCCTCTCTCTCCTCCACTGTTGCTCCTTCAATCCTCAAGCAAATCCTTGATTCCCACCATCAAAACTTGAGAGAAGAGGCACCAAAAGTCGATTGGAGAGTAGATCCACTTATTCCCAAAGTCTAAGAGCATTTGGTTCATGGTTGGCCAGCGGTTCTACGGTTTGTTACTCTTGGAGCTTTGCTCCTAGCCGGCTAGGTGTCGCCCTAGAGCTTGCCAACTTCGTGTGGCAGCCTAAGGAGGTTTGTAACCTCATCTTGCAGCTAAGAAATCACCCCTCTCTTCAAAAGTTTATTCTCTTGATTTGAGAACGAGGGAAGAGCAAGCCTTGGTAGTGAGCTCAATTCTTTTGTGGATACCTCAAAAACATGGACATAAGCAAGCCTTGGTGGCGAGCTGAACCACAGGATAAATATCTGTGTCACTTATGCTAAAGTTTACATTCTTTCTGGTTCAGGTTATTGAGCAGTTGCTTCTAGGATTTGGAAGATAGATCTTTGCATTTGTGAATATTTTGTGCTATACAGTCTTTGAGCTGTATCTGACCCTCATATTGCAGGAATAAGCAGCTCATTGTATGTTGATGCGTTATTCTAGGAGTTGATGCTGTGAGTGACGTTAATGTCGATGACGTTGTGCGTCGAGCCAGAGTCGATAAGCACGTGGATTTTCGACGATCATCATGAGGTCGATGACGTTGTTGCTCGGAAGCGAGAGTGTCGATGTCGATGATGGCCTGCCGCCCCGTGTGCCCCTTGGAGGCGCATGCTGGTGCTGCTTGCTAAGGCACACGTGATCCATCTATAAAGATGCTTACCTACTGTTGGATCTCTAGATCAGGAAGAATGATGGATGTGGCTGCCACCATTTCAATCTCCTTGTTTTCCTTCTTGGTCGTCTCTAATGTGTCATATTTTTTTTCCATGTCAGGGAGACGAAAGTTGACGGCGACGAGCTCCCCATGGAGAGACGATCTTGTTGAGCATGGTGATGGCGATGTCCTTGAGCATATGCTCGATCTCGGTGAAGCAGGCCATAACAGCGGTGTGCGGATCGAACCAGCCTCACAGTACTAGGTGTAAGAGGCGTGGCGGGAGGAGGCGTCGCTATGCGGTGTGGAGACGGCGTGCGGCGGGGGAATGGCAGCGTGCATCCGTGCTCGGTGGAAGAGAGAGAGAGTTGGGATAGAGATTTTGTTTATTGCTCGATCCAAATCATTTACGTTCCCTATGTATTTATAGTTTATCCATCTTGACTTTTAAGCTAACTAGGTAATCCTTATAGATACAAATTCCTCTTTAACAAGTTGACGCTTTCTTAAATAATTCGACGCTTTCTTATTTTAACAAACTATCTTCAAGACCTAGGGACTCAATTTAAAAGTTTGGATAATGTTGATGGGATTAGCGGCTGCGGAGTTGGGTCCGCGCCCCCGTCCCGAGCCCGAGTTGACTAATTTTTTTTCACCTATTTGTAAAGCCTATGTTGCACGCGTGACATAAATACATAATAATATTTCTGAAAAACAACCACCAACGGTCAATTCTGCAAGTAATAATATATAAAATCTGTATGTAATAGGCGAAGTTGGGTAAAACAAAGCTCATTTTAGGCGTTTTACCTTTTTTTTTTATAGGAAACAAAGCCCTTCTTGTCAAGCATATCCGACCCATCCCATTACCCTCTCTCGTAGACCTTTCCCAAATCGACTGCTCCTAACCCTAGTCGATCTTGTACCCAATCCGCCGCCCGCCGCCGCAGCCCGCCGCGCGCCGCATCCACGTGCATCTCCAGTTCTCCACAGATCAGATACATCCATGGCCACCACCGACGCCGCCCTCCCCAATTGGGTGATTCTTGAGCGTCTTCCGTTGGGACGACCGGAACTCCTTCCGGTCGGACAAGAGGACCTTCGCGACCTCCATCACCTGCACCGGCACTCCCTTCGACGTTTCCTTCATCCTCGCCGAGCCCCCCACTCCCTCGCGCCTTTACCTCTCTTGGCCGGAAGGCCCCAAGGGTGAGATGAGGTGCCACCTCGTGGGCGCCCACCGCAATCTCGTCCTCCTCAGGCTCGACACCCCCGTCGACGAATCCGTGCCTTTCGGGGAGATTTTGCATGAGTACTTCATCTACATCGTCGACCCACAGGTGCCGCCTTTGCTCAGACCGCTTCCCCAGTGCACCGAGGATATCGATTATCTTGGCAGGCGATATGCACGTTCGTTTCCGACGCCGGCTGTTGGTCTGATGTGCTATGGTAAACACGAGTTTGTTGTGGCGCATCTGGGTGTCCGCAGCACTCGCAAAAATAAGTTCGAAGCTCAGCTGTCACGGGTACGCTCTTCATCGGCCCATGACCGTCCTGATGGTGTTGATGAAAACTGGGAGACCAAGTTGCTGCCAATCGCTTACCATAACGACGATGATTCCACCCATCTGAGTAATTGGCTGACCAATGAGGTTGTGTCCTTCAAGAACTACATGTGCTGGGTTGACTACACACATGGCATCTTGTTCTGTGATGACATCTGTGGAGACAGCCCCAAGGTCTACTAAGTTCCTTTGCCAAAGGATAGTTTCCTCCGTGATCATATTCGCCTAGCATGCAAGGATTTGTATCGCAGCTTGTGTGTCACTGAATCTGGCCACAGTTTGGTATTTATTGATGTTGGACGCCATGATGGAAAGGGTTATCACAACATGGAGCCTGGAACTGGTTACACTGTGACCTTCAGGACATTGTTGACAACACAGAATGACAGCACACAGTGGGAGTGGGTCGAGGATGCTGTGGTCACTTCAGATCAACTCTGGGCAGCAAACAGCGATGTGTGCCTCCCACATGAGCTTATGATGATCCCGATGCTGAGTTTGGATACACCCAATGTTATGCATTTCGTATTGTTTGATTGGTCAGTTTGCAGCGTATCGCTGGCTGCCATTGACTTGACTGACAAGCGAGTGCAGGGATCACTTGTTAGATACATCAAATCGAAAGATGATCTTTCTACTGCTGATACTGACCTGATCAAGACAAAAATGTTGTACTTCGGACACTTCGTTCCATCAGAATTCCCCAAGTTCCGTAAATGTGGCATTGCCTCCCACTTTTACTTGTTCACAGTATATATTGTGCAGTTAATTCCTATTCTATTAGCCTTAGTTCTTGCCGATAGTTTTTTTGATCCTTTTGGTGAATCAAACAAATGTGCCGGTTGATGGTGGAAGTGACCTGGTACTTCACAGTTCTTGCTGAAGTGAAACTTTTGAATAAATGATGTAGTCCAATGATGTAGGATAGGCAGGATCAAGAAAACAACTGTTGTTAGTGCTAGTGGTATGCTTTGTTTCTTTACACACTACTTGATTCGGCCTATCAAACTATTGAGTGGTTCTGTTCAGTCTCTAACAATAGGGGGCCTTATGAAGTAGGTGCGGTTTCCAAGCAAGACCTTGCTGCTAATTGTGGAAATCAATTGAACTTGATTATCTCTTTCGTGATTTGTATATCATCTTCTGTACTGGCAACAGTAAGCTCAGCAAAATGGTGTCTGGGCAAATTAAATTGGGCTATTGTAGTCTGTCTTAGGGCTCTGTCTTTGTTAAATAAGTCACATATAAATGTTTCACAGCTTAATGTGTTGCCTAGTAACTGTTACAATGTCTACTTTCCTTTATGATATTGAAAAGCCCTGATACAGTTTTTAATAGCTCTTGATACCCTTGAATACTGTAAAACATCAGAAATAGGTAATTTAAGATGATTGGTGGCCTACATTTCAATATGTAGATTGCTTTCAGTTAAAAATATTATTGGAAATCATCAGGACGTTATAGCTGACATCAAATATTTCTTATTTGTATATAATTCTGAAGCTCGTGCTGCTTATTGCAGGTAGAGGAAGAGTCAGCCATGAGTCATATGGCACCATAATATCAACCAACATCGTCATGTGTGTTCCCCACCCGCTTCATTGTCCAGTTATTATATGACATTCTGCTGGATTCTACTGGGTTTATCTACTGTATTGAACGGTTATGATCGATTTGAGTTTAGAAAGTATTGTGTTCACTGCACTTATGCTGCTTACCTTTACAGTTTTTGTTTTTTGAGAAGACCTTTACAGCTGAGTTATGAATCAAGTCTATGCCTTTAGGCCCGTGGGTTGCAATGGAAAAAAAAAACAAATATCCTATCAAAACAGTTTGCATGTTCTGCAGCATAGAAACTTTAGTTTTGAAAATAGAACCATATGATCAAGCGCCCATGTAGCTGAGAACCAATCACTTACTTTAAAACCACTCTTGTCCCTTTGTGTACACTAGTAATTTGCGCGCGCCCATGCGCGCGTGATAATTTTACATGATAGTTAATTTTATGACTATTTGAAGATATACATATGTAGGACATATAATCTTTTGATGACAACACTTTTACACTGACATATAATAGGTTGACATAAACACATGTTACACAAGGCACTTGTTCTCAATAAGTCAACCTAGACCGGCTATAGTTCTTCATAAGGTAGCACATGGACACAAGAATTTGAATAGCAAACACATGAGGCATTTGTTGGGCATGGCCAGCCCTGCACACACAACTTTTTCAAGGGGGGCAGATCACATCAAATTCTGGACTATGCAGTTCCATAGCATCCTGAGCATACGTTCCCTGTTTGGAATGACAGAGAACATGTTGACGCCACTGCAGATGGGCAGAAAACATACAACATGACCTAATAGATGTCTAAAGTCTTATAATATTTGCTGCAGCTTTTGGTTTGCAGAAGGTTGCCTCTTCATCACCTATTCTATTCCAAGGAAAATAACTTCAGTTTGCAGCTAAACACAAGGATGGGTAGATAGCAGCCAACACATTAGAGAGTTGACATACATTTTGTTCTTCCATCGAGCATGTCAGCAATTTCCTTGACAAAGGCTTAGATAAGTAGTTTCCTCGTGTTAGAAAATAATGGAGCATTCATAAGCCAACATTTAAACCTTTTAGCTACCAGATCATTCCCAAAGTCCAAATCTTTCAGCTACCTGCATGAACACAGGGACAGTAGAGCTTACAAAAGGAAACAATGTCATAGCCCGTAATAACAGTGAATTGGTGCTGTAAACAATATGCCTTAAGTGTATACTTCGAGCATGTTGTTTTCATCTGGAGTGAATTAATGTAGTGTAGCAATACTATGAGATGCAATGTCAGGGCACGTAAAGTGACATAGTGTCTCCGTAAACCCATTCATAGATATGTGCTAGAACATGACTGTCCAAGGTTAAATTGCCTGTTTATTCTCAAATAGTAAGACTACAAAGTACAAATCATGTAGTTAGTGTAGTAGATCTGAGTGCCTTCATGCTCGATCTGTTCTGGTAGCAGATTATGTGCACTCTCATCTATAGTACTGCCAAAAATATTCCCCTTTAAACATGTATTATATAATCTGACAGAACAGAATATAATCACTACATATTTGCTCAAGGAACTAAGGAAGCATGCAGGTAAAGGAAAAAGAAAAAAATCACCTGAAGGTAGGGACGCTCCAAAACAATGAATTCACATGTCGTGCCAGTGCTGCAGTAAAAGCTATATAAAACACCGTAAAAAATTTGCAAACCTTGCCAATATCAGGAAAGCAGAGAGAAAAGATAAGGAGACAACAAAATGTAAGACCTGGAACTTGAATATTAATATGGAACTTGAATGTTAATACTTTGAAAAGGGAGCTATATTAGGGGTATGACACTGAGTGCCTTACGATCCTAGAAAAATCCAATAATATTAGGGAGAATTAGGTATTAGGCCTTAGAAAAAATTTAGCTTAGATATTGGATCTTTTATTTTTTAATTTGAATGGAAGATTTCCAAACTAAATTTTCTTAGTTATTAGGCCTTCTGTTAGGAAAATTCTATGAGTTTTGGCACTGTAGCTCGAACGAAAAGACTAATTTGCCCCTTAGTTCACGGAACCAGGCAGGGCGAACCGGCCACAGCCCGACCAAGTCCTTTTCGCGTCGAGTGAACGAAAAAAAAAGTCGTGACGTCGCGGCTTCTTCCATGGCCGATGGCACCGCTGCCGCCGCCCACACCGGCGAGCAGGCCCCGCCACCGGCGACCCCACTAGTGGATCCGGTCTGGACGGCTCATATACGCCTCCTCTCCCTGTCGATTCGAGTTCTGGCGCCGTTCCTTTGCATCGGCGGCGGCCCTGCAGCGCTGCTGCGCAGGTCGTCGCGTGCGCGGGACCAGCCCCCACCGCCGGGACGAGCCTAGGGCGGGGCGGCTCCCCCATGGAGGTGCGGCCAGCCCCCCACGCCGGGACGAGCCTAGGGGTGCCCTCATCCTGCGACCAGCAAGATGGCTTGAAATGTGCAGTACCTGGTGTGTGGTGCGTCTCGTCATCCGGAGGAGCAGGTTGTTCGCGTTCCACGTCAGAACTCCCCTCTCCATCCCCGCCAATGCCGGCTGCAGCGGGCCATCGCCGCGTTCGGTAACGGCCGTGGCCGCGGCCGCGAGCCGCTTCTTTGACGGGGAGCCGTCCGTGACGGCGGCGCCCCGTCCACGCCGGCGACGAGCCCCCTACGCCCACTGGTCCAGCTGTGAAGCCCCTGCCGGCTGCAACGGCATCGAGCCTACATCGAACCCCCGTTTCTCTACAGATCATTCGAGATTGTGACGTGCTCCTGCATGATTTTCTTTTGTTGTACAAAGTGCAGAGGATTTTATTTGAGTTTGGTCCAAAAATCCATGTGATGAACGATGTATTATTGCTATTTGATTTTATTTTATTTTTGTTATTTTTTTTGCGGATTACTACTGCAAAGCGAACTGTTTGTTTTGTTGAACAATAAGAGGAATATTACTAGTATTGTTTTGGATACATTGTGCTGTGTTCAGAAAAGTACTACCATTTCAGTTCTGAACAATCGGAATTTCATTTTTAATTTTTTTGACTCAAGGTTAAAATCATTTTTTGTTCCTCTACTTAACACCGTCAAGTGCCCAAAGTGGATGAAAGGCCTAATAATTAAAAAAATTTTATTTCAGAGTCTTTCACCTAAATTTAGAAAAAAAAAGGCCTAACACCTAAATAAAGTTTTTTTAGGGTCTTCTACTTAATTCTCCTATAATATTATGCCCTTGATATATTTCTGCCTGCAATGGTCAATAGCTAAAAATAAAGAATAGTTTGTCACTTAATAATGTAAGTGTAAGTGTGCCATGATAAATAGTTGACAAAATTTGTCAGGACACACCGTTAAAACTTGCCCTTTCTAGAACACATTAAAAGAACACGTCTTTGCCACAGGATAAAAAAAAACGCACTATACGACACAAACTTAATATTATATTAGAGTTTATTGAACAACCACGCGAAATGTCAAAAATACCCTTACCCTTTCCTCCCTTTCTCACGAAGAAATCTCCGTACTCGATTCGTTCTCGACTCCGCGTCCGCGAGAAAGAGCAGGAGGCGGCGTTCCTGGTCGGCAGCGGCCAGCGGCGCTGCTGCTCCGCCGTCGGCGCGCATAGACGGCAGCGGCGCGTGTATTCGGTGGCAGCGGCGTGCGTTCGGATAATTCTACCATTGTCTAGTCTTTGTTCTTGCACTCGATCTGAACTTCCTGGAGGTAGAGCTCAAATTGGGTGATGATCTTTAAGGGATATCTCTTCAACTCTCTTGTGATTCTCTGTGCGAAATTTGGGAACAAATTATGGTGATTTGATCCAGTTTGTTTCGATTTTTGGGTCGCCCTTTTTCTGTGCGTGCGTGCTCTGAGTTCTTCCGTTGTACTGCTGCTGAGCGCTTTCTCTGTTTTCCTAGCAGCGTGCGCTCCCAGGAATCTAAGCTAACAAGTGCAGCGGCTGTTCTCTCTTGATTGGTCAGCTTCCTGTTCGACTGTGTGGAGAGAAGCCCCTCCATCGGTTTCCTGCAGGTCCTGCTTTTGGTTCTTTCACTTGCTGTTGCTCGTGGCTGCTAGTAAATCGGCCTTGTGTCTGTACAATCAAGAAGCTAGCAGCAGTGCTCAGAAGCAAGCAGCCTTCGTGCTTTGTTTTTATCGGATCAAAAGCCTTGTTCTGGCATCCATGAATCACCTTGCTTTTGGCTAGCAAGAAATTGTGTACGTGTGGTAACTTTCATTGGACAAAAGCTATTGGCTTGCTACTGTGATTTGTCTTAAGCTTTCGTAATTAATTGAGTATTTAATTTCTTCATCTTCTTGAGATGGTATTCACGGTTTGCAAGCTTGCCGTGCTGTTCACTTTTTTAAGGGCATTCTTGTCCAGAAATCATGTTTGGCTATCTCTTTGATTGCGAAATATTATTATAAGAGTTATAGTGTCCAGTACATATTAACATGGTTGAAGAGTGTGTTATAGTAAAGCCACACTTTTTTAGTGATATATGACAAAAGCCAACTTTGAAGAGTGTCCAGGAGCCAATTTTACCAAAATAGTTGCATGGAAGAACTATGACACTATATATTATAAGCAATTTCATCAAAAGTGTGACGTCTGGTCTCTAATGTCAAAGAGAGGCAAGATGTACAATTTGTACGAAACTAAAGAAATCATATTCTTAGTAAAAAAGCCACCTGCAATCGGATTTCATAAAAGATGCAAATGGCAAACTCTACCTTGCATGCTGAGACGAACACCATCTAGATGGAATATAATAATATGCAAAAACTGAAGTACCACATCTTGTCCTGATTAAAAAAGGCTACGCACAAACAAACTTCATAAGGAAGGAAATGCCTGACTCTATTTCCTTTTTTTAATGCCCACCATTCACATGACAGTAATCTGATCAAACATTAGAGAACTGGGCTCCTTTTGAGTATGCATCTTTTGGCAGTAGTAGTAAAAATACTATGAGGTTGGGGAACAATCAGAAATGAAAATAGAATTGCATCTTCAGAGATGCCTTCGTGGTACCATCAGAGATCGCTCCATGGCTGGCCAGTAGCAAGCAGCCTATCAGAAACAAAGGAGAAGTGAAAGAATCGCTTGGGCATCTCTTCTTTGGTTGCTCAGACACCTAAATTGGCACAAAATAGGAACATAGCTTGAATAAGCATTGTATCGAACATCTAATCTACAGGCAGCAGTAGAAGGCTAGCAATGTAGAGTAAAACTAGAGTGCATATTTCTTACCCAAAAGTGAGAAAGCTAGAAGCACTTCTACCCGATAATCAACAATAATCCCCATCTAAGCAATCTTGTTTCCCCCTCTCGTTCCCCAAATCAACACAGTTTCTCATTCCAATCTTGTGTGTCCGATGGGAGGGTGATGGGCTGCAACATCTGCAGAGAAAAGAGAAGAGAATGTGAGACCGCATTAGGGCTGCAGAGTGCAGACCCAAGGAGCATCAGCACCTGCATAGCTGCTGTTGCCGATGGAGACGTGGAGGGAGTTGACGAAGGGTATCCACAACATTCTACTCCACTTGTCTACTGCTCTGAGAGCAAATTGTTGGCCTAGGCCCGTGGATCAGGCCATGGAGGCAACATTAGCCTGTGCCTGGAGCAGCGAGGGAGGAAGAGGGAGCCAAGAGACGTGGGCACGCACGCCCCGGGCCTGCAGCCACCCGGGTGACGCGGACTGGACCAAGCACCGCTGCCCCGGAAGCCGCGCCGGGGGCGCCGCATCGGGGCCTGCCCGTGCTAGGGTTGCCACATTCCTCAACGGCCAGACGCCGTGAGAGGACGCCACCAGGGGATTCCGATGAGGACCTCGGCTCGAGGTCAAGGCGGCCTCTTTCCCATGCTCTTCCTCTCCTTCACCTGCCACCGGTCTATGCTTGTTTGTCCACCTTTTCTGGGTCCTGAGCGAACGTCGCCGGAAGCCCACACCTGAGCCGCCGCGTGCACCGGCAGCCTCCGCCCCTGAACTTGTCCATGCTATGGCCTCCACACCCGGCACCTCGGAGGGTGCGGGAGGCGGCTCATCGCCCCCTCCCGTGCTGGCTAGGGTGGGCCCCACCACAACTGGACTTGTCCGCGCCGATGGCCTCCACGCTTGGCTTCAGGGAGGGTGCGGGAGGCGACTCACCTGCCGCGCGGCCGCGCCACGCTGGCTAGGGTGGGCCCCGCCACTGGCCGCTGGTGCAGCTCCGTGGGCGGCTTCGCCTGTCGGGAGTCGGGAGAGGGAGAGAGAGGGAGCACCAGGATAGAGAGCAGAAGAGTCGAGAAAAATGAGGGAGAGAGACATTTTTTACCGGAGAAGATGGCCATATAGATGTCATCAAGAGATTTCCACTGTTGGATTCACATCTGATGCTGTAAATTTTTTTACTATCCTGGACGGCTTGCGCGCCCCCCATGGCCACACTGTTTCATATCTTTAAATTCAACCGTTAGCACAAAAGGCCTGTATTTTATTTATAACGAACCGGATCAACCCCTGGCCTCAACCCTACTCGACTCCAAACTCTCGCTTTCATTCTTTCTCCACTCTGACTTCAATAAATAAATAAATAAAAACCTTCCTCCAGTCCGTCGCCCCTCGGTACTCTTGGCATGCGTCGTCGCCCCTCGATACTCTTGGCATGCGTCTCTTAGGCTGGCTTCACTTTAGGGAGCCATGTAATCTCGGGCTGGCTTTTGGTCTGCTTAAAGAGATCTCAAGTATTCAAGGATCAAGTGATCTCAAGTATTTAAGGATCAACCTAGTCGGATATTTAGAGAAAGTAGTCTCTGTAATAGAGCTATGGACTCTCCATTCTAACTAACTAGTACTAAAATAACTGCTCTGCCCTTTGGACTATATAAAGAGAGGCAAGTGGTGCCCCCTTTAACATCATTTCAATCATACAATCTAACACAAAGGCATCACAACAAACTAGACGTAAAGTCTTACTCGATTACAAGGGTCTGAACCAATATAAATCACTATATTTTGTGTTAACCTTCGAGTTCTGCTTACGTTGAAGCCCCTCTAATCTCTGTCCCAAGTAACCCCATGACAGGTTATCAGTCATCAAACATTGACAGCTGGCATGCTCGGTAGTGGATTTTGGCGAATTTGCAGTTGAGAGATTGACGAACCTCAACACAACATGATTTTCTCATCGGGTTTTGATAGCTCACTGTTGACACTAGAAATGGTGAAGAGATATATCACAAGCGTACGGTAGTCAAAGTAGCCTTCATTGGGAGTATTCTAGGTATAGCATTTTCCACGGGGAACATGAAGTGAACTAACTAAGGCTCAAGATCGTCCTATGATGAGACAAAGGGGTCTATGATAATTGGCTAGAGAGGATCAGTGTAGCAAAGATATCTAGTCAAGGTATGGTAGGTCTAAAAGGGTTTACCATCCCTCCCTTTATAGGAGGCGATAGTCAAGACAATAGAAGATATAACTAAGTACGCTATCCTGTTGTATTAAGGCCCTACATTTTAAGAACTTGTCTTACAAACATGGTGGAATACAAAGACCGGACAAGTCTGTCACCACTTGCTGGTACCACAAACAAACCATCCGACAAGTGGTCTATGCCGACAAGATATACTCTAGACACCATGTCTACACTTACTACTCTATCCTTCTCGAGAGACTAGAGCACTCTACTAAAGTAAAGCAATGCACAAGTAAAGCAAGTATAACTACTATACCAGAACCAGAATATTGAATACTATAAAGGATGTATTTCTTATAAGAAGCTCCCATCTGTTGAGGTACACCTAGAGAAGACTCCTGATAGGCCTAGGGATTTCTCATGAAGACTTCCCTCATTCTCTCCCTACTAGCATAACACTATTGCAGAGCTTCACTAAAGCTGCTACATAGTGGCTTACTGTTGGTATTTCTTAACACAATTACCAAAGTTTGGCAACGGCGTCAGAAATGCCTATGGGGGTAATTTTAAATGTCGTTATCAAAGATTGGATTATTCCACAAGTGTACAGAATATACCGATGTAGCACTTCACCGAGGATGAGTATTCCAAGGTATCATTATTTGTTTTATCCCAGGGGAAAGCAGTAGCTAGGAATATTTAATAAAAGGAGAAAAAGATCCTTGTGTCTACTATAATCTAGCACCAACTAGTGTATGAAGGGGGGTAAGCGAATAAAAGGGAAGGATAGGTAAAAGATCACAAAGATCCTAATCTAAAGATAACTGGTAGAGTTAGCTAGGTGGGAGGACAACGAGTGAGTAAAGGACTCCTATGTAACTTAATTTACTTCTATGCACTTGATTCTAACAGATAGATGACTTAACTAGACCCGTGCCTTACAACTTGTGTGGTGTAGATAGACGAGATAGCAGAAGATAGAACCTCTACTAAAGTGACTAATTGGCTTATGGATGCCTTGCTTTTTAAGAACTAGCTTGAACGTGGTGACAAACCCTAGCACTCACAACAGTTTTTTCTTGATCAGATAGCTAGAACTCCTATGCAAGATAGGACAATGATACACACACAAGGAGTTGGTTATAGGAAACCAATCCAACTAAGGCAACTATACTACTAAGATAAGCACACAACAAGACTATAAGAAATAGACTTGCATGCACTAAGTAAATACTAAGTAAAGTAAAGCAAGAATATATTGATAAGATACAAGAGCTATACCAGACTCTCCAGAAGATGACTCCGGAGACCCCGAGCTTCGCTCGACTCGACTCTAGCTTCCACTCTAGACTAACTACTACTACTCTTGCTTGGAGCTTGGAAGATTGGAAATGGATCAATGGATGCTTTCAAAGGGTGGTGGCATCTTCTTTATATAGGGAAAGGAGAGGGGGTGCCACGTCAGTGATCCGTGTGCTCCTCCTCTCTACACCCTTGGATAAATCGACTTCACAACCAACATAGATGGATGGCAATGATTGAACTTGATGCATGGCAGCATGCAGGAGGTCGGTGGGAGCAAACTGACCTAGTGGGGCCCATAGGTGGGGGTCGACCGACCCCCTCATTGGTAGGTGGGCCTGGCTAGGTCTTCTAGAAGGTGTCCCCACCTATCATGTGAAGTGGCTTGGTCGGTTTCCAAATATTTGTCACGTTGCTTGCTTCCTTATGGGCCCATGAATCCATGTGCAATGATCTTTCACCGTTGGATGACAACACATGTTGATCTGAGGGTTGAGTTGGACTCCAGGGACCTTGATATGGGTCATGCTCGAAGCTCAACTCAAGGTGAGTTCAAGTGGGGATCAGCCGATCCCCTTTATGGTTCCCACTGAGCTGCATTTTGTTGTTTCCTAAAATCACAAGCTAAGAGTACAAGTGGAACTAGTTATTGATAAAATATGCTCATGTTATGCTATTCTTCCTTGGAACCAAGGCATATTGACAGTGTTTTGAGGGTGGATTTTTATGGTATATCCACCGTCAACAAGATCCCCCAAGATTAAATTTTGCTCGTCTCAAGCAAACAATCAAACTTAGCCTCGGTAGATCAGGTATTGTTACTATGCCCATATTTCAAGAGTACCATGTGCACAACAAAGTTCTACTCTTTGAATGGAAAAATTAGCTATGAAAACTCACCCATATTACCTTAGTCCTCTATGGGGCTTATGGCTTTTCCTTTGTCTTGGGCGGTTGAAAGACAGAATAGTTTGACTTGAGCAGTAACTTTCTTATTCATAGCAAGTTTCATACTGGAGTTTTTGTAATATTTTTCAAAAGAAAACTTAATGTTCCTCATATGGTTCTCTCATGTCGCTCAAATGGTGTATGATTCCTCACCAATGCATATGATAAGAGTTGCCTTTCCTATTCTATCCTACTTCTAAAAAGGCTTATGTGGAGCTCAAGGTAGGGATAGAAGGAGATAGCATACTTACTTTGCGTCTATTGCAAAGTCAAAGCTTGGATCCTTGAAGAGAAGTGTCATACCCCCAGATTAAGATGTGCAAGTGTGTGGTATATGATGGACTAGGTTGCTCCTTTATTTGATAAGATCTCTCTTTACTTTTCTATTGAGACAGGGCTAGCATTTTTTTGCTTGGACTTTCATGTGTCCATCTATATATCAATACTTATTTTGCCTAGCTCTTTTTCTTGTGTCTCATCTACTAAACAATATTTTGAGAGATATTCTAACACTCAAAGCATGAAGCAACCTATTTGGTGGAGATGGAATGCATGTTTCTGCGTACTTCAAGTGTAGAAGCAGCATGAAAATATGTCACGTGTGTGTGATCTTGATCTTAGGAGCATGATAAGTCTCTTGACAAAGATCAACAAGACTTGACAACACTCAACACAAAGCAAATAGCCTATATGGAAGGTTTGTAAACATGTAGACCATATACGGCTGTGGTAGGAATTTCATCACCATTGAGGAACAATTAAGGTTTTGATCATTTTAAGAATAAATTCTCTGGTAATGAATCATGCTTAGAACAATATTATAGCCACTCTTGTCTCACTATCTCATATCTCACAACAACTTAGACTTAGTTCTAGCAATTGCAACCCACAAGTTTTCAGGCTCATGATGGTTTAAGAGAGCTAAGTGATCCATACTTAGAGAAGTACTAAGTTGTAAACTAGACACTAGAGAAACATTGAAAAAGCAACTAGTCATCATTTCTAGGAGAGATAAGCATACATGAAGCATAGGTGTTAACAGAAATACTTAAACAACTATTTTTGGTATTTTAAACTTTTCATTTATTATATGCAATAAAAATGTAAATGCTAAGATAGAATACTTACCTTAGTGGGGGAGAGAATGTCCCCCAAGCTTGGCTTTTGCTCACTGTGGTGGTGGATAGTGTTGGAACCATTCGTTCCAACGTCATGTTTCCTCACTTGCATTGCTTGCAGATATTGGGCATTTTGTTGCGCCAAATGCATTGTCGCTTCTTGTTCGATGTTCGTTGCACCCATGTTGTTGACGAGGTCGTCCACCTCAGCCCTTGGGTGGCACCTTCTCTGCCCCATGGGCGAGGGGTTTACTGTGGACGTGTGTTGGCGTTTCTTAGTGCAAACACCAAAAGATAGGTAGGGAACCCATCTCCAGCGGTTACGCTAGAAATGCCTTTTGTAGGTAGGTCTTAATATCATCACTAGAATTGATTCTCTAGTAACGACAAAAGGATTGCCATGTGATAGATCTTAACCTTTTAGAAATATCCGCAAGCGCACGGATATATCATTGTAGCATTTCACCCGAAGTATTATCAGGGTATTGTTATTTATATTTCCCAAAGGAAGGCGGGTACATATACCTCTAGCATAGAAATGTTATGACTTCATATCATCGAAGTGAGGCCAATTGCTATGTAGGGGTAAGCGATAATCATTTGGATAGATAGTGGACACACACTTGGATCTAACATATGGATAAATAGAAACAAAGAATAAATGAATGAAAGAATAAAAAAATAACCACGTGGAGCAGGTTCATCTTATACATATGCATTGAACAGCTAAGTCACATGATATACAGGTCAGGCAACAAGTCAGGGTCTAAGGCAACAGGGAGATCTCGGCAGCTGATCTGTCAGCCGATGGGGACGTTTATGAACTTTTACATGACACACGAATGTGGGGGATTACGAAGGACGGATGGGACTAGGTCACTCCCCGCTGCCTACCCCTCAACCGTGGCATGCCATCATATCCGAAGGCCCCCTCGTATCCGGACACCACGCCCGCATACTGGGGAACTACCTACATCGCCCGAGGACTCCCACCCTATGGATGGACGAGCTAGGACATAGGCAAACCCAAAGGAACATCGAACTGTTACCCTATTCCTATCATCATCACCATTCTTGCATATCATATGAACGACGAAGAACATGTACGAACATGATGAACAATTCTCATATGGACTATAGTCTAGTTCATAATCATCAAATATATCATGCTTCTGACTATACTCTAGTTCACATGCGATAATGTATATAAGAGTAGAGAACTTGAATAGGGAAGAACTCTCCATGAAAATATTACCAAGAGTAGCTTTGCTTCCCAAGAGAAAAGCCCTCCTTGCTAGCTTCTAACCTTGCTCCAACAACTACTACTAAGCTAAAGAACAATTGTAGAGAGAGAGGTAGATTGCTCCAAATGGTGTGTGTGTGTGTAGTGTGCTCTCCTCCTCTTCTTATAGGTGGCTGAAAGTGGTTCTGGGGCAGATTCGTCAAGTGCACAACCGTCTTAGCCTCAGATGGAAGGTATGAATCACCTCACCAAGGATGGGCCCGGCTGGCCCCATGGCTCAGGCACGTGCCAGGCCAGGGTCGCGCGCCCCTGGTAGGCGCCTCCTCCTAACTAACCTTGGATGGTCTGTTGTGGAGTGGGCCTGGACCGTGCCCATGTGGTGCACTCGATCCAGTTTGGCCCGAAGGTGGGCTTCTCACCAATTTCTTGATTTTACGCTTTCTGAAAAGCGTATTTCTAAAAATGATTTCTTGTTCTTTTTATATATATTCCTGCAAAATAATATTTCTCCAAGTACAAGTGGAATTGGGTTAATAATAAATATATATGCGTATGTAAATATATAATTCACCCCTTTTGGTATTTAATTGGCAGTTTAAAATAATCGTTAAGGACCGCCAACAAGATCCCCCAAGCTTACCCTTTGCTCATCCTGAGCAAAGCTGGGCTTTTGGGTTGTTGATCAGGAGTTGCTGCGATGCTGATCAAATTTATCAAGGTTATAACAAAGTTTTCAACTTCAATTTGAATAAATCAGCATGCTATCCACCCTGTTATTATCTTGAAACTGATGGGGCTTTTTAGCTATTTCAGGTCTTGGGCGATTGCAAGACAGAATAGATCAACAGGCATTGCTTATCATTCATCCTAAGATCAACCTTCTCTCTGGAGGTTTTGAAAGTTTTAACAAAAAAAGTAACAGAAACTACTCCATGCAATCTTGATATCATCATGGAGGCTGAGACACTACTTTCAAGAACATAAGATCACGATCATCATAGAATTTTCTTTAGCAGACATCTTGAGAAACAAAGATTCTACAGGAAGAATATCCAAAGGGGTAATAGAACTCGGAGCATTAAACCTGGAATTTTAGTCCAAAAAGGCTATCAAATCGCAAGCACTCAGCGACTTCCTAGCTGAATGGATAGAAACAACCTTGAAAGAACCCGAACCCATCACTGATCATTGGAGGATATATTTTGACGGCTCACTCAAATTAGGAGGTGCAGGAGCAGGGGTCCTATTTATATCACCAGAAGGAAAGTTTAAGTATGTCCTGCAAATCCTATGGCAAGCCACAAACAATGAAGCAGAATATGAAGCACTCATACATGGGTTAAGAGTAGCCTACTCTTTAGCAATAAAGAGGCTGCTAGTTTACGGTGACTCAGTAGTTGTCATCAACCAAGTCAACAAAGAATGGGACTGCACAAAAGACAACATGGGCGCTTATTGTGCAGAGGTCAGAAAATTAGGGAAAAATTTTCAAGGATTAGAGATGCACCATGTCTTAAGAGATTCAAATGTAGCCGCTGATACTTTGGCCAAGCTAAGCTCTGATAGAGCAAAAGCACCACCGGAAATCTTCATGGAAGAATTAAAGGAACCATCTATCAAACAACCCGGTGAACAACAACAACTGAGATCAACCAAAGATAACCCATTGGAGATTGATCAAGACCCTTTGACAAGACAAGTTATGGTAGTCTATGAAGACTGGAGGCAATAGTTCATAGATTACATTAAAGACAAGAAGCTACCGAAAGACAAGACACAAAGAACCCGACTGATACATAGAAGTAAAAATTATGTATTGGTCGAAGATAAGCTATATAGAAGAGCAGTTTCATTAGGAGTCCTACTCAAATGCGTACCAAGGGAAAGGAGAAGCAACATAATTGAAGAAATACATGCAGGTTGCTGCGGCAATCATGTGGCCTCAAGAACCTTGGTGGGCAAAGCTTTCAGGATGGGGTATTACTAGCCCACAGCAATGAAGGACTCATAAGACTTAGTCAAGAAATTAAAGAAGTGCCAAATGTTTGCAAGACAACACGTCCCAGCACACAATCTAATATGCATATCTCCCTCTTGGCCCGTCTCCTGTTGGGGATTGGATCAAGTCGGCCCACTAAAAAGATCATCTGGAGGATTCAAGTACATCTTCGTCACAATTGACAGATTCACCAAGTGGATAGAATACAAACCTTTGGTCAAATACAGTGCAGAAAAAGCTGTCAAGTTCGTACAAAGCATCATGTTTCACTTTGAAGTACCCAACATGATCATCATAGATCTAGGATCACCATTCACCACAAAGGAGTTTACACATCTTGGGCAACAGATTGTGGAATTGACATAGATTTCACATCAGTTGCTCATCCTCAAGTAAACGGGCAAGTTGAAAGAGCAAACAGGTTAATTACAAGGACTGAAGCCAAGGCTATATGAAGAACTAGTAGACTATGGAGCAAAGTGGATTGATGAGATACCAAAAGTAGTTTGGGGCCTTAGAACCCAAATCAGCAGATCAACTAGATACTCACCATTCTTCCTCGTCTATGGATCAAAAATAATACTTCTAGCTGACTTAATTTGGACATCACCAAAGATAGAGCAATATGAAGAAGGAGAAGCCGAAGAAACAAGACACCTAGAACGTGACTCACTAGAAGAAGTCAGAGAATGTGCGATCCAAGAAAACGCAAGATACCAACAAGGCTTAAGAAGACAAAACAACAAGAGCACACAACCCTGGACCCTTAAACTGAGGGACTCAGTTCTTTGACTCATCCAAAAGAAAGACGGAAGGCCCAAACTACTAAGCCCTTGGGAAGGACCTTTCAAAGTAAGAAGAGCAACTGGACCAGGCACATATGAGCTCATGACTGACGAAGAAATTCCACTGAAGAACACATGGCATATCAGCCAACTTTGAAGATTTTACAACTAGGTGAAAAGTCCTATAAAAACCCATGATGATGAAATAGAGACTTTCTAATCTTCAGAACAACTCACTCTTTCCGTTTGCAACAATAAGAACACCAGGCACCCAATACCCCTTCAAGATATCACGCTATGGGGTGATCTCATAGCGTACCTACATGGACTAGAGTCTTAGTACCGCTCCATGGACAGGCTGTGCGTGGCTCTGGGCTGGATCAGGGTACACCGTGTTGGTCCAGGATTGGGCCTCTCTAGGTGAATCAAGGCACTCGTGTCGGTTCACAATCAGAGAGTACTACGAGTGAGAATGCAGTTTGTACCCGAGCACCTCATGTTGGTTCGGGAGTCCAAGCCTATTCACAACAGTGGGATCAGGGCACACCGTGTCGGTCCAGGACCTTGGCGGAGAGGACGGCTCATCTCCAGATCGACCGGACTAGAAGATGAAGAAGGCGGCAAAGTGAGCAGTGGCGAATAAGCAACAACTCCATCACCTCCTCCAGCACCAGCAACTCCAAGAGTCATCGGCTCAGCATGAGTGAGCTCACGACCCAACTCAGTAGGGGCCACCAAGCACTAGTACAAAAAGTTACTATAGCAGCGGTTAAATCATGTTTTCCGCCATGGCTTATCTGGACGACACTAACAAAGTGACTATAAAGATCAGCAACTGCAGCGATGGGCTTCTAACCGCCCTTGAACATATTTGTTCTGAGGTAGATTTCTTAACAAAACTGCCTCCAGAAAAGCTATTTTTAGGGGCAGCTTCATTAGGACGGCCGCCTCTACAGATAGATTTCCAGGGGCAGTTAGGTTACGATAGCCATTTCTGAAGATTTGGCATTCCAGGGGCGGTTTTCTAACATTTTGTTAAAACTAAGCTGATTTTTCATAGCTGACGAGAAATGTTCTAACTTAGCATTGATATTTTCTAGCATTTTGTCATTAGCATGAAGTCTTTTATTAATACTCTCTATCATTCTTCCTTGACTATACACAAGATCTTTGAGAGAAGGGTAGTTATTACCTTGGTTGTTGTTCGGGCGCTGAGGGTAACCATTATTAAAATTGTTACCTTGATTATTGGGGTGCTGATTCCATCCTTGACCTTGGGATCGGTACTCATTGTCGTGGTTGACAAAGTTGAGATCTTCATGGGTTTTGGGACAATGTTGTCCAGAATGACCAAATTCTCCACAAACTTCGCTCGTCATGCGGGAGTCCAAAGCTTGCATGGTCTCCTGAGTGCTCATCTTCTCACAACTTTCTAGCCTTTTGGCTAGTAGGTCCACCTTAGCTGCAATCATGTTAGCTTCTTTAAGAGTGTGCATACCTTTCTTTCGGGACTATAGACGTTCATCGCTCCATCCTTGGCTGGACACCATCTTTTCAATCAATGCCTTAGCATCTACAACATTTAGAGAAAAGAATTCTCCACCAGTGGCAGCATCTAAATGACTTCTATCGAGGGGGTTAAGGCCATGATAGAAGTTCTAGATTAAAAGCCAGTCTTCCATACCATGGTGCAGGCAAGCAGCTATGTATTCTTGCATACGCTCCAAAGCCTCGGGAATTGACTCATCAGCCAACTGCTGAAAGCTAGAGATTTTGTTGCGTAGCGCATTGGTCTTACCCATTGGGAAAAACTTGACTAAGAATGCATTGGAACACTTGTCCCAAGTTTCTACGGCTTTGCAGTTAGAGTAGAACCATTGTTTCGCCTTTCTCAACAAGGAGAATGGAAATAGGCGAAGAGGAATAGCGTCTAGGGTCACTCCCCTAATCGTGAAGGTGCTACAAATCTCCAAAAAGTGTTGAAGATGAGCGTTAGCATCTTCGTGAGCCTTGCCACAGAAGGGGCTGGATTGCACCATTGTGATTAATGCAGGCTTCAACTCAAAATGAGTGTCCTCATTAATGACATTGGGCACGGTGGCCACATTGGCAGCAGATGGGGCAGAGAAATCACAGATGGCCTTGTTGGCCATGTTTGTGGAAGAAACAGGTGAAGAAACAGGAACGAGAATGAGATTGCTAACTTAGAAAGCTAAACGCGAACTAACTCAACAGACTCTAGTCCGATGCACCAGTTGCCTCCCTGTCAACGGCGCCAGAAATGCTTGTTGATACTTCTTATCGTCACTACCTAAGATTGTTAGTTCCCAACAACGGTGTCAGAAATGTTGCTAGTATTTGTTAGCGTCACTCACGGGGTTGTCAGTCCCGACACTAAAAACACGTGATGATGGTCTATAGGTAGAAAAGGATTCTACAAGCACACAGAACTATCGTGTAGCACTTCGCCTGGGAGTACCAGGTGTCGATTTATTTATTCCCAAAGAAAGGCGGGGTGTTGGTGTATCCTTGGGTAGAGTATGGCGAGTTGTTGGATGAAGGGGGAAATGGATGGATGGATGGATGTATGGATGGAAGGATAACTAAGGATAACTTAGAATCTAAGATAATCCTAGGGTAAAGATCACTACTTCACTCTTAGTGCACGCACACGGGTATAATCTAGGTAACTAAGATAACTGAGTGGATAGAAAGATTATAACTAGTAAAGAGGCGCACGCGCTCCTGATTAAACAGGACACAACATACCATGAGCCATACGAATTACTAAACTAGTTCTAGCGTGATGGATTACACAGGCGAATAGGGCTGTCACCACCTATTGCTACCACCTCCGGAGACCTAGCCACACCGGTACGTAAGTTATAGCCTAAGCACCGCGCTTAATCTACAAGCTTACTATCTCTGCTTGAGCTTGAAGTAGATACACCTTAACCATACAACAGGACAATACTAGATAAATATGACTATCACTAAGATAACTTGGTAAACCTATGCCTATAACCAAATCTTAACCTTACTACTAATGAATAGCAGAAAAGTAAGACTTGAATGTAAAGGCGTAAGTAAATACTTAATGAAATACTTGAAGTAAAGTACTTGTATTAAGTAGATAATGTATGATTACAAAGAAGTATACCAAACTCAAAGACTCAGGAAGACTCTTCTAGACTCCGAGGAGGGAACTCCACCCGATTCCTCTCCTCTTGCTAGCAGCTGCTACTCTTGCTAAACTACAGCTAGAGCTAGAGCTAGAGCTAGAGCGAGAGAGCACTAAGAACTAGAGCTTCCTATTGCCTTCTAATGCTTGCAATGATGTAGTGAAGGTAGGAATTAATGATCTTGATGGGATGCTTGCTTCAATGGCCGAGCTGCTCCTTATATAGTGATAGGGCACCATGGGGTACTTGTAGGCTGAAGGGGAAGTCGGTTTGCCAGAACCACCAAGGTGGGCGCCCTGGGCCCAGGGTGGCCGCCCTGGCTAGGGTGGGTGCTGTCTACCTAGCACCGCCTCATGATCAAACGGCCATTGTTCATCCCCTCAGGTCAGTTGCATGCTGGTTCAGTCGGTTTGGGGTCGGTTCCAACCGACTTCACCACTTTGAGTGCATGACAATGGGCCCATGGATCCAAGTGACCAAACTCAGGAGCCCTTAGATCCAACCGACTTGGATTCGATGGTTGGGGGACGTGGGAAGGTGTTGTCGCAGATCGGTGATGTGGCTGTCCGAGAGCTGGCACGACCAAGGTGGGCGCCCTGGGTTCAGGGTGGCCACCCTGGTCAGGGTGGCCACCCTGTTTCCAAGGTGGGCGCCCTGGCACTTGGTCCAGCTGCTGCCCTGTCACGTTCCATTGCCTCCTTTTGGTCCATTTGCACTTATTTTTGGTACTTTTCCTACATACAAATATAAATTCCAAGTACAAGTGGAACTAGGTAAAATTCAAAGAAATTTTAGACATTGTCGGGTCATGTTGCCAAGTATTTAATGAAATGTTGATGGTAAAAATAGTAGTTAATGACCATCAACAATGACATCTCCTCATTTATATTCTTCATATGCCAAAAAGAGATATGGGCTATGCTAAAAAAAAGAGAAAGAAAAGAAAAATCTATGCCAAGGGGCATTTGAGTAATAAACAACGGGAAAGAATACTAGTTCAAAAAAATATAATATCTATATATACAGAAGAAACTCCTTTCATAGACCCATACTCTTCATTTTTTGTCACTCATCCTTCAATAAAGGGAGTCATGATACAAGGAGTACCAAAAACATTTAGAATTAGGGTCCATCCTCATCCACGCTTACACACACACTTGCACATGATTCGATCTAAGGGTATGTCCTTCCCTCCAAGAATCCGAGGCTTGATGCAGCAACATATGCAAGGTAAGTGAGCACCTCATCCCCACCTATGAGCTCTAGATATTAAGCCTGGCAAAATAGAGGTAGGGTGAGCAACATGGTCCCTGGTGAGGAAAGAAAATAAGAATTCAACGAGTGATTTGAGAGCATCACTTGAGGAGCTAGGCTATCTTCCTTTGCAAAATTTTCAAAACCCAAGATCCCAAAACAGAGGGGAGTAAGTTGATTTGAATCCAGGCTATTCCGTCTTTCAATAACTCTATGATAACTTGGTAGACACCATGAATGTTCACAGATGCAGGTGAAGCTCGAAATAATCTATATACAAATCAACATCTTGGGAAGATAAACCATCTTGGTCCTTTAAATCTTTACTCAAGGATGAGTAAAGGACCAAGTGTGGGGGAGCTTGTTGGCGGTCCTTAAATCAATTCCAACCCCACCAACATTAGCATAATTTACACCAAAAATAATGTAGATAGGAGTTTTAAACTAACAAATTCCATAGTTTTGGTGTATACACTTGTTTTGCAGGTCATACGTGAAAATACACAATATTGGACCAAAATGAAGGAAAATAACAACATTCTACAGACCTCATCTTTTGGCCCAAAGCAAAACAAGGAAGATCAGCAGGAAAAGGCCAAACTGAGGCTGACAAACCAAATCCACACCATGGGCCAGGTCCAGACGCAACCCACAGCCAACCGACCGAAGCTAGGCCCTAGACCTGCCTTGGGTGCAGTGGCCGGCGCACCTGGGCCGGCCGGCGCACCGACTGAGCAGCCTGGCCCGGGCTTCAGTGAGGCGGTACATTCAATGTGGGGGACTGGCGGTGCGGGGTGTTTTGGTCTTTTGGACCCCGAAACCGCTCACTCACTATTTAAGAAGAGGCTCTCCACCTCCATAGGGACAATCTCTCCACACAAGAGAAATTCCATCACACACTCTTTCCTCTTCATACACACTCTAGCATAGTATACAGGAGGGAGAGTAGAGCCACTACCTAGCTTCTTGCTAGCCCAAGTAGGGAGTGAGTAAGATCAAGCTAGTGGAGCTTCTTTGGAGGTTCCCGAGAGCATCGTCTTCCTGGTGGAGGAGTGCCAGAGTTGTCGGCTCCCTCCCCGCTTGTACCTCAATGGGCGCCTTGCTATTTGAAGTAAGAAACCCATGTTTACCTTTTTGGTTATACTCCTTTTAGCAAGTTTATTCTTGTTCATTTCTATCTTACAGGTTCGTCGTCCATCTTTTGGACGGAAGCTCTAGTCGAGGACTCCTGATAAAGATGGAAGTTCCTGGCCAACGAGAGTTGTAACGAATAGCGTAGACATGGTGTCTAAGCTAGGAGTTACCGTCGTTTGCCTCGTTCCCCACGGTTGAGGGGTAGGCGGCAGGTGGTGACAGCCCTGTCTGTCCCTTGTAATCCCCCGCATTCGGGTTCGACGTAGAGCTACAGGCCGGTATCACCAGGCAAACCAGGTGCGCCCTGGTGCCTGAAGTAAGGTATTAGTGGCTTGGATATCCTTCTCTAGGGAGTTGACCATTAGAAAACCTCATTACCCAAGTTATCTATCTCTCTCCTCTGGGCAACTATATTAGTAACCTTCTGCTCTATACCATTTCCTTGTGAAAATTATGATACCCTGTGGATCACCGGGTGAAGTGCTACAACGGTATTTCCATGCGCTTACGGATTTTTGCTGCTTTCGCTAAGAAACACCAACAGCTTGCTCTACTCAAACTTGTTGGAAATTTCTTGAAAGAATGAAAATGAAAGAGTGAGAATGGGATGAATGAAGCTTACCCCGGGATACCTGCTATTTATAGGCGAGTGCACTAGCTGGAGGGGTAGAGGGCAACGGCTACTTGCCATTTGACTTTGGCCTCACGCCTGCAGGCTCAGGACAGGGGCGCGCGACCCAAGCCTGGCATGCGCCCCTGGTCTGGTTGTCCTGCTGTCCATCTTTTGGCAGGAGGCTCCAACGGCCATTTCAAATTCGTGGTCATTGTGCACTCGACCGTTCTCGGCGTTCTCATCCCGATTTCACATCTCCAACAAAATTTGATGGTATTCTGAAATTTTGAAAATTATTTTTAAAAAATAATTTTATAAAATAAGATTTTCTGAGCTTTCCAAACAGTTGATTTTTATGGTTTTCATAAATAAAACTTTTTAAAACATTTTTATTAAAATAATTTTTTATAAAAAGAATTAATTCATATGTATATATATAAATATAAATTTATTAAAATGAAAATAACTTACCGGTTTACCTGTCGGTCAGGGCTCACCTTTTTAAGTTTGTTAAGCAGGACTTCCTTCCTTTTTCATCTGGTGAATTTTGAGGGCCACCTGTCCTAGAAGAAGTGGGACCAGATGGTGCCGTTTTTAGCTGCCATACCTGTTTGTTATTGACAGGAGGCTCTGGTTGCCTTTCTGGTTGGTTCTTTTTATTATTCTTATGATAACCATTAAAAGGCAAGCTTATGGCTTTTTCTTTGAAGTTTAGGATGATAGTTCGCTTTCCTATGTAGAGTGCTGCCTTGGTGGATTGATCTGCCATCTGTAACCTGCAAGCCATGGGGGACAAGGTTCCACCCAAGATTTTGTTGTATGTCGCTTTGGACATTACGTTTATGCTGGCCCGAGATCACAATAGGCGTTGTCGATCGTGCGGGGGCCGATGGCGATCGTTATCGTTGGACGGCCGGGATCACCTAATTTGTCTAGAACAGATATACCCCACGATGAAGGTGTACCAAGCCTTGTCAAGATCATGTTAACAGATTCGAGCGAGACCTCGGGTTGCCCCGGGATCTTTCTCGAACTGTTATCAGCAGGTATAGCAGCAGCTATCTGAGCTAACTAGGTTTCTATCATCTTATTAAAGCTTAGCTGGTTCTTGATGGCAGAAGATGAACCTTCTATCTTGCTATTTATGTTTTCCAAAACTTTGTCATTATTAAGCAACCTTTTGGTAAGATTTTCGTTTATCTTCGCCTGGCCTAGAACAAGATTTTTCAAAGATGTAACAGCCCCAATGGGCTAAGTGGGCCCAAATTCAGGTTGGGCCGAGTACTGTAACAAAGACGGGCAGTGGGCCGGGCCGAATTTGAGGTACTATAGCGCAGTGGGCCGAGTACTGTAGCGCTGGCACTGTTCATCTATGTCACTGTAGCATCGAATTGGGCCGGGCCGAATTTGAGGTTACTGTTCACGCGAGTTACTGTAGGTTCATGAAATGCTGTGCAACGAGAATTTAGTCCCAAACCGTGAACTCTAGGGTGAGCTGACCGACTTAAATATCAGGGCCAGGGACGCGTATTAACCTTCGGTTAACCATTTTAAACGAAGCGAGGACGAAAGTTCAAATAGGTTTTTACGCAGGCGGGATCCGCTCCTCGGCAAAGTGGATCTGGGCCGTGCGCCAGGACTGGGTTGTTACAAAAGAAGGCTGATTCGAATTGTAATTAGATTGATAGTTTGAATTACCTCGGAATAGAGGACATGATTGGTTGTTCCAGCCATTGTACCCTGCTTGTTGGCGATACCCGTTGTTGATGTATGCAGCGTCTTCATGGGTCTCGGGGCAATCATTGCCCGAGTGGCCAACATTACCATAGACCTCACACGTCATGCGAGTGTCTATGGCATTGACGGTGCCAGACGCATCAGCGGCATGTTCGTCAATCTTTTTTAGTAAGAGGTCTATTTTTGCGGCAAGCATATCCGTCTCCTTTACAGTATGCATGCCTTTTTGTGCTTTAGCGGGGGCTCTTTCTTCCTCCTAAGCTTGGTTTCCACCATCTTATTAATCAAAACCGTAGCATTGTCGATGGTTAGTGATAAGAAGGTGCCACCAGCAGCGGCGTCGAGGTGCCCCTTCGACATGGTTGTTAACCCATTATAGAAGTTCTAGAGCACCAGCCAGTTCTCCATGCCGTGGTGGGGGCAAGCCTGAATGTACTCTTATAGCATTTCTCACACTTCCGGTATGAGTTCCATTGAGGTTTGCTAGAAGTTGGCGATTCTTCCCCGTAGGGCATTGGTTTTGCCCATGGGGAAGAATTTTGCGAGGAATGCGATGGAGCATTTGCTCCATGTATCAATAGCTTCCTTGTCCTTGTAGAACCACTGTTTCACCTTCCCCACAAGGGAGAAGGGAAACAGACAGAGCCTGATGGCGTCAGGTGCGACATCTTTGATCACAATAGTGTCGCACAGCTCTAGGACCTACGTTGGCATCCTCGTTAGGTAGCCTACAAAATGGGCTCGCCTACACCATAGTGATGAGCCTGGTGCGAAGTTCAAAGTTCTTGTCCCCAATGTTGACAGTGGGCCTAGTGGGCACATTGGCAACAGTTGGGGTGGAGAACTCGTGAAGTGACTTCTGGGCCATCTCGCTTGAAGCGGAAGGTGCGGTGGTGGCTGGTTCTTTTGTTGACGGAGGGGCACGAGAAGAAGCGACAGAAGACCAGTTCTTCCAGATGAGTGCCTCTGGATTGTTGATGAAGTTTTCTGGTAGAGAGAAACCAGTCATGCACTATCCTATTTTCATCCACAACAGGAGAAAACATAAAAGTTAGCCTGCATAGACAATGGCCGTTTCTAATGAAGTCATATATATGTGTTTTTGTTTTTCTTATGCTAGAGTTAACTGTACCAATGCCTTCCTTGGAAACGGCACCAGAAATGCTTGTTGGCGTTTCATAGCGCAAACACCAAAAGATGGGTAGGGAACCCATCTCCGGTGGTTATACCAGAAACGCCTGGTGTAGGAAGGTCTTAATACTATCACTAGAATTGATTCTCTAGTAATGATATAAGGTTTTCCATGTGATAGATCTTAACCTTTTAGAAAAGATCCGCAAGAGCATGGATCTATCATTCTAGCATTTCATCCGGAAGTATTATCAGGGTATCGTTATTTATATTTTCCCAAAGGAAGGCGGGTACAGGTACCTCTAGCATAGAAAAGGTTGTGACTTCATATCATCAAAGTGAGGCCAATTGCTATGCTAGGGTAAGCAATAACGGTTGGATAGATAGTGGACACACACTTGGATCTACCATAAAGATAAAATAGAAATAAAGAATAAACAAATGAAAGAATAAAAGAACAACTACGTGGAGCAGGTGCATCTTATACATATGCATTGAACAGCTAAGTCATACGTTATACATGTCAGGCAACAAGTCAAGGTCTAAGGTAATAGGGAGATCCCTGCAGCTGATCTGTCAGCCGATGGGGACATTTACAAACTCCTACACGACATACGAACATGGGGATTACGAAGGACGGACAGGACTAGTTCACTCCCCGCTGCCTACCCGTCAACCGTAGCATGCCATCACTTCCGAAGGCCCCCTCGTATCCAGACACCACATCCACATACTAGGGAACTACCTACATTCCCCCAGGACTCCCACCCTACGGATGGACGAGCTAGAACATAGGCAAACATGAAGGAACATCGAACCATTACCCTATTCCAATCATCATCATCATTCTTGCATATCATATGAATGATGAAGAGCATGTAAGAACATGACGAACAATTCTCATATGGACTGTAGTCTAGTTCATAATCATTGAATATATCATGCTCAGACTATACTCTAGTTCACATGCAGTAATGTATATAAGAGTAGAGAACTTGAATAGGAAAGAACTCTCCATAGAAATATTACCAAGTGTCGTTACCCAAGAAATGGGTACCCAAACCCTTGGTTTACCGGGCTAAACCCCCACAAAATCAGCAACACGAACCCTCCAGTGACCTCCCACGATTAACGTTCGAAGGCCCACAGGCTAAAGCATACTGGGTTGACCCACAAACGGACTACGGCGGCCCAAAGCCAGAGCCTGCTTGAGGGGCTACCGAGCGGACTGGGACTGTACACTCGAGGGTACAATTCGGGCGAACGAGCCTGCCCTCGAGGACGGAACTTCGCCCAGCGAAGGAGCGTGCCCTCGAGGACGGATCTTGGCCCGGTGAACGAGCCTGCCCTCGAGGACAAAACTTCGTTCGCGCGAATGGTCAGCCCTCGAGGACAGCGCACCCCTCGGCTACCGACTCTCCCGTACGGATCCGAGCGCATTTAATGCGTTTTACCTACACCCGCCTAACCGTATGGCCTCAGTCACGGTAACAGTTGTGGGAGTGGCGGTCAAATCTTGCTTTTACCACCTATGCCCCGGAATCCCGCGGATCATACTTCGCTGTTGCACCATGCCGAGCACTGTGCCCCGTCCAGCACCCCCTCGAGACGTATGAATCAGCGCGTTTCCCGCATTTCCCCGGATTCGACCTTATCCGGTGAGGCTCGACCCCTTCGACTCGACCCCCTCGACTCAAGCCAAGTCCTCGACCGCCGCCCCTCGACCCCGTCGGACGAACCCTCGAGCAGGACTCCAACGACTCCGGGCTGCACTTCAACAACTCCCGACGCGACGGCTGCAGGGCCTCCCATACCGACATACATCACTACAGCAGCACCGATGTGATCGGCCTCAACGTCATGCGTCACCGGCCATGCGAACTCTAAATATATGTACTCCTGTGCCCCTCCTTCACCTATAAAAGGAAGCGCCAGGGCGTTAGAAAGAAAAGGACCAAACGATAGGATCTAGAGCATAGAAATGCTAAGGCTTTAGATCACAGAACAATACCGTGAGATGGTGTAAGGTCAAGAGCTAGGCGTCTGAAACGCCCGAGCTCCAACTCACGCTCCTCACACCTGCTTGTATTTTCCCCTGTACTAGCACTTCGGTGCAAGATAACACGAACTATCCTCCCCCCGCTGGACGTAGGGCCTTCTTTGCCCGAACCAGGATAAATCGCCGTGTCCTTCTTGCATCACCCACCGGATTAAGGGAGCACGCAATTACAAATATTACTCATTGGTGTTAACCCCGCGGGGGTCGAAACACCGACAGTTGGCGCGCCAGGTAGTGGGACCGCGTGTCACTAGCGATTTCCCACCATTTTTCCAGATGGGCGACTTTGTTTCACCACTTCCACGAGCTACGGTGATCTGGCTTGGGAGCCTGGAGTTCATGACCCTCGGCCAGGGCTATGACATGACCCTGCTCTCGATCAGTGACCCGAACGGAGGTCGTGGTATGCCCCCACACTCATGGGGGGCCGCTCGTCGGTCTCACCACCATGCTTCCACATCCAGAAGGAGGCACGATTGACACCGTCATCGCCATCAACCTGGGTCGAGGATGGTTCCCGTCGCTTTCTCCTCGCCCCTGACCGGAGATGAGGAAGCCCTTGTTGAGGGGTTGTCTGACCCGAGTTCAGAGGTAGAGGGCAAACCGGCAGGACCCCACCACAACCCCGACTCCACCTTCACAGTACGCTCATTGAGGAAGCGCAACAAAGTCCCCGCTCAATCGAGCCTGCTCCCGCACGAGCTGTTCGAGCGTCATCGGTGGCCTTCGTTCGACTTCAACAATGCCACGATGACGATCTCGATAGCAACCCACTCCAACATGAGCATGTTAGAGGACCGCCCAGGCGCCCTTCTTCGTGCAATGATGGACGCGGGGACTGTCACACCAGCCTTCGAGGGCTTGGCCTTCGCGAGAGCGCCCGGCCCCCGGAGGTACACCGTCGGCACACTCCGACGGCAGCTGCAGGAGGAGGCGCTGGGACAATTCCCCATTTTCTGCTGCGGCGACCGCGACTCTGACTCTGATCATTGGGATCCTACCCGCGAGTGCCTCCACATCGATGGCGACGTGGACTCCGATCTGGACACCATCGATCCAGCGGCCGGGGCAGCTACCGCTGTGGCGGGAGGTGCTCTCCCCAGAGTAGAGGACCAACAACCAGACACACCCTGAGAGGCGTGCCCCTCTCCTAGCGAGCAGGACGCACAATTGGCACAAATTCGGGAGTTGCAGGCGAAGCTCGCCAACAAGCAGGAACGATTGCGCCTGCTCGAGCTAACCCTCGAGCATGAGCGGCGACCGCTCGGTGGTAGAGCCCTAGCCAGGGCCCGAGAGGTCAACCGGCAGATCAACGAGGCTGGGGCACCCGAGCAACCCGCCAATCGTTACCCCCGAGTGAGCCAAAACATTGTTGTGGTGGCTATGCTCCTTCGCAATATGCTCGCGCCATCCAACTCGCAAGCTCGGCGGATACAACGCGAGGTCGAGGATCTCCTCCAAGTTGCTGCTGTTCAGCAAGCCAAGAGCTCATCCTCGAGGCATCGAGGGGCAGCCTTCGAACCTCAGGTCGAGCCCTCCCGGCCCGAAAGGGAGAGCTCGGTCGATCAGGGGGTGGCCCCCCGACCGAAGAAGAAGCCAGCCCGAGAACGTATCAACGACGACCGCGCTCCTCGCGACGCGCGCCTTGACATTGTCGAGAACCACAGACGCAAGTACGGGGATGCCAAGGATCGAGGGTACAGCGCCCATCGTGGAGGGCGTTACAACAGCGACGAAGACCGATGGGCCCCGGAACCACCGGGTCCCTGAGTCTTTAGCCGGGCGATCCACTGCGCCCAGCTGCCCGACAAGTTTTGATCCCCCATGAGCATCGTCAAATACAATGGCGAGACCAATCCCAAGCTCTGGCTAGCCGACTTTCGGCTGGCTTGTCAGGCGGGCGAGGCACGTGACGATCACGTCATCTTACGTCACCTTCCCCTGTTCTTGTCCGACACCGCACATAGGTGGCTCGAGGAGCTTCCCCCTGACAAGATTCGCGGCTGGGTCGACCTTGTCTGGATCTTCGAGGGGAACTTCCTGAGAACTCCTAGGAACTATGCAACTGCAAGCAGAAACCAGGGGAGTCTCTCCGTGACTTTGCTCGATGATTCTCCAAGCTTTGCAAGCAGAAACGTCATTCTAGCATTCATTGCGGGTACAACCTGCAAGGACCTAGTTCGCGAGTTGGGGCGTAACCACCCCGACACCATTGACGAGCTCATGGATGTGGTCGCCAACTACGCGGCCGGTGAAGAGGTGGTCGGCGCCTTCTTTAGCGACGGGAAGGACAAGGGAAAGGCGTCGACAGCCGATGACGCCAGAGGCTCGAGCAAAGGGCCGAAGAGAAACAACAAGAAGAAGAAAAATCTGCAAGGCAAGTGTGAGGCTGCAGAAGATGACCTCATCGCAGCAATCGAACGCAAAAGACCTCGAGGTCCCCCCGAGGGCGCCATCTTTGACAAAATGCTCGAGGAACCATGCCCATATCACAAGGACGGGGCAAAGCACAAGCTTAAGGACTGCCGCATTCTTTGAAAGCACTTTGAGCAAGTGGGCGTGAAGAAAGGTGACAACAAGAAAGACCAAGGCGGTGGTAAGGAAGACAACGAGGAAG
Organism: Bothriochloa decipiens; assembly: GCA_023333625.1. NCBI lineage: Eukaryota > Viridiplantae > Streptophyta > Magnoliopsida > Poales > Poaceae > Bothriochloa > Bothriochloa decipiens. The sequence continues at coordinate 26,846,810 of CM041643.1, read as the reverse complement.
ACAGAAAATTCCCCGAAGTCTATGACTGCTACATGATCTACGGGGGCCCCTCGACCCAGCTCACGCCTCGACAGCGCAAGCGGGAGCGTCGAGAAGTCTTCTCCGTCCAAGTCGCGACACCTCACTACCTCGACTGGTCTGACACGCCCATCACGTTCGACTGCGATGACCATTCGGATCATGTCCCCAACCCCGGGGCCTATCCGCTCGTCGTTGACCCAATCATCATAAACACCCGCCTCTCGAAGGTCCTCATGGATGGCGGCAGTAGCCTGAATGTCATCTACCTCAAGACCCTCGACCTCCTAGGAGTCAAGAGGTGCCAACTCTGACCCAGCGCCGGGGGATTCCGTGGCGTCGTGCCGGGAAAAAAGGCCCTCCTCGTCGGCCGTATCGACCTTCCTGTCTGCTTTGGCACCCCTGCCAACTTCAGGAAAGAGACCCTCACCTTCGAGGTGGTCGGGTTTCATGGAACGTATCATGCTATCATCGGCCGACCGGGCTACGCGCAGTTCATGGCGATCCCGAACTACACCTACCTCAAGCTCAAGATGCCAGGATCCAAGGGTGTCATCACCGTAGCCTCCTCCTACGAGCACGCGTACGACTGCGATGTCGAATGCGTCGAGTATGGGGAGGCCGTCGAGCAAAATGCCATGATAGCCATGACCCTCGAGCACCTCGCCGACGAGGTGCCAGATCCTAAGTGACACGCCGGCAACTTTGAGCTAGCACAAGACACCAAGAAAGTCCCCCTCGACCCGAGCTGCCCCGGTGAGAAGGTGCTAACGATCAGCGCCGACCTCGAGGGAAAATAGGAAGCCGTGCTCGTTGACTTTCTCTGTGCGAACACTGATATGTTTGCGTGGAGTCCTTCGAATATGCCGGGCATACCGAGGGAAGTCGCCGAGCACGCCTTGGAGATCCGGGCCGGGTCTAGACCGGTGAAGCAACGCCTGCGTTGCTTCGACGAGGAGAAGCGCAGGATCATCGGTGAGGAGGTTCACAAGCTTTTGGCAGCTGGATTCATCAAGGAGGTCCATCACCCCGAATGGTTAGCTAATCCTGTGCTAGTTAAGAAAAAGAATGGAAAAATGCGGATGTGTATTGACTATACTTGTTTAAACAAAGCATGTCCCAAAGTTCCATTTCCTTTACCACGCATTGATCAAATTGTTGACTCTACCGCGGGATGTGAAACCCTCTCGTTCCTCGATGCTTATTCCGGCTACCACCAAATCAAGATGAAAGAGTCCGACCAGCTCGCAACTTCCTTCATCACACCTTTTGGCATGTACTCCTACGTCACCATGCCCTTTAGCCTTCGAAACGCCGGGGCGATGTATCAGCGGTGCATGCTCCACGTCTTCGGCGAACACATAGGCGACACGGTCGAGGCCTATGTCGATGACATCATGGTCAAGTCCAGAAAAGTGGACAACCTCATCCATGACCTTGAAATCATGTTCGGGTGCCTTCGAGCCAAAAACATAAAACTCAACCCCGAGAAATGTGTCTTCGGAGTGCCTCGAGGCATGCTCCTCGGATACATCGTCTCCCAGCGCGGGATCGAGGCCAACCCCGAGAAGGTGGCGGCCATCATGCGAATGGAGCCGATTCGAGATCTCAAGGGCGTGCAGAAGGTCACGGGCTGCCTCGCGGCCCTCAGCCGTTTCATCTCACGTTTAGGGGAGAAGGCCATGCCTCTGTACCGCCTCTTAAAAAAATCTGAGCGATTCACATGGACTGCGGAGGCCAAGGAGGCTCTCGACGAACTCAAAGGCATGCTGACATCCACCCCGATTCTCATCCCTCCTCGACCAGCGACGTCAACTAAACCGCCCGAGCCCCTCCTCCTCTATGTCACCGCGACCACTCAGGTGGTCAGTGCGGCCATAGTGGTCGAGAGGCAAGAGGAAGGGCGCGCTTGGCCCGTCTAGCGGCCGGTTTACTTCATCAACGAAGTGCTTTCAGAAACAAAAATCCGCTACCCACAGGTGCAGAAGCTGCTCTACGCCATCATCCTTACACATCGCAAGCTCCAGCACTACTTCCTCAGCCACCCGGTTACCGTGGTATCTTCGTTCCCCTTGGGGGAGATCATCCATAACCGGGAGGCCGCTGGAAGGATTGCTAAGTGGTCAGTCAAGCTCATGGGCAAGACCATCACCTACGCACCGCGAAAGGCCATCAAGTCCCAAGCGCTGGCGGATTTCATCACTGAGTGGATCGACACTCAGTTGCTGCCAGTTCAAATCCAAGCCGAGCTGTGGACAATGTACTTTGATGGGTCGCTCATGAAGACAGGAGCAGGCGCGGGCTTGCTGTTCATCTCACCCCTCGGAGTCCACATGCGCTACGTCATTCGCATCCACTTTGCCACTTCTAATAACATCACGGAGTATGAAGCTCTCGTCACTAGATTACGAGTTGCCCTTGAACTCGGGGTCCGATGCCTTGACGTTCGAGGTGACTCGCAACTAATCATTGACCAAGTGATGAAGGCCTCGAACTGCCATGACGCCAAGATGGAAGCCTACTGTAACGAAGTGCGCAAGTTGGAAGACATGTTCCATGGCCTCAAGCTTAGTCATATTGCTCGACGATACAATGAAGCCGCGGATGAGCTTGCAAAAATCGCATCGACTCGAGGTACAGTCCCTCCGGACGTATTCTCGAGGGACCTCTTCAAGCCCTCCATTAATTTGGGCTCAGGGGCTTGCACTACGCCCTCGAAACTCCACCCCGTGACCTCGACTGGGGCCCCCTCGACCGGGGCCCAGGTTATGGAGATCCAGGGGACTCCTCCTCCGTCGAACCCGCCATCGGATTGGCGAGCCCCTTTCCTCGACTGCCTCATTCGAGGAGAGCTTTCGGTGGACCGGACCAAAGCTCGCTGGATCGCGTGATGGGCCAAGTCCTACGTCATCTACGGTGATGGCAAGGAACTCTACAGGAGAAGCCCCTTAAGCGTTCTTCAGCGCTGCATTACTGTCGAAGAAGGCAGGAGGCTCCTCGAGGACATACACTCGGGGGCCTGCGGCCATCACGCAGCGCCAAGGACCCTCATAGGCAATGCCTTCCGACAGGGTTTCTACTGGCCAACCGCCATTTTTGACACCACAAACATTGTCCGCTCATGCAAAGGGTGTCAATTTTACGCCAAGCAGACGCACCTCCCAGCTCACGCCCTACAAATGATCCCCATTACCTGGCTGTTCGCGGTCTGGGGGCTCGATCTTATGGGGCCTCTCAAGAGGACAACCAAAGGGTACACGTACCTGCTCGTTGCCATCGACAAGTTTACCAAGTGGATCGAGGCCCGGCCTATCGGCAACATCCGCTCTGAACGGGCGGTCGAGTTCTTCACTGACATTATCCATCGCTTCGGGGTCCCGAACGTCATCATCACTGACAACGGCACACAGTTCACCGGCAAAAAGTTCTTGGATTTCTACGATCGCCATCACATCCGTGTGAATTGGTCCGCGGTTGCACATCCTCAAACTAACGGCTAGGTCGAGCGCGCCAATGGCATGATCTTGCAGGGCCTCAAGCCAAGGATCCTCAACCGCCTCAGCAAGCATGAAAGAAAATGGGCCGCAGAGCTGCCTTCGGTCCTATGGAGCTTAAGGACAACACCTAGTCGAGCCACGGGGTTCACCCCATTCTTCTTGGTCTATGGGTCCGAGGCCGTCCTCCCCACTGACCTCGAGTATGGTTCCCCTCGACTAAAGGCGTACAACGAGCAAAGCAACGAAGAAGCCCTCGCAAATGCCGTCGACCAGCTCGAGGAGGCTCGAGACATGGCGCTAATTCACTCCGCGAGGTATCAGCAAAAACTTTGACGCTACCACGACAAGCACGTGCGCCCGAGGGACTTCCAAGTTGGAGACCTCGTCCTACGTCGACGACAGAGCAACAAGGGACGTCACAAGCTGACCCCGCCATGGGAAGGCCCATACACCATAGCTAAGGTGCTAAAGCCCGGGACGTACAAGCTCGCTAACGACAAAGGCGGAATCCTCACCAACGCATGGAACATCAAATAGCTACGTCGTTTCTACCCTTAAGGCACCGATGCCCTCATACATTCTCGCATATTTTGTACATTCTCGCATGTTTTGTACATTTTCGCATGGCAAATATAAGGAGTACTTTCGATTATAAGTTCAAACTTGTTATTGTACATGCAAGAGGTAGCCTCGACCCTATCTCGCTAGAGTCAAGCCTCCCTCAAGGGCTAACGGGGGCGGGACCCCCTAAGTTCCTAAAAATACGAATGATTTTTTCGAGCGTCCCCTTTCGCTTCGCAACTAAGTTGAAAATGCCTAGAACTCCCTAGGGGTCGAGGGCTGTCGAGCCGGAGCTCTCCTACGCCTCCGGGCTATGGTACCTCCACTCGCTCCCCCTCGAGGGATACGAGCCTGTGTCGAACACTTAGTCGAAAAGCAAAAGTCAGGCGATCAAAACTCGAGCGCCTCTTCTTTCTCACACCTCGATACGCTTCGCGACTAAGTAGAAAACACCTCGAACTCCCTAGAGGGTCGAGGGCTATCGAGCCGGGAGCTCTCCTATGCCTCCGGGCTACGGTACCTCCACTCGCTCCCCCTCGAAGGATACGAGCATGCGTCGAAAACTTAGTCAAAAAAGCAAAGTCTAAGTGAAAGAAAGCAGAGAAGGCTCAAAAGTAAAATGACAAATTGCATTAGGATAGATGCATTAATGTTCAAAAAGGCTTTCGAAGCCACATTGAATATAAGTTACAAAAAACTAACTTATTACATGGGCATCTTCGCCCAGCCTTGCCCTACAGGCCCACTCCGCCGCCGCCCTCCTCGACGCTATACCCTTCATCCGTGGGGGGAGGACTTCGTCCTTGAACAACTTCGCCAGCGCTCCCCCGACCTCTCGGCGTCATTGATGAGCCCTCGGCATCGCTCCTCGTTCTCGGCGTCAGTTTTTGAGATATCAGGAACGAAGCCTTGGGCGACCACGTCAATGTCGAAGACGAAGCCGGAGGAGACCACTGCCAGCGCCCGCTTCACGCCGGTATGAAGCGCCTCTCGCACGTGATCACGAAGGATGGCGTCGAGGTAGTAGATCTGGTCGACGAGCACGGCACCCGGGATGTCTTCTTCAGCACCCTCGACGGGCCCGACCTCCCAGGAGGCGCAGAGTCTGTCGAGGGCAACCCGGAGCCGGCCGAGAAGCGCCCCCTCTGCCACGAGGCTCTCCTGTAGCGCCTTGGCGGTGGTTTAGGTAGCGAGCAGCTCGGACTCAAGGCCTAAAACACAAAACAAGAGTTAGACAAACCATACAGGAAGAAAAAAGATCAAAGGCTCTTCAAGGAACTCACCAGCACAGCGAGTCTCGAGGGCGCGACGATCCCCCAGCACGGCGTCGCACTCCCCCCGGGCCTCGTCTCGCTCCCGCTGGGCCTCCTTGAAGGCCCAGGTCACCTCCGTCTTCTCATAGCGGAGGGTCTCGAGGGTGCCACCAGCTAAGATGATGGCCTACTCCTTCTCTTGGAGGGTAGCCTTCATCGCCCCGAGCTGGGTTTCCAGGCTAGCGGCTCGGTTCTTCTCCTCCTGGGCCAAGGCGAAAAGGGTATTGCGCGCCATGGAGACTTCAGCGAGACTGGCCTCGAGCGAGCGAATGCGCTCCATGGAGCTTTGAGCCTCCCCCATGAGTAGCTTGACGCGCTCCTAGGCTCGGATTATCTCACCCTTGGTCCTCTCCGTTTCGGCCTTGGCCGCGTCAGCTTCCTCCTTGGCACGCCTAAGCTCCTCCTTGAGTTGGGCGGCTTCCCCTCGAACAGCCTCGGCATCCTCCTTCGCCCGGGCAGCCTCCTCCTTGGCCTTGGCGGCCTCCTCCCTGGTCCGCTTCAGCTCCTCCTGGATCTCGGCCACCCTGCCCTGCGCAGAGCGACCGGCTTTGAGTTGGTGAAGCACTTCCTCCCGGCTGTTGTGCATTTTGTGGAGGAAGTCTGACTTGGAGTAGGAATGCCTCCGCACCTCCTGGGGATAGGAAATCGAGGGTTAAGGAATTTCATACGAAAGAACTCAAAAAACTGCATATGGTCTACACAGGGACTCACCGCGAGGTTTCGGTCGAGGCCTTCGGCGAGCTTGACGCCCAGCTTTAGCAAGTGCTGCAGCCACTCCCAGGACCGCTCGGCGTCCTCCCAGCACTTGACTTCCACCGGGTCGTCCATCTCGATCCCCGGAGCACTGGAGTCGCCAAGTTCTCAGAGTACGATGCGCTCCTTGCCCCAATGTGGAAGGACCGTCTTGACCTTGGTTCGCGCCAAGGACTCGATCTCGTCCACCACATCGTGTGGGACGCCATAACGCACGGCCAACTCCGCCGGGGTGCGGAACTCTGATGCGGCGCCGGCATCCCTCAGCCCGGGGTCGGAATTCAACCTCCTCAGCAGGCCAGAAGCCGCCGTCTTCTCCGGCTGCTCCATCGATGGTTGCGGCGGCTGGCTCGACGCTGCTTCTAGCACCTTCGGAGGCAGCAGAGGTGTCGAGGCCGTCGCTTCCCCCAACGCCACGACTTGTGGCACCGACAGGACCACCATCGACGCATCTTCCGCTGGGTTCGGTACCGAGGACTCCTCCAGTTGCACCCCCGACAGCCGCGGGACCATCGACGCCGTTTCTTGTTCGGACAGCAGCTTGTCCAGAGTGATCACGGACATCCATTGCTTGGGCAGTCTGGAAGTCCCCTCTGTCTCCGACGTCTCGGGCGGCTGCTGCACCGGCGGGTCCAGCGGCGCTGTGTCCCCCGGCAGCGTCTGCTGCACCTGCTGATGCTGGGGCTGGCCCCTGGTTCTCTCCTCCTCTTCCCACCGCTCCAGCAGCTCCTTCTCCCCCTCCTGCTATGGCCGCGGCAGCTCCGCTTCTTGTAGGGCCCCCTGCTCCTGCTTCCTCTAGGCCTCGAGCTCGCGTAGCCCCGCCGGCCAGGGTCTCCGCTCTCCCGTCGAGGAAGGAAGGGCTGTGGTCTCCTCACCCTCGAGGTCGACGACGGCTACCCCCTCTCCTGGCTTGTGGCCCTCAGGGGCTCCCACCTTAGGTGTGGGCATCGAGGCCTCCGGTCGGCCAGGACCGGAAGCTCCCGGCGTCGGGGCTCCGCCCCCTGGCGCTGGGCCGAGCTCGAGGACCATGGATGACAACATCAAGGAGGCGCTCCCTCCCTCTTGTGTCCTCCCTGGCTCGAAGTCGCCACCCGTCGCGGCCCCCGAGACGCTCGACCCTGCAGCAAGAGCGGAACCCGTCAGCCTACCGCGCGCCATAGCCCCGAGGGCTGAGGGCAACCACTTGGCTTCCCACGGAGCCAAGGGCCTCGATGTCGCACCTGTGACTAGGGCCTCCATCTTCGCAGCTGCGTCCACCTTGAGCCGCTTAGCCAGTGCAAGAGACACCTCCTCGATTCGGCGCTTGGGCCTGGATGAGAAGAGGATGGCAAAAAGCTTATTAAACTGCACAATGAGGATGCAACGAAAAAAGGAATTGAATCAACAAAGCTTACCCGAAGGGGATAGAGGCCTTTCGGGTCCCCCTCAAACTACCAGCAGATCTCGAGACCCCTCCCGAAGCCAAGCTCTTCCTGGGGCTGAGGCTGCTCAGGGCCATTGGTGGCATCGCCGCGCCTCCCTGCTCCGACGAGGCCTCCTGAGCACGGCTCTGCTCCACCCGCACCGATGACCGGGACTGGGTTTCCTGGGTTGAAGTGGGTGGGGTCCTGCCTCGAGTACGACGGGAGGGGGTGAACCCCCTCGAGTCGAGGCATCGGCCCACCTTTTCCCACGCCGGCGCTTCGAGGCCGACGCCACCGGCTGGGGGGCGCGCTTCTCCACCGACTGCTCCTACACCAAGGGGCGGTCAGCATGGGATGAACCTGACAAGATGCGCTCGAGACGCCCCGCCACCCCCTCGACGTCATCGCTGTCATCGTCAGCATCATCTTCATCTCCCTCGAACGAGGGAGACTCCTCCTCCGGGAGCCCATCGCGCCTCTGCTCAGCGCGGCGCCTCGCAAGCCTTTCGTGCTCCTGGAGCTTCTTGGCCTTCTTCTTCTCCTCTTTGTCCTTACACCGCTTTTCTTGCTGGGCGGTGAAGCTTCTTACCTGATGATCAGGAGCGTCCTCCCTCAGTGGGGGCCTCGATCTCTGGTAGTCGATTCTCCCCTACACAAAAACGTTTAGTCACAGGGACGAGAGAAGGGGGTGGAATGAAAACACGAAAGGCGCAGGTCAGGGCACTCAACAGGTCGAGGCAACCCTCCTCCGGCTGCATGGGGAGGCGGTTGACGTCTTTCGCCCTGAACGAGCCCGCGACCATCCCCTTTACCCGCGCAACGACTTCCGTGGTGGATGGCTTCTTGCCGAACATCCGGCACCTCTTGAGAACCTCGGGCACCGCCGAGGGGAGCATCTCGTCCAACCGCAGCAGGCGCTCCATCAGAGGGAGCACCCGTCGACTGTGGAAGGCCAAGACCACCACACCCGCCGTCAGGCCTGCCTCTCGAAGGGTCTTCATCGCGGTGACGAGGGGACAAAGTCAACGCTGAAGATCTCCCGTGACACCGTGTGGCCAGTTGTATGGACGCTCAGTGATAAGCCGCCCAATGTATGGCGGGAGATAGCCTCCATCGTTGCGAAGGTAGAACCATTGCTCGTCCCACCGGGAGTGGTTGGACATCAACCTGGTGGGGATATACTCGCGTGGCTCCTCCGACCTCCCAGTCTTCAACACGAAGTTGAGGCACCCCGCTCTGAAGATTCACCTTACTCCTGGCGCCACCGGGGAGGCGAACCACTCCCCCTTGTTAAGGTGGAGCCACAGCTCCCAATGTGGCGCCATCCCGAGGTAGCCCTTGCAGACGGCTGCGAAGATGGCGACATTGGAGATGGCGTTAGGGGAGAAATGCTGGAGCACGACGCCATAGAAGTTCATCAATCCCCGCATGAACTCGCTCGGGGGTACGCCGAACCCATGCAGATGATATTTGAGGAAGCTCACCACATAGCCCTCCGGGGGGCTCGGCTCTTGGTGGCTCCTCGATGGCACAATCCACTCCGGCCAATTTGGATCGGTGATGGGGCGAAGAAGTCCTTCTCCCACCAGCTCGTTCATCCTTTGCCGCGTCACGGTCGACGGGCGCCAGGGTTTGGCGGGCTGAAGGATGGGGGCCATGGCAGTAGCGGCAGCATAGATCTGCTCGGTGGACGCGGCGGCCGCAACAACAGCACGAATCTCCTCGGCGGACAGACGACCGGGAAGGTTCCCAATCATGACTTCTTGCTCTAAGTTTTTACCCTCACGCGCGCAGGAAAGCAGGAATTCGGGAGGATGGCAAAGGTGGGGGTGAATAGCGCCTGTCCCCCTCCGTTTTTATACCCGGGAAGAGCAACGGGTAGGGAAAAGGTAACTTCCCACAATTAATGCGCTTACCTAACCGTTCCCCCTCGACCGGATACACGCGTCACACCCCTGGCAAAGAGCCATTGCTCGGGCCCACCACGATCTCCACTGCCGCATCATTTTAGCTTCCTCCTCAAAAGGCGCGTCTAACGGGAAGAAAACTAAGCGTCACTTACCGGCAAACTCTTCCAGGAGAAGGTAAGCGGGCTCCGGCCCCACCTCAAAGTCTCGAGGGAGCGAAGGCCAACCCTCGAGTGAGGGCTCAACGGCTGCCCTTGAGCACCAAAAAAAATCAGGCTCCGGCCCTAAGCCTCGAGGGAGCGAAGGCTGGCCCCACGATCAGGGTTTGACAGCCGCCCTCGAGCACCCGAGTCAGGGGTGACCAAGGGGGGCCAGTACGAGGCCTTGCTCGAGAACGAACTCTTGAGACCCCTTTGGACACATCCAAGGTGAAATGCTATGGACTTTATGGAATCCCCCCGAAGGGAGGCATTGAGCCGCCGAGACCTATTGAATGGAATTGGTATTCGTGAGACCATGCATTTTGCTCTAATGAGACCACCTCCGGGCCACTAGCCGACCTCTATCGAACGAGGAACGGGCTCTCACTTGGATTTTCCTGTTACCAGCTCACTGAGAACTTCGCGGCTCGCCCTATCGAGGGTAGTCCGACGCTTCTCGCCTCACGTCCGAATGAAAGGACTCGTGAGATGAATGCCGAGGCCGGCAATGCCCCAGCCGCATGAGGCTCGGGAGCTCGACTGTGCCCGGCACCCCTCGATGAAAGAGGGTCGAAAATCCCCCGGGGGCTCGGCGTCCCAACGCACCCCTCGGTAAAGCACTGTGACTCCAGTTTAGGCCTGTACCCGACTAGACAAGCACCCCTCGACCAAAGACAAATGAAGCACTCACAGGAGTCTTTCGACCCCTACGAGGCCTCGGGGGCTACCCCCGCAGGGGTCGCTCGCGCGCCCCCCATGGAAAGATCTGAATCACATCCCATTTCCAATTCTTGACCCCCTGCCCGAGTGCCATCACTCGCGCAGGGGCTCGGGGGCTACTGTCGTTACCCAGGAAATGGGTACCCCAAACCCTTGGTTTACCGGGCTAAACCCCGCAAAATCAGCAACACGAACCCTTCAGTGACCTCCCACGATTAACGTTCGAAGGCCCGCAGGCTAAAGCATACTAGGTTGACCCACGAACGAACTATGGTGGCCCAAAGCCAGAGCCTGCTCGAGGGGCTACCGAGCGGACTGGGACTGTACACTCGAGGGTACAATTCGGGCGAACGAGCCTGCCCTTGAGGACGGAACTTCGCCCGGTGAACGAGCCTGCCCTCGAGGATGGAACTTCGCTCGGCGAATGAGCCTGCCCTCGAGGACGGAACTTCGTTCGCGCGAATGGGAAGCCCTCGAGGACAGCGCACCCCTCGGCTACCGACTCTCCCGTACAGATCCGGGCGCATTTAATGCGTTTTACCTACCCCCGCCTAACCGTATGGCCTCAGTCACGGTAACAGTTGTGGGAGTGGCGATCAAATCTTGCTTTTACCGCCCATGCCCTGGAATCCCACGGATCGTACTTCGCTGTTGCACCATGCCGAGCACTGTGCCCCGTCCAGCACCCCCTCGAGATGTATGAATTAGCACGTTTCCCACATTTCCCGGGATTCGACCTTATCCGATGAGGCTCGACCCCTTTGACTTGACCCCTTTGACTCAAGCCAAGTCCTCGACCGCCGCCCCTCGACTCCATCGAACGAACCCTCAAGCAGGACTCCAACGACTCCGGGCTGCACTTCAACAACTCCCGATGCGATGGCTGCAGGGCCTCCCATACCGACGTACATCACTATAGCAGCACCGACGTGATCAGCCTCAATGCCATGCGTCACCGGCCATGCGAACTCTAAATATATGTACTCCTGTACCCCTCCTTCACCTATAAAAGGAGGCGCCAGGGCGTCAGAAAGAAAAGGACCAAACGATAGGATCTAGAGCATAGAAACGCTAAGGCTTTAGATCACAGAACAATACCGTGAGACAGTGTAAGGTCGAGAGCTAGGCGTCCGAAACGCCTGAGCTCCAACTCACGCTCCTCACACCTGCTTGTATTTTCCCCTGTACTAGCACTTCGGTGCAAGATAACACGAACTATCCTCCCCCGCTGGACGTAGGGCCTTCTTTGCCCGAACCAGGATAAATCGCCGTGTCCTTCTTGCATCACCCACCGGATTAAGGGAGCACGCAATTACAAATATTAATCGTTGGTGTTAACCCCCCGGAGGTCGAAACACTGACACCAAGAGTAGCTTTGCTTCCTTAGAGACAAGCCCTCCTTACTAGCTTCTAACCTTGCTCCAACAACTACTACTATGCTAAGAATAAATGTAGAGAGAGATAGATTGCTCCAAATGGTGTGTGTGTGGTGTGTGCTCACTCCCTCTTCTTATAGGTGGCCAGAGGTGGTTCAAGGGTAGAAATGTCCAAGTGGACAACCGGCTTGGCCTTAGATGGAAGGCAGGAACCGCCTTGCCAAGGCTAGGCCCGTCTGGCCACCTGGCACGGGCGCGCGCTAGGCCAGGGGTGCGTGCCCCTGGTTGGTGCCTCCCCCTAACTGACATTGGTTGGTCGGTTGTGGAGTGGGCCTGGACCATGCCCATGTGGTGCACTCGGCCCAGTTTGACTCCGAGGTGGGCTTCTCTCCAATTCCTTGATTTTATGCTTTTTGAAAAGCTTGCACTTGTTTATATATTCCTACAAAATAATATTTCTCCAAGTACAAGTGGAATTGGGTTAATAATAAATATATATGCATATGTAAATATTTAATTTGCCCCTTTTCATCTATAATTGGAGGTGTAAAATATCCGTTAAGGACCGCCAACAAGAGTCGGACTATCCCGTCTCTTGATCTTGCAAGTCCCAAGTCTTGGCTCCTGGCAGTTCATGTCTATGAATGTCAGAACATCCGACCGCTAGATAGTTGATCACGTAGGATAAAGTGTAATGGGTATGTCAGTTTTGGTTGTATTATTATTATGGCCATATAATAAGTTCTAAAATTTTTGGTTCGTTCCAGGTTTAGCAGCACATAGATATATATACATACAACTCAAACTAGATTAGCAGTTAATGTGGCTGTAACCATTAGTCCAATACAATTTCAGCTAAATCAAGTCCAACAATCACACCTAGAATACCATTCAAATTAAACATACGGCTAAACAACACAACATAGGAGGTATTGAGATAACTGAATAGAAAATAATGTAGCAAAGATCCATCAGTTAAGTCCATAGCTCATAACGACATGCAACTTTAACAACCATTAACAATTTCCATAGTATGAGCTCATTTCGGCTAAATCAAGTCTAACCATCACACTAACAATACCATTACAAATTCTAAGCGAAATCCCCAATGGGCAGATATTTTCCCATTTTCAGGGGAGATATATCCAATATATAGGTCAACATGCTCCACACAAGGAGGACCCTCAGGAGCGGGGTCGGCCCAATTATCACACGGCCCATTTGAGGACAGTTTTGTGGTACACAAAAGAGATATGGTCAGACTTTCCCCTGGTACACAAAAGATAAATGGCCAAATAGTATGCACCCATACACTGCATCAACCGCCGACCTGCTCGCTCCCACCTTGCAGCGAGGATCAAATGTCACTGCATCATTATGCAGAACGGATCGAGGAACCATGTGGTTGAAATGCTATTACACACGTATATCTGAAGAAAAGCAGCTTTAACAGCCATTAACTTTTTCCATGGTATGAGCTCGTTAAAATTTAGAATAGCAGCACATAGATCTATATAAGAAAAACCAGGATAGCAGTTAATGGAGCTGCAACCATTACAATTTTAGCTAAATCATGTCTAACCATCACACTTACAATACCATTACAAATTTAGCTAAATCAAGTCTAACAATCACACTAACAGTCAGTACACGTGCTCAGCTTCTTCCATATGTTACAGACATAGATAACTAGGATGACTATTACAACAATTTTGAAGGAGAAAGAGGGTCACTATTACAACAATTTTGAAGCATGACCCCACCTTTCTTACAAGCGACGTCCCTCATATGATGGTACGTAGGTTTAAAGTGATGGACTCCTCTGCCAGATCTGCAACTTATGGCTGTAGTGAATCGAATAACAAGGGAACATATGGAAGATAGTAGGCCTATTGGTACCATACTTCCTGTGTAATCCAACATCTATGATACTCAAAGAGTCTGGTAGGGATGACATGAACTTTTTTGCGGTCCATGTCATATGCGATGATTCGATTTCTGTTATGCCCAACTAAGAAAACCAAATTCCATTCGGGGTGAACTACAATCAATGTGTGGGTCATAACCCATTGGTATTAATGCTTCTAAAAATGTTGTTAAGGACGACTATATGCTGCAATGTCCAATTATTAGTACCATAGTCTTCAAGGATCCACATTGAAAACATGCGTTGATTGTGAGGACCATCAACAAGACATACACAAAAGTGACCCTGATATTGATGCAGGGTAAGCCGATCATTATTACCAGTAGGTGGAGCAATTTCCTTCCATGTCTTTCCCTCCATATCCATAGCAATTATCATAGATGTTTCCTCATCCCTTGCCTCATCCCAATCGTATGCCATATTGTGTAGAAAACTGTTAAGAAATACACCTCGCGTTTTACCATGCTCTATTTGAATACCCTTCCGCCATCCCCATTCTGTACTGAGCCATGTATTAGTTTTAGACGACTAGATCTCCAAAGCTTTTGCAAGTTCCAAATATTCAACAACATGGAAATGCGAGGAGACTGACGGATCAAAACATAATGGAGCCAACCTAGCTAATGGAACATGACCCTCCAAAGATAGGGCATGATTATGAGGGCTATCTGGTAGTTCCTTATAATTTCATGTGATTGGATTGTAGACCACCCACTGATATCCCATAGCAAAAGACCATATGCATAGGACGAGGCCGTTGCAGTAATCTGAGACATCTACACAATTTGTATGCAAGAAGTCAAAGCAGGAAGGTTCATCGGTGAAGATGGTGAAGTGTTGGGTGTTCTTCTTCCTATGGAATAAGAAATTGATCACAGTCTGGCAGGCAAGTTTGTCATTGATGTCAGAGTTGTTGATGAGGTGTTTCCAGTATCGACAAACCAATTTGCAGCGGAACAAGGAGGGGCCAGGGATACGGTGAAGGATGTCGAGAACAAGTCATCTAGGAGGCTGGCAAATGAGTCCGTCCTCTTGTTGGAGCCTGCTCCATTTCATCAGTGCATAAGAGGCCTCAGCTTCCAAAGTTATGAGATAACTGAAGGAAGAAGAAAATAATCCAAGAAAGATCCATCAGCGAAGTGCACAACTTATACCAAATTGCCACTTTAACAACCATTAACAATTTCCATGTTACGAGGTCATCCAAATTTAGAGTAGTAGCACAAAGACATACAACTCAGACTAGAATAGCAGTTAAATCAAGTCTAACCATCACACGTGCAGCTTAAAGATAGTGGCACTGATTTGCTGCCTCCTAACAAATCCAATAGCCATGTGCCACAGGGACTACCAGAACCATTCCCCATCCCGCATCTATCTAAAATTAAGGGATATGGTAGTATGCATCAAGGGTGATATATCTAAGCAAAATCCCCAAGTCTTGTAGTAGATCCATGTCGAGGCAAAAAAGAAATGAAGAAACAAACAGTAAAAAGGGGAGAAAGGAGACCTGCGAATCGGATCTAATGGCTCTGCCATAGCACACAAGCAATGCGAATGCCGATGCCACTATGCTCCACCAGGAAAGCCCCGCCGCCTGCCTCCAAATGGATGCCGGAGCCACCACAGCACACTGAGGATCCTCCGCTGCTGCCTTTAGCTCCGTCGCCCAGCTAGCGCAAGTCCAGTGGGCAAATATTTTCCCATTTTTTAGGGGATATATATCCAATACGACTTGTCCCTTAGGAGCGGGGACGGCCCAATTATCATAAGGCCCATATAAGGACTGTCCCATGGTACACAAAAGAGGTATGGCGGGACTTCCCCACCATACACGAAAGAGAAAGGGTCGGACTATCCCGTCTCTTGATCTTGCGAGTCCCAACCTTGGCTCCTGGCAGTTCATATCTACGAACGCCAGAACGTCCGACCGCTAAAGAATTGATCACGTAGGACAAAGCGTAATGGGTATGTCAGTTTTGATTGTATTATTATGGTCATATAATAAGTTCTAAAATTTTTGATTCGTTCCAGGTTTAGCAGCACATACATATATATAAAACTTAAAATAGATTAGCAATTAACGTGGTTGTAACCATTAGTCCAATACAATTTTGGCTAAATCAAGTCCAACCATCACACCTAGAATACCATTCAAATTAAACTTATAGCTAAACAACACAACATAGCAGGTATTGAGATCACTGAAGTAGAAAATAATGCAGCAAAGATCCATCAGTTAAGTCCATGACTCATACCAAAATGCAACTTTAACAATCATTAACAATTTCCATGGTACGAGCTCATTTCGGTTAAATCAAGTCTAACCATCATACTAACAATACCATTATAAATTCTAAGCGAAATCCCCAATGGGCAGATATTTTCTCATTTTTAGGGGAGATATATCCAATATATAGGTCAACATGTTCCACACAAGGAGGACCCTCAGGGGTAGGGTCGGCCCAATTATCACATGGCCTATTTGAGTACTGTCCCGTGGTACACAAAAGAGATATGGTCGGACTTTCCCCTAGTATACAAAAGATAAATGGTCGGACAGTATGCACCCATACATTGCATCAACCGCCATTGCATATTTGATCTAGTAGGACCAATTGTGCAATAGGCCTCCGCGTGCGTCCTATGCAATGAGACCAGGTTGGTGGTCCTTAACGACAATTTTATACCACCAATATAGAGCCAAAAAGGGGAGAATTATATATTTTTACACGCATATACCTTTACTACTAATGGAATTCCACTTGTACTAGAAAAATTGTCACTATGCAGGAAATACACCAAGTACAGGGAATATTTATAATAAAAAGGCACATTCCAGAAGAGGTATTTGCCAACCCAAGGGAAGTCAGCCCAACCGAAGTATGTTCGGGCCGAATCAACCATGACACAACAGTCTAGGCCCGAACCAAAAGCCACCGACCGAAGTTGGGCCTGATCCAGCCCACAGGTCGGGCGGTCGGTGCAGCTAGGGCGGCCGGTGCACCTGTGAGGCGGTTCAGGCCTGGTCGCCCCGTGTCAGTACATTCAATGCAGAGGAGGACGGTGTGTTGCTCGGATTTCCAATCCTACCTCTGAACCGCCTTCCACTTGCTACTTAAGGAGAGGAGGAGCACCCCCCACAACACACGGTCATTTGGAGCACTACCTCACTCTCTACACTTGTTCTTTAGGCTTAGCTACTTAGAATACTTTGGAGCAAGGTTGAGCTACTTGGAGGGCTTGTCTCCTAGGAAGAAGTGCTACTCTCTTGGTAATATACTATGAAGAGTTCTTCCTTAGTCAAGTTCCCTATTCTTATTTTCATTCTCACATATGAATTAGAGTATAGTCTTAGGCATGATATATTCTATGATTATGAACTAGACTATAGTCCATATAGAATAGTTCATCATGCTCATACATGTTCTTCATTGTTCATATAATTTACAAACTTAGAGAAGATGATAGGAATAGAGTAACAGTTCGATGTTCTTTTGGGTTTGCTTATATCCTAGCCCGTCCATCCGTATCATGGGAGTCCTGGGGTGATATAAGTAGTTTCTTTGTGGTGTCTGGATATGAGAGAGCCTTCGAATATGATGGCATACCACGGTTGAAGGGTAGGCGGCAGGTGGTGATAGCCCTGTCCCTCCTTTATAATCCCCCACGTTCGTATGTCGTGTAGGAGTTCGTAAATGTCCCCATCGGCTGATAGATCAGCTGCCAGGATCTCCCTGTTGCTCTTGACCTTGACTTGTATCTTAACCTGTTTATCATATGACACTAACTTGTTCTATGCGAATGTATAAGATATACTTGCTCCGTTTAGGTTATTCTTTTATTCTTTATTTTACTTTATCCTCGAGGTTGCTTTGTGTGTGTCCACTATCTACAAATCATTTTGTTTAACCCCTGCATAGCTTTGGGTCATACATTTCAATGATATGAAGTCATAACATATCTATGCTAGAGGTATTTGTACCCCCGCCTTCTTACAGGAAAATATAAATAACGATACCCTAAACTATTTCCGGGTGAAATGCTACAACGATAGATCCATGCGCTTGCGGATGTTATCTCCAAATGGTTGCAATCTATCTCTTTGGCTATTCTTGCATCATTGCTAGAGTATAATTCTAGTAGCATTATTAAGAAATGCCAACACATGTTTCTAACGCTGTTACTAAGGATAGGCTACTTGTCTATTTTTAGTGATTGTGTTAAGAAACGCCTATAAGCATTTCTGGCACCGTTGCCGGGGAAGGCATTAGTACAAATACTCTAGCAAGAGAAAAACAAATGAACATGACTTCATTAGAAAAATGTCCATTGTCTATGCAGGATAACTTGTATGTTTTCTCTTGTTGTGGATGAAAATAGGACAGTGCATGACTGGTTTCTCCTTGCCAGAAAACTTCATCGCTAATCCGAAGGCACTCCTAAGGAAGAATAGGTCTCGTGCTGCTTCTTCTTCTACTACTCCACTGACAAACAGACCAGTCGATGCTGCATCATCTAAACCAAACGACATGGCCCAAAAGTCACTCCGTGAGTTCTCCATTCCTGCTGTTGCTAATGTGCCCACTAGGCCTGTTATCAATGTTGGGGATAGGAACTATGAACTTAGGATCTGGCGGATCACCATGGTGCAGGCGAGTCCATTCTGTGGACTACCCAATGAGGATGCCAACGCTCATCTCCAGCATTTTCTTGAGCTATGCGACACAATCATCATCGAAGATGTCGCACCTAATGCTATCAGGCTCCATCTGTTTCCTTTCTCCCTTGTGGGGAAAGCGAAGCAGTGGTTCTACAAGGATAAGGAAGCTATTGACACCTGGAGCAAGTGCTCCATGGTGTTCCTTGCCAAATTCTTTCCCATGGGCAAAACCAACGCCCTGAGGGGAAGAATTGCCAATTTCCAGTAGAACCCAATGGAACCCATTCTGGAGGGATGGTAGAGGCTGCAAGAGTACGTACAAGCATGCCCCCACCATGGTATGGAGAATTGGCTGGTGCTCTAGAACTTCTACAATGGGTTAACACCCATGTCGAAGGGGCACCTCATCGTCGCTACAGGTGGTGCCTTTCTATCACTCACTGTTGAGAACGCCATGGCATTGATCAACAAGATGGTAGAAAACCAAGCTTGGGGGTGGAACGAACTCCTGCTAAAGCACAGGCATGCACACCGTGAAGGAGACAGATATGCTTGCTGCAAAAATAGATCTACTCCTCAAGAAGTTTGATGAACGTGCCCCTAAAGATGCATCTGGCACCGTCAACTCCATGGACTCTCGCATGACTTGCGAGGTCTATGGTAATGTTGGTCATTCGGGGAACGATTGCCCTGAAACCCATGAAGAAGCATCCTACATCAACCACGGCTTTCACCAACAACAAGGAGGTAATAACGGCTGGAATAACCAATCCCGTCCACCATTCCAAGGTAATTATAACTATCACTCTAATTACAATTCGAATCAACCTTCGCTTAAAGATCTGGTTTTAGGCCAAGCAACAATAAATGAAAACCTTACTAAAAAGATGCTTAACAATGATAAAATTTTGGAAAGTTTGAACACAAAAATAGAAGGTTTATCTTCTGCTATTAAGAACCAACTGAGCTTCAATAAGATGATATAAACCTAGATAGCTCAGATAGCCACTGCTGTTCCCGCTAACAACAGTTCAGGAAGGATCCCAGGGCAACCTGAGGTCCCGCTTGAATCTATTAATATGATCTTGACAAGGCTTGGTAAACCTTCGTTGTGGGGTATATCTGTTCTTGACAAGAAAGGAGAACTAGGCTGCCCGATGATCACAATCGCCATTGGCCCCCACACGATCGACAATGCCTACTATGACCTTAGAGCAAGCATCAATGTAATGTCCAAGGTAACGTATGATAGAATATTGGGAGGACCCTTGTCCCCCATAACTTTTCAGTTACAGATGGCAGATCAGTCTAGTAGACAACCCGAGGGGCTAGCCGAGGACATACTGGTAAGGATCAGGGACGAATATGTCCCTGTTGATTTTGTGGTCCTAGATATGGGTGATAGCATCGCAGCTCCGCTCATCCAGGGAAGTCCGTTCCTGCATACAACAAAAGCGGCCATCTACATAGGGAAGGGAGAGATCACCCTTAACTTTAAACAAAGAGCTATAACTCTGCCCTTCAATGGTTATGCTAAAAATATTAAGAAGAAAAAGAATCAAACCAAAAAGGGACTGGAACCACCTGTGACTAACAAGCAGGTATGGCGGGCGGCAACATCTGCACCCACATCTCCTGGGATAGATGTACCTTCATCAAGCAGGAGATGAAGAGGGAAAAAAGTCCTGCTCAACGGACTCTAAAAGGTGGGCCATGACCGACAGGTAAATCGGTAAGTTATCTTTTAATATATATATAAAAGAGAAAAGGAGTATATATATTTTTCTTTTTATATATATTATTTCATTTCTTATAATAAAATAATTTTTCAAAAAGTTTACTATTTAAAAATTTCAAAAATTAGTTCATTAGAAAGAATAAAATCTTTTATTTACAAAACCTATTTTAAAATAATTTTTGGAAAAGCTTTTATTATCAAAATATTGTTGGAAAATCAAAATCGGGAGAAGGATTTTTGAATCCTAGAAACCACCAATGGTCACGAGTTAAAAGTGACCGTTGGAAGCTACTTGCCAAAGGGGAGCAACATCGGACCCACAGGTGGGGCGGCCGATGCGCCTGCGCCGACCGGTGCAACTGCAGTGTCTCTGGCACCGAGCCAGAGCAAACGGCTGCTAGCCATTGCCCCCTGCCTTCCCCCGCCGTCGGTTTCGCTATAAATAGCTGGTAGCCCGGGTGAGCTTCATCCCATTCTCATTCACTCACTCTCACTCTTCCACTCTCTCTCACTACTTCACCACTCCTACTTCCAACAATATTTTGCAACCTTTGCACAAGTTCTAGCTCAAGGAAACTCTCGGGTGTGAAAGTTTCATACACTTCACTAACCCTGTCACAACCGGGAAGTTGTCTTTCGTGTTTTTCGTCTCCACCATGAGGTGATCATCAAGGAGGCATGCACGGGATGCCGATGTGGGTCTAAGTTTCCACATCAAGGCTCCCAAAGAAGCCGTGGAGCATGGAGGGGAGGAGGCCAGTGTCCCACTCGAGATTGACGATGCCGACAAGCCGTACCTCGACTTGCAGGGCGACCGGGAGATGCAAGCCTACTTCCACCTCAAGGACCGCATCTTCCTCCACACTCCCATGTATGACGACAAGCTCCTCCAGGACACAGGTATGAATGTTGAGTTTGAGACCTTGTGGAAAGCCGTGGGATGGGAAACCATCGATCCCATGGATGAAGAAGGTTCTCAACTCCTCTCCATTCAATTTCTGTGCACCTTACAAGAAACCGATTCTGGGATCTCTTTCTATGTTTTTGGACAACATTATGATGTTTCTTGGAGAGATCTTGCTAGGCACATAGGCTTTAGTTATAGTTGCGCTCTTAACATTGACTATGCCTTGCCTGGTTATGATCGCCAAAAGTTTTGGGAAGAGATTTCTTGTTTAGTTGAGATGGATCATTTTAGAGCTTTACATTCCAAAATCCAGCATCCTTCTCTTAAGTTCATTCATCATTGGATTGCCATGACCTTGTTTCCTACCCACTCTGTTAGATATGTGAGCCACACTGAGATGAAGCTACTTTTTGCCATTGTTAATAAAATCAAGGTTGCTCCTATTAGAGAGATGTTTCTTGATTGGGTAGGAATCATCAAGGAAACTTTTGCTGTTGTTTGCACTTCCCTCATAACTTGCATTGCAAATGCTGTTGGTGCTTTGGATGAGGTAGAAATCGAGTATATTTCCATCCCTCGCACCATTGTTGATGAGGATTATATGACGCAAGGGCATCACTTGACCTCAAAGAATGATATGATTCATGTTATTTTTCCCGGTTATATAAATAAGATCCTGTTACCTAACCAGGATCTATATTTATATGACTGTGATTCACTAACCTTTGAGCTCAAGACCAAGGAACAAGCTTGCAGGGAGAAAATGGCTAGGCATGCAACAAGAGTTGCAGCCAGGGAAGGACCCAGTGTGCAACCTGGGTACCAAGAAGGATCTGCCCAACCTATAGAAGGGCACGCGGCTCAGTACATGCCAGACCCGAATGATGACCCTAGGTGGAATCCACCTCCACCTCAGCCAACAGCAGGAACATGGTCAGAGGCAGATTTAGATGACTGGGACCTACCTAGGTGGAATCCACCTCCACCTCAGCCAACAGCAGGAACATGGTCACAGGCAGATTCAAATGACTAGGACCTACCTCCACCAGTCTAGCCACGCAGGAACACAGAACTTGAAGCCATCAATGCACGCATGGGAGAGATGCAGATCCAAACCAACAACATCCAGAACACTCTCAACACCCATGTGCAACAGATGAACCAGTGGCAGCAGCAGATGTATACTAAGCTCTAGCAGCATTTCGACCAGCTGTTGGCGATCCTTATGGATCATTTTTAACCTCCATCTTATACCTAAAAGGAGAGAAACTATCATGCTTTAACACATAGACATATGATATTAACATAGTTCCAGTTGTACCCCTAGTATTTATGTTTTTACAGGATTTGTGGTGAAACAAGTGGAAGTGCACAACACCAATTGGAAAGTGTAAAGGAGGAATGTGAATTTAGAGAATGCACAACCAAGTTTAGCAAAGAAGCCCACCTTTATTTCAAATCTAGGTCCATTCATAACCATAGGGGAGGTCCAGGCCCAAAGGAGAGCCAACCATCCGAATGCGGTGGCCATTTGGCCCTACCAGGGGGCGGTCAGTCCCTGGGGCGGCCGATCCCCTGGTGGCCCCTCCCGGGCCCAGTTTTCTCAGGCGGTGCGCATGAAGGTTCCCTCCAGATGATCCTACCTACGATCAACACAAATGGAAAGTGTAAACCACCCTTTGGAGGTCGGTTTGGATCCTTCCATGTGAGGATGAACCTTTTGCATAGAGCCCCCTCCTCTTAAGCTATAAAAGGAGGCCTCCTCTCTTCATCATTCATTCATTCATCAACACAAAGAGGTCACAGTGTAGAGAGGAAGAGCAAGCTCCATTCCATTAGCCTCTAGCTAATTTAGTATAGGGAGTGAGAGGGAAAGAGCTAGAGTAAGAGCGGAGTCAAAGCAGTTCTACCTTCGGGTGGATGAAGTGCTGGGCTTGTCGGCTCTCGCTCCAACTTATACATCTGTGATCGTCTTGCTACTTGAAGTAAGAAGTTCGTGTTCAACTTTGGTTTGATTCATTAAGCATGTTACTTTCATAAAGCTACTTGTTTATGGGATCATCGTTCGTCCTTTGGACAGATGCTCTAGTTAGAGGACTCCTGATAGAGATGGATGTTCCTGATCACCGCTAGAATAGTAGTTGCCTTCATAGACGTGGTGTATAGGTTGGAGTCTACCTTTGTATGTTGTGCGCGCCCATGGGCAGAGGGGTAGGTGGCAGGTGGTGACAGCCCTATCCACTCGTACCAGCATTCCCCCATGTTCAGCCACGGAATAGCGCTGATACTGGTATCGCTTAGAAGACCAAGTGCGTTAATGGGCCTGAAGCTAGCAAGTAGTGGGAGAGTTATCTTTGCTTACGGTTTCTTGCCTTAGATGAACCTCTCTACCTTAGCTACTCTTCATCTTATCATTCTGGGAGAACTAGTTTAGAGATCTCTTACACTTTCGTTCCCTATGGAAATACGATACCCTGAATACTTCTGGGTGAAGGCTACAACGGTACTTCCGTGCGCTTGCGGACTTTTTTGCTAACGCTAAGAAGCACCAACAAGCTTTCTAGCACCGTTGCCGGGGATCGGTTGTCGTTTTTGTCTCTGAACCTAGTCCACCCGTGTGTCCTTGTGTTTTATCCAAAAAGAAAAAATATTTCTTTTACGACCATGACCCTTGAAGCCTATCTTTCAAAAAAAGGGCATTATTATTTTAAAATTGCATGTTCAAACTTTTGCACATGCATAAAAAGATTTTTATCCACTCTCTTATCATCTTCTCTTGTTTTAGAAAAGCTTTTAAAAAGTTTTTACTATTCTTGTTCTCTCTTTCTACAATAATGCTCTTTCAAAATTCAAAAGCAAAATATTTCTTTTAAGGACGAGTTCTTGTAGCCACCATCGAAGCCAACCATAGCTTCTGGCCTCAAGCTTCGCCCTAGCTTTGGCGGTCAAGCTTATGAACATAAAGGAAGCACTACCAGAAGATACCCCAGATTATTAAAATATATATATATTTGAAAAAATATATAATTTGCTGTCCTTCTGCAAAATAAAAATAATTCTTTGCTCAAATGTTTTTAATAAATGTTAGTTTGTTTTTAAAGTTTTACATACAGCATGTTTTGGTTTGAAGTATGGTTTATGCATGATCATATCTTCATGGGCATTTTAATTTAAGCATGGTCCTTAAGTTAAAATGCCTGCCTTGATTAAACGACATGTCTAATCATTGTTCCAAAACTGCTGAGTGTAGGCTTTGAATATAAAAAAATTTTGAAGTTATTTTTATCAATGAAAATATTCTATAAAATGGTTTCTAAAAAAAGATATTTTGAAAATCTAAAATTTGAAAACTTATCTTTAAAATAATTTCTCTTTACAAAATAAAAGTGTATCTTCATAAAAAATATTTTTTATAATGTCCTCCCTTGTATAATAAAGTTTTGATAAATTTTTTGAAAACCAACTAGCTCAATTTGCTTCCTGCATATGTTTTCCAATATGGTGATCACAAGGGAAGGTAAGAGCCCTTGCGATCTACCAAACCATAACCATGCAGGAAAGCCAGAAATGTTGGATACACCCTGATCCTTTGGCTTTGAGATAGCTTAGGGGAGGACCGCAACAAGGTAACATGTATCTCGGTCCCTCACGTATCCTTTTGTTACCTTGCAAAAAAATATATATATGACAAAAATGAAATAATAATAAATAAATAAGTAAATAACTTTTCTTTTTAATAAAAGCAAGAACATGTTTTTAAGTTAGTATACACCTTCGGGTATTCTTGGTTGCTAACTGTTTCAGGAAGAGATTAAGAAGAACAAAGGACATACGAAGCTTGAGAACCTAGGAGCAACATCAACAACACACCTTGATGATCTGGGTTGGTGGAATAAACTCAAGAGGAGACCCTGACCCTGCACACTTGACATTCAATAAAGTCCAAGCATGGAGGAGGATGGTGTGAGTCTCACCACAAGATCACCTTGGTTCAAAGAAAAAAAGAGATGTTGGCTGTACCTCGCTAAAAAAAAGAAGAAAGTTGAAAGAAAAAAGGGGGAAGTGAAAAAGAAGAAAAAAATAAGAAAAAAAAGAAAGAAGAAAAAGAGAGATTGTTAAAAAAAGAAAAGTTATAAATATATATATTGGAGGGGAGAAAAAGGAGCACGCTGGTTTCACATATTCGAAGATACATGCAGATGTACCAGCTGACTTTCACCTAGCATTGCTCCAACAAACAACAAGGGCTCACCTCCATCCTTTGCAACAACTATCAAAGCCCATTGTCCATACACACTAAGTCATGTGTGTGGCCGAGCTTTATAGTTTCCTTGGATAGGTCCATCATGCGAACAACACATCATCAAGAGCAATCATCTACATCTGTTGTTGGTAAGTGCTCCCAGGTATGCAAAGGTAATATTCACCAATTCATTTACTCACTTTTGTCCCCACTGCTTGACCATGTTCATATTTCCTTTGTTTATATTATATACTCTAGCTTGAGTGTTGTCACATATGCATATGTGACACATTCATGGGTCTTTTTAATTTAAGCATGGTACTTAGGTTAAAAGACCCTCTTTATTCAAATTTCAACATGGTGTTGGAAATTGATTAATGAGCTATGAG
Organism: Bothriochloa decipiens; assembly: GCA_023333625.1. Taxonomy (NCBI): domain Eukaryota; kingdom Viridiplantae; phylum Streptophyta; class Magnoliopsida; order Poales; family Poaceae; genus Bothriochloa; species Bothriochloa decipiens. The sequence goes on along the minus strand of CM041643.1, from coordinate 26,821,195 downwards.
TTGTTATCATAAACAATGGAGGTAATATGATATGGAGACAAGCCAAGGTCTATTTTACTTTGTATCTTAAGTTTGACCTTGTTTGAGTCATGCGAATTGGATGAACAAAAAAACTATAATAAAATAAAATAAATAGTTAATAAGTAAATAAAATAATTAATCATAATAAGTTTTAGGCTCTCTGAGGTTCAACCTCGTAGAGCCCTTGCTTGTTTTTTGTTATCTTTGTTTTTGTTTCTTTGTCAAAATTAAAAATAGGTACAAGAAAAAGTGCAGGGGAGATCTCTCAAGTACAACAAACACACCTTTCAAGATCTCCCTGGATGTTGCACAAACATCAAGCAAGCCATCACATAGAGGGACAAGACACATGACTACCATGAACTCCTTCTTCAACACCGATAGTTTGTGCAACACCTCTCTCACTCCCCTGACCAACCATGACTGCATGCATATCTTAGATCACACTTCATTTAAAGATTCTTAAAAAACACAAAAGGGGAGTCATGGTTGCAACATTCCTTTTGGTTAGAAGCTTGCATGAATTGTTCCTCCTATGTTTGTCGCGTATGCAAGTCATAACGTGTAGGAGTTGACAATAAATGACTTGCTACACGATGATGATATAAAGTGATGGACTCCACCCCACGCCTTGGTAGTCACCTAAGATGGAAACCGAGCCACCGCGGTGACAACTCTGATGTTTCATCCATACATGCTGTTGGTACACACATTCAGGTATGTCAAGGTAATGTTGACCAACTCTTTCACTCATATTTGTCTCCATGAAAATATAATATCATGCTCTTCTTCTGTTCATGCCATATGCTCTGAGTTTGGGTGTATTCACATGAGTATCTTGTGGTATATCCATAGGCTTTTTAATTTAAGCATGGTGCTTAGGTTAAACTAGCCTTCTTTAATCAAAATTGTGACATGGGGTTGCATTTTTTTATTAATGAACTTTGAGTTGTTGTCATGAATAGTGGAAGAAATTCATGTCGGAGATAAAGCAAGGCATGCTTTTTCTTTATCCTAGCCTTGTTTGAGTTTGAAAAAAGAGTCGACTTATGGTTCCCTTGTTCAAAAATCTGTCTCTGATGGATGAATCTTATTTATCTTGTGATGACTCAATTTCTATGCTGGTAAGTTTTGGTTGGGAAGTACTAGTTACACATCTTTTAAATTAAGCATGGTGCTTAGTTTGAAGTTCGGATGTGGATCATGCTTCTTTAGGCTTATTAATTTAAGCATGATGCTTAGATTAAGTTGTCTGCCTAGACCAAATTAGACATGGTGTCTAGTTTGATCTTGGAACTAAAGCTGCTAGCCTAGATTTTGGTTGATCCTATGGACTAACCCCTTGCAGGAATTTATCAACTTCATAAGGGTAAGTCTTTGAGATGACAGTAGAGACAAGCATTTCTTTGGTGAACCTTGAAAATAAAAAATAAAAAGATAAATAAAATCTTGATAAAAAAGGTAATATACCTTTCAACCCCAAGCTTTGTTATCTTGTTATCTCCATACCACCATAAAAACAAGCTTGGGGAAGAGCTTCCTAGCACACTCAAGAGTGGCCACGAACTGCACATCAGGCCGAAGCACCACCAATTAGTGGCACCCCCAGGTGAACAACATTGGTAAGTTAGGAGCAAGCTTGGGGGAGGGCTCCCACAAAGGTAACTTGTATCTCACATTTCTATTTAAATTCTCCAACTCATTAAATAGTGAGATATGTTTAATAAATATTTTATCCTCTCTCATATGTGTTAAGATGTGTTAGTTTCTACCCTTATTGAAATGATGAACAGTTGCTCTGTCTTATGTTTCACCTGTACCCATTTTATAATCGAGCTTTCTCTAAGATTTGGGTTTATCAGCTGAAAATGTCTCATCCTAAAAACTTGGACTAGTGGGTTGCACATGCTTGATCTTGTCTAAGTTATTGCCTGATATGATATGGTGACATGGGCTATGCTATGACCTTATTCTGAGTGAAACTTGACATTCGGAGTTTTATTTTCAAAAACATTCAAAAAAAAGTTCCTCAATGATTATGAAACACCTACCAAGGCCATATGAGATGTTTCAATTCTGCAAACCTTTTAGTCATATGCTGCTTGTGGAACATTGAGTTTGGTCAAATTGTTGTGATCTAAGTGAGATTATGGTCATGCACCCATGATTGAGATTCACATGCACCCACCAAATAAAGCCAACTCTCATCCTAAGAGTTGCGCACAACATGCACCCATCCATCCACCAAAAATATGCCAACTCTTACCCTAAGAGTTGTGCACTCTTCCACCAAATAAAAATGCCGACTCTTATCCTGAGAGCCGTGCATTCATTTTTCCACCATATATTTACTCCTTACATTACCATCATGATGTCTCTCCCTCCAAAATTTCTTCATATATCAGTAATGGATATGGTCTATGTTAAAAAAAATCCATGCCAAGGGGCATGAGAAAGAAAAGAAAAAAACATCCATGCCAAAGGGTATGAGAGATGCAATAAACAAACTAGAAAGAAAAAGTTCCAAGTACCCGTTGAAAAAAAAGAAGAAAGAAGAAAAAAATATAGATATATGATCTTATAGCCCATATCCCTCCAAAAAGTTTCATTCCATCCAATAAAGGAGAGAGTCATGATGCATGGAGTACCAAAAATATTTAGAATTAGGATTTCCACCATCCTCATACTCCACACTCTTGCACATCTCAATCAAAGTGTATGACTTGTATCTCCTTGTGGTTCGGTTTTTGACTTAGCAATATATGTGATGCAAGTATGCCCACCTTTATACCTGCCCAAAAACTCTACTCATAAGCCTTAGTGGTAGGATATGAAAGGCAACACTACAATGCCTTTGGTGAGGTTTTCATACACATTGAGTGATCGAGTGAATCATTTGAGGAACTTAAGTTTTTTTTTACAAAATTTTCAAAACCTCCAAAAGATGGTTAATCTTGGGATGAATGATACGCAATGCTTGTTGAACTGTTCTATCTTGCAATCACCCAGGCCTTGAGATAGCTAAAATGCCCCACTTGTTTTAAGATAATAGCAGGGTGAATAGCATGCTAATTTATTTAAATTGCAGTAGAAAATTTTGTTATAAACTTGGTACATTTGAAATATGATCGGCATTTTAGCATCTCCGGATCAACAACCATACTTAGCTATTTGCTCAGGACGAGCAAAGGTTAAGCTTGGGGGTCTTGTTGGTGGTCCTTATGGTTCATTTTTAACCACCAACTTATAACTAAAAGGAGAGAAACTATCATGCTTTAAAACATAGACATATGCTATTAACATAGTTCTACTTGTACCCCTAGTGTTTATGTTTTTATAGGATTTTTGGTGAAACAAGTGGAAGTGCACAACACCAATTGGAAAGTGTAAAGGAGAAATATGAATTCAGAGAATGCACAACCAAGTTTAGCAAAGAAGACACCTTTATTTCAAATCTAGGTCCATTCATAACCATAGGGGAGGTCCAGGACCAAAGGAGAGCCAACCACGCGAAGGCGGTGGCCATTTGGCCCCACCAGGGGGCGGCCGGTCTCAGGGGCGGCCTGTCCCCTGGTGGCCCCTCCCGGGCCTAGTTTTCTTAGGCGGTGCGCATGACAGTTCCCTACAGATGATTCCACCTACGATCAGCACAAATGGAAAGTATAAACCGCCCTTTGGAGGTCGGTTTGGATCCTTCCATGTGAGAATGAACCTTTTGCATAGAGCCCCCTCCTCTCAAGCTATAAAAGGAGGCCTCCTCTCTTCATCATTCATTCATTGATCAACACAAAGAGGTCATAATGTAGAAAGGAAGAGAAAGCTCCATTCCAATTAGCCTCTAGCTAAATTAGTATAGGGAGTGAGAGAGGGAAAGAGCTGAAGTAAGAGCGGAGTCGAAGCAGTTCTACCTTCGGATGGATGAAGTGTCGGGCTTGTCGGCTCTCGCTCTAACTTGTACCTCTGCGATCATCTTGCTACTTGAAGTAAGAAGTTCGTGTTCAACTTTGGTTTGATTCATTAAGCATGTTACTTTCATAAAGCTACTTGTTTGTGGGATCATCATTCATCCTTTGGACGGATGCTCTAGTAAGAGGACTCCTGATAGAGACGGATGTTCCTGATCACCACTAGAGTAGTAGTCGCCTTCATAGACGTGGTGTCTTGGTCAGAGTCTACCTTCGTATGTTGCGCGCGCCCACGGGCAGTGGGGTAGGTGGCAGGTGGTGACAGCCCTGTCCACTTGTACCAGCATTCCCGCACATTCGGCCGCGGAATAGCACTGATACTGGTATCTCTTGGCAGACCAAGTGCGTCAGTGGGCCTGAGCAAGCAAGTAGTGGGAGAGTTATCTTGGCTTATGGTTTCTTTCCTTAGACAAACCTCTCTACCTTAGCTACTCTTCATCTTATCATTCTGGGAGAACTAGTTTAGAGATCTCTTACACTTCCGTTCCCTGTGAAAATACGATACCCTGAATACTTCTGGATGAAGGCTACAATGGTACTTCCGTGCAGTTGTGGACTATTCTGCTAACACTAAGAAGCGCCAACACCAGCAGAGGGCCTTTTGGGAGTACTACGGGTACCACCCAGGACCCCAGCAGTAAGCTAGCTTGGGGGAGGAGCCCCGCAAAGGTATGAGCATTGCATATTTGATTCCAAGCAATTTTATTTTCTTTTTAGCATGTTTAATTCTAGCATTCATGCATTCCAAAAAACTAAAAAATGCTAAAAAGACCAAAAAGATTTATTCCACTCTATATATATGTGTTGTAAATAGTTGCTCTATTTTATATTTCTCTTGAACTTTCTTTATAATAGAGCTTTCTCCAAAGTTTGGGTTTATCAGCTAAAAATGTCTCATCCTAAAAAACTTGAACTAGTGGGTTGCACATGCTCGATCTTGTCTAAAGTTATTGCCTGATATGATGTAGTGACATGGGTTGCGCTATGACTTTGTTCTAAGTGAGACTTGACATCCAGAGTTTTATTTTGAAAAAAATATTCAAAAACAAAAGTTTCTCAATGATTATGAAATACCTACCAAGGCCATATGACATGTTTCAATTCTACAGAACCCTTAGTCATATACTGCTTGTGGAACATTGAGTTAGGTCAAATTGTTGTGACCCTTGTGAGATTATGGTCATGCGCCCATGATTGTGATTCACTTGCACCCACCAAATAAAGCCGACTCTCACCCTGAGAGTTGTGCACAACATGCATTTTCCATCCACCAAAATCATGCCAACTCTTACACTGGGAGTTATGCACCATCTTCTACCAAATAAAAATGCCGACTCTTACCCTAAGAGTCGTGCATTCCTTATCAAAAAAAATTTGCTCCTCGCATTCCATCATGACACCTCTCCATTTCTTCATATGCCAAATAAAGGATATGGGCTATACTAAAAAAACCATGCTAAGGGGCATGAGAGAAAAAAATAAACAATGGAAAAAAAGAGAGAGAAAAGAAAAGAAAAATATGTGGACCTTTATAGCCCATAGTCCTCCAAAAATTCATCCATCATAAAGAGAGTCATGATGCATGGAGTACCAAAAATATTTAGAATTAGGATCCACCTTCATATACTCCACACACTTGCACATCTCGATCAAAGTGTATGACATGTATCTCCTTGTGGTTCGGTTTTTGACTTAGCAATACATGTGATACAAGTATGCCCACTTTCATACCTGCCTATAACTCCACTCAAAAGCTTTAGCAGTAGGCTATGAAAGAAAGGCAACACTACAATGCCTTTGGTGAGATAAACATACACATTGAGCGATTGAGAGAATCATTTGAGGAACTTGGCTTTCTTTGCAAAAACTTTCAAAACCTCCAGACGATGGTTAATCTTGGGATGAATGATAAGCAATGCCTGTGAATCTGTTCTATCTTGCAATCACCCAAGACTTGAGATTGCTAATAAACCCCATTTTTGTTTCAAGACAACAATAGGGTGGATAGTATTCTGATTTATTCAAACTAAGGTAGAAAACTTTGTTATAAATCTTGTACACTTGAAATATAATCGGCATAGAAGCAACTCCTGATCAACAACCAAAGCCTAAGCGTTGCTCGGGGATGAGCAAAGGGTAAGCTTGTGGGATCTTGTTGGCGGTCCTTAACGATAATTTTATACCACCAATATAGAACCAAAAAGGGGAGAATTATATATTTTTACACGCATATACCTTTACTGCTAATGGAATTCCACTTGTACTGGAAGAATTATCACTATGTAGGAAATACACCAAGTATAGGGAATATTTATAATAAAAAGGCGCTTTTCAGAAGACGAATTTGCCAACCCAAGGGAAATCAGCCCAACCGAAGCATGTTCGGGCTGAATCAACCACGACACAACAGTCCAGGCCCGAACCAGAAGCCACCGACTGAAGCTGGGCCCAATCCGGCGTAGCTGGGGTGGCCGGCGCACCTATGAGGTGGTTCAGGCCTGGTCACCCCGTGTTGGTACATTCAATGCAGAGGAGGACGGTGCCCTGCTCAGATTTTCAATCCTACCCCTGAACCGCCTTCCACCTGCTACTTAAGGAGAGGAGGAGCACCCCCCACGACACACACTCATTTGGAGCACTACCTCACTCTCTACACTTGTTCTTTAGGCTTAGCTACTTAGAATACTTTGGAGCAAGGTTGAGCTACTTGGAGGACTTGTCTCCTAGGAAGAAGTGCTACTCTCTTGGTAATATACTATGAAGAGTTCTTCCTTAGTCAAGTTCCCTATTCTTATTTTCATTCTCGCATATGAATTAGAGTATAGTCTTGAGCATGATATATTCCATGATTATGAACTAGACTATAGTCCATATGAGAATAGTTCATCATGCTCTTACATGTTCTTCATTGTTCATATGATTTACAAACTTAGACAAGATGATAGGAATAGAGTAACAGTTTGATGTTCTTTTGGGTTTGCTTATATCCTAGCTCGTCCATCCGTAGGGTGGGAGTCCTGGGGGGATATAAGTAGTTCCTTAGTATGCGGACATGGTGTCCGGATACAAGGAAGCCTTCAAATATGACGGCATACCATGGTTGAGGGGTAGGCGGCAGGTGGTGACAGCCCTGTCCGTCCTTTGTAATCCCCCACATTCGTATGTCGTGTAGGAGTTCATAAATGTCCCCATTAGCTGATAGATCAGCTATCGGGATCTCCCTACTGCTCTTGACCTTGACTTGTATCTTAACCTATTTATCATGTGACACTAACTTGTTCTATGCGAATGTATAAGATATACCTGCTTCGTTTAGGTTATTCTTTTATTCTTTATTTTGCTTTATCCTTGAGGTTGCTCTGTGTGTGTCCACTATCTACAAATCATTTTGTTTAACCCTTGCATAGCTTTGGGCCATATATTTCAATGATATGAAGTCATAACATATCTATGCTAGAGGTATTTGTACCCCCGCCTTCTTACGGGAAAATATAAATAACGATACCCTGAACTATTTTCAGGTGAAATGCTACAACGGTAGATCCGTGCGCTTGCGGATGTTATCTCCAAATGGTTACGATCTATCTCTTTGGCTATTCTTGCATCATTGCTAGAGTATAATTATAGTAGCATTATTAAGAAATGCCAACACATGTTTCTAACGCCGTTACTAAGGATAGGCTACTTGTCTATTTTTAGTGATTGCATTAAGAAACGCCAACAGACCACTAAAGTTAACAACAGTTAACAATTTCCATGTTAGTAATAGGTCATCTGAATTAAGAGTAGAGGCACAAAAACATATACAAGTCAGCTAAATCAAGTCTAACCATCCTGGGTACATGATGACATTGCAAAATAGACCAAAAGTACACACTACAATTGCTCCCGCCATTGCACTTATACTGCTAAAGCTCCAACTGCAACTTTCGATTGACGCTACTGCCCCCGTCGTCATGTGTCTCACCTCCCTCCTCCTAGTCCAAGTCTGACCAGGTGATGACTTCTATCGAGTCACCTAGATCGCTGTCGGAGTCTGACGAGGTGGCGTTTTCCGTCAAGTAGCCTAGATCGTCTTGGTACCGATCGGTTGGATGATTCCATTTCCACAGGCGCGGAGGGTAGCGTGCCAGTGGCACCAAATCCTCCTCCTCTAGTGAATCCGAGAACAGAGGAACATATGGAATATATCTGCTCTGTTAAGGATACCATCATCAACCACACATGGACTGTATCAAAAGAGGTTGGAAGGGATTACATCTCCTATTCTGCAGTCCATGTAATATAAGGACTGTCCCGTGGTACACAAAAGAGATATGGGCAGACTTTCCCATGCTACATGAAAGAGAAATGGACGGACTGTCCCATCTCTTGATCCTGCAAGTCCCAAGTCTTGGCTCCTGGCAGTGTCTGTGAATGCCAGAACATCCAGCTGCTACATAATTGAACTCGTAGGACAAAGCATAATGGGTTTGTTAGTTTTGATTGTAGTATTATTATGGTCATATAAAAAGTTCTAAATTTTTTTATTCATTCTGAATGCTACATAATTGAACATGAGAATACCCATTTTCATTGATAGAGCAACAAAAATACACAGCAAGCTGTAGAATTTACAGATAAGCGGCTAGAGATAACAGAGCTTTTAGGAGAAGAAATGCCGACACCTCAACAACTACTCATAACAGCTATCAGCGACACCTTACTATGCTCTCCACCCAAAATAGAGAAGTAGTTTTAGAACGATAGCAAAGTTAAACAAAGGACATCAAACAAGTTTATTGTATGCTCCCAGAAAAGAGTGGTGCATGCAAAAACCCTAGTTTCTCAACTCATTCTCAACACATTTTCATTTTTTCATCCATGGTTCTGGTCGTCTTCCAGAAGCTCCTGAGCATACACAAAAGAGATAGCGTCGGACTTTCCCATGGTACACGAAAGAGAAATGGCCGGACTATCCCAAGTCCCAAGTGTTGTCTCCTGGTAGTTCATATCTTCTAACATAGAAAGTCCGACCAGTACATAATTGACCTCGTAGGACAAATAACAATGGGTTTGTCAGTTTTGATTGTTGTATCAATCAGTGTGCACCGATACAAAACATCATTCGCCTACCTACTGGCTCCCACATTGCAGCGAGGAGCAAATCTCACCGCATCATTATGCAGAATGGATCGAGGAACCATGTGGTTGAAATGCTATTGCGCATGTATATGCAAAGAAAAGCAGCTTTAACAGCCATTAAAAGTTTTCGTGGTACGAGCTTGTCAAAATTTAGAATAGCAGCACATAGATACATATAACAAAAACTAGGATAGCAGTTAATGGAGCTGTAACCATTATAATTTTAGCTAAATCATGTCTAACCCTCACACTTATAATACCATTACAAATTTAGCTAAATCAAGTCTAACAATCACACTAACAGTCAGTATACGAGCTCAGCTTCTTCCATTTGTTATAGACATAGATAATAGGATGACTATTACAACAATTTTGAAGGAGAAAGATGGTCGAGCAGGTATTGAGTTTTGATGACAAATGTCATCATCAACAACCAAAGGTGGATTAGAGTTGTTTGCTCTTGAGTTGAAGGCAGCAACTGCATCTTCATATGAGTTGTACTTTTCATATGAAGCACTACAGTACCCATGAACTTGGTCATGGCAGTCAGCCCAGCTGCGAAAAACCCCTCGCGGGCTGTAGTGAATCGGATAACAAGGGAACATATGGAAGATAGGCTCGTCGGAGGTAGTATTCTTCTTCTTCTTCCGGTATATCCCACCATCTCCGATACTGAAACCTTCTGGTAGGGATGACATGAACTTTTCTGCTGTCTATGTCATATGTGATGATTCCTCATCCTTTATACCCAGCTAAGAAACCAAATTCCATTCAGGGTGAACTGCAATCAACTTCTAGGTCATAACCCGTCAGATATTAATGATTCTAAAAATGTTGTTAAGGACGACTGTATGCTGCAATGTCTAATTATTAGTACCATAGTCTTCAAGGATCCACATTGAAAACTTGTGTTGATTGTGAGGACCATCAACGAGACATACACACAAGTGACCCTGATATTGATGCAGGGTATGGTTTTCATTACCAGTAGGCGCAGCAATTTCCTTCCATGTGTTTCCCTCCATATCCACAACAATTATCACATCCCTTGCCTCATCCCTAACATACGCCATATTGTGTAGAAAACCGTTAATAAATACACTTCGCGTTTCACCAAGCTGTATAACAATACCCTCCAGCCATCCACAATTTTTGCTGAGCCATGTATTAGTTTCAGACGAATAGAACTGCAAAGCTTCAACTGTACCATCTTCACCATCCACATATTCAACGACATGGAATTGCGAGGAGACTGTCGGATCGAAACACAATTAAGCCACCCCAGCTATTGGATCAAAACCCTCCGAACGCAGGGCACGATAATGAGGGCTAGCCGGCAGTACCTTAGAATTTTGTGTGATTGGATTGTAGATGATCCAGGGAGATCCAGACCACAGGCATAGGATGAGGCCATTGCAACAATCTGAGAAATCTACATGACCACATGTGGGAAAGAAGTCGAAGCAGGGAAGTTCATCGATGAAGCTAGTGAAGTGCTGGGTGTTCTTCTATGTATCGAAGAAAAAACCGATCACAGTCTAGCGGGCCAGCTTGTCATTGATGTCGGAGTTGTAGATGAGGTGTTTCTAGTCTCGATAGACCAATTTGCAACGAAATAAGCAGGGGCCAGGGATGCGGCGGAGGATCTCGAGAATGAGATCATCTGGGAGGCTGGCAAATGAGTCCGTCCTCCTGTTGGGGGCCTACTCCATTTCGTCAGTGTGCAAGAGGCCTTAGCTTCCTAAGTAATGATATCACTGAATGAAGAAGAAAATAATCCAACAAAGATCTATCAGTAAAGTGCACAACTTATACCAAATTGCATGTTAACAACCATTAACAATTTTCATGTTACAAGGTCCTCCAAATTTAGAGTAGCAGCACAAAGACATACAACTCTGACTAGAATAGCAGCTAAATCAAGTCTAACCATCACACGTGCAGCTTAAATATTAGTTTGCTGCCTCCTAAAAAATCCAATAGCCATGTGCTACAGCGACTACCAAAACCATTCCTCGTCCCGCATCTATCCAAAATTAAGGGATATGGCGGTATGCATCAAAGGTGTTCATTCTAAGCGAAATCCCCAAGTCCTGTAGTAGATCCATGATGAGAAAAAATCCAAATGAAGAAACAAACAATAAAAAGGGAGAAAGGAGACCTACGGATCGGATCTAACGCCTCTGCCACTGCTGTAACAACCCTAAAAATTACAAACACCGAAAAATGCAACCAACAAAAATTTTTCAAAACATGCCATGCCTGTTGCTTGTCATGTAGGAACCCTACCCTTTAGTGCGTGGCACATATGTTAGTGTTGCAGTCTTTAAGTAACATCATCATCACATGTGACTTAATATGATCTTAAGCCACATTTCATAAACACCTCTTGACCTAGCACCTTATGTTTCATGAGTCAACTATCCAAGTTGCACATGTGACTCACCCATGTGCTCTTTTGTACTGATGTTACATGAGACTAGACTCTAGGGTTTCCCTTTTATCTAACTCCCCTCATCTTGCTCAAGCTCTTACATTGGAATCATGTATCCAATGCACCTTTTGTTTTCCCTTCTATGTTTCATAAGTTATATCCCTATGTCTCACTAGTGTCTCTATATGTTGCATTTGTTAATCATCAATGATGCATTTAACTTGTGATTTGGCTCTTCTTTGGATTTTATGTATTGACTAATTAAAAATGCCAACAATATTTATTTATCTAATAGATAAATATTATGGGAATAATACCCAACAAATCGGAGGACTACATAAATCCACTGAACGTCTATTTACAATATGCTACGTTTATCATATATATATATGTATATGAATATACAAAACAGAAATAGAAAAGGAAATAGAAAAAATCTCTTCTCTTTTATCTCTTGATGACCAGCCATCTACCCATGCCACGTCTCCACCTTGCCTTGCTGCAAGCCAACACACCTACGCAGCCATGTATATGTACGTATATACGTACTTAGCCATCACATGGATACTAGTTTTCTTCCTACCTTTGCACATCACGTAGCCAGCACCTAGCATGACCATGCATGCTCCTGTGCACGTAACATGGCCATGAATTAGGATCTTGCTAAGTTACGTGAACTACTTGCTCCGTGATGATCCAAACGGCGCCGGCATAATTGCCTTGGCCTTGCTTGACCGGCTGTGTTGCACCGATACGGGATACGGATACGGCTATACCGTGATACGACATTTTCCAAAAACAAGGATACGCCGATACGGCAAGTATATAGATATACCAAAAAAATTAGAATACATATTGCTAGTGCCATGAAGCATCTAAGACAATATGATGATTGGTTTTAAGATTCTTACAACACAACAATAAATATGTTGGTTTTTAGATTCTTACAGCACAATAATAAATATTAGGATACTTGACATATCTCGAAATTTAATGCTAAGTGCCAGATATGCCTTCTTCATCTTCAAATAACATCCCTTCAAAGTATCGTGAAAGTATCGCCTAGGTATCAGGATTTAATTTAATTATTTTTTCTCTCTATTTTCCTGATACTTCACCGATACAGTATCGGCGGGGTATCGAGGTATCAAGGTATCCGATACGTATCGCGATACCGATATCGCGATTCAGACAGGTATCGGCGTAACATAGTTGACCGGGCCCAGATGCGTACCTCCGGCCCAGCACCAGCGCCGGCTGCAACCCAGCCCTCTCTCCCTACCGCTCACGTGAGCTGTACGAGGATGAACCGCCGCCGCTCCAGCTTGCGTAGACAGAACGCGAAGCCACCGCTCCTGCATGATAGGATGGCCCACTCGTCAGCGACAGGAGCAAGAGGAATCCAAGGACCTGCTCACGACGTTTTCTTCCCGTCGAACCCACCGCCGTTTCCTCCTCTCACCGTACGAAGCCGGTTCGCTACTTTCCGCCGACGCCGTCGCTTGGAGAACGGCCACCTGCCCGCGCCCCTGATGCACGCCACGTCGCTCGCCCATCCCATCCAAGGGCACGGACGCCGAGATGGATACCCCAACCCTAGCATCGGGCTATAAAGCCCCAGCCGCGGCGCCCCAGTACGTCTCACCAACTCCCAGCCGCCGCCGCCAAGCTTTCTCCTTGCTCCCTGCTGCCTCGCCTCCTGCAACCGGAGCAGAGCTCCCATGGAGTGCCGCTGCGCCGCGCCACGCCTCCAAGCCGGACCGCCACCATCCCGTCACGCAGCGGCCTCGCCGTGCTGCCGGGACAGCCGAACACGCCACCAACCGGGAGCTCCACCACTGCGTCGCGCCGACCGCGACCCCGCATCCTCGCCCCGACGCCGTCCACGACGCCTCCATCTCCTTCGCCAACTGCGACGACGGAGCGCCAAGCCCGTACGACGACATCGACGCTGCTGCTCGACCTCCACGCCCCGCCTTCGCCTCGCCACCACCTCGTCCTCGACGCCACAGCAGCACCATGGCCTCGCGATGCCGTCATCCTCTGCACCGAACGTCCTTCCTAGAACGCGAGCGCGGCCACACCCGCTGCTCTGCCATGGCCAACCGGAGCTGCAGACCAAGGCACGTCCATCACCGCCCAAGCCTCCTCTGTACCGTCGGTGAGCAACCAGCACCCAAGCTTTGGCCCTTTTCTTCCTCATCGTCAACTGGTCATGCTTGCCTGAGGCCGGCCTTTGTGCCGTGGTTTTCGCTGCTGCAGCTGGATGACAGCAACGCCGCTGCCCATCTGCCTCGCCCGATCTGCACCGCCACGTCGCGAACGACACCAACGCCGGAGCCCAGCTCGCCCCTGTGCCAAGCCATCCTGTACCGCGACCCAAACCGGAGCCCCCGGAGCAAGGACGCCGCCCGATCTGCTACCTCTGCACCACGAGGCACCGTAACAGCCGAGCCTCTTCTCCAGTCGACGGGAAGCTACGCCACGCCTCGCCGCCGATCGTGCCCGCTGAAAGAGCGGGCAACCCCGAACGCCTACCGCGCAAGCCCGCCTCGCCTACCGTCACGCCGTGTACCTGAAGCTGCGTCTGCGCCGCCCCCTCGGCTTCAACCACGTGCTGCGGGCGAAGGCCACCGCGACGTCGTGTCTCTTCTTCCTCGTCGCCACGGCTTCCTCGAACACATCAACATCACCGGCGTCGAGCCCGTCCGTAGGTAAGGCCCAAGCACACGAGTCGTTCCTTTCCGTTGGGATCGTAGCCTGCCTGTTCCGGCCTTCGTGCCGTCGGCTTTTGAGCCCCTTTTGCCAGAGCCGTAAGTGCACACGCGCCCGAAGCCGTGCGTCCCTGCCAGGCGCTGCGCCGGCAGTCGTTTACCCTGCCTGTCTGTCCTGGTCTTCGTGCTAGCAAGCCATCCGTGCAGACATGGATCACACACGCACGTACACACGCCGGCCTGGTTGTGCCGCCATGCCGCCGCTGCGACCATGCCATCCATGGCAAGCCGCCTTTCTGGCCACGACAAGCCCTGACGGGACCCGACAACCCGGATCTAAGTTCGTCTCGACGTGGCGCACAACATGCGCACATTATCCGCCTTGTTGCCATCCCGGAGGACTGTCGAGCACGAGCACGACCACGCCGCCGCCATGCCGCTCTGGAATACCGCCGTACGATGCCGTTCCCCGACGCCTCCAACTGCCGCGAGGAGCAAGAAGACGACCCCGAGCATCGCCGTAAGAAGCTGCACCAAATCGTGGAGAAGATGAGCACCGAGGAGCCTCCCTGGGTGTCGTGCCATGCACCGCGGCCACGATGGAGCTCCGCCGTCGGGTTTGCCGCCCGCGCGGACTCCGCCGTGGGTTAAGGTCGTCGCCGGCGCGTCGGGAGGGCGTTTGTTGACCCCAATCGCACCTCCGTGCCCTGCTGGGGCTTGGAGCTGGTCACCGAGGAGCTGTGGCCGTGCATCGTTGCTGTCGAGCCGCCGTCCATGAAGCACGACGCCGTCTGCTGCCAATCCGCCTCTTTGAAGACCGCCGTTAAGTTTGCCGTGATGCCCCAAAGCCGTTGGACCAGAAGATGGAGTCCGAAGATCATCGGGAATCGGAAGATTCGTCGCCGCCGGCAAGCCCCGCCGTTGGGGGAAAGGAAACAGAGGAGGGGATGGATTCACAAAGAAGAAGGTGGGCGTGGTCTACTTGGACCAGAGATGCTGCAAGTGAGACCAGCGAGTACCGGTGCACCGTGGACCGAGGGTCGTGGACTGAGCCTGATTTGGATCCATAACAGTGACATAGCAGCACCAGAGACTGCCACGTGGTGGGCTGAGCCCGGCCCATATTTGGCCCAACCGGTCTAGTAACGGCCCGTTAACGGCCCAATAAGGGCCTAGTTTGACTTTGACCATTGACTGAGTCAACGCTGACGTCAGCACGATCCCACCAATCTGGATGACGACACCCGAGCCCACTGCCATGTCAGCATTGCGCCATATCAGCATGACGTCATCACGACCCCACACGTCATTCGCTATGTTAGCTCTGGCCAGTAACAGCTTGCCACGTGGCTCAGTTCCATGTTGCCACGTGTCTGTCCCAGGATAAATTGCCTTTTATCTTTTTGAGAATATATTTAAATCTTCAGAAATTCATAACTAATTCATATGAACTTAGAAAAATATGAAACAGACGTTCAAATTTTTATAAATTGAGCTCTACGTCATGAGGTTATATTTGAGTGCATTTGGATCTTTTGATTTTCATTTGGTTCTTTGTGTTACTCTATAGGAGTCGCTTACGTGACTATTACGTCTCGATTTCAGAGTCAAACGAGAAGCGATTCGAGGGAGGAGGCTACGAGCACCAAGAAGGAGGTCCCGCTGAATGACTACATTGATAGATGATGACTTGTACCACTACTACCTCGACAACGTAGGTGTCATGGCAGCACCTTCTCTTATAAATCCTATTAGACACAGCTAATAACTAAAATTGCTAGTGCTTTACTTTTATGCAATGCTTACACCTGGGATAGGTTTGCATGGTAGAATATTACTTGATAGCCCTACCTTGTTGTAACCTTTCACCTGCTTACCCGCTGTTATGTTAGCCACATGCTTGTCTGCTATATATATATACTACTTTAGGTATATTTTGATGCGATGTGATGAACCCTAGGAGGGTCTGGTGGGGACGCCAGGCTTGGTGTGTGTGTTAATGGATCAGATGGGTATGTGAGCTATTGGTGTTGAATCTAGGTTGGGGTGGAAATTACAGTAGGGTTAGAGTGAGGGTTGATTCGATCGAGCTAGGATCTACGACGAGCTTATGGAGCAAGTCTTGCCAAAGATGCAACCTGGGCATCTCTATCATCTTACCTGTGGCGGGTAAAAATCCTGTTCAAGATAGTGGTCCTCGGGTGTGAGCCTCTAAGGGGTGGAACCCAGGACGAAGGTGCCGTGGTAGCACATTAAACTAAAACCCTGGAGGGGATATCCTGGCTTGGTCACACTTAGGAACTTTTGCGCTGGTATCCGGACCCATAGGAATCATTTGCTTTTCACTCGCTTCCCATGGGTGGGAGACGGCCGAACCGCTGGATAGATCGATGTCATTACTATCAGGCGAGCGTGTGTTAGGGAGGTATGGGCATGAGAGACTCACACCCTTTCAAGACGGTCACGATGCTCTGTGAGAATGGGATCATGAGCCCTCATAGTATCAGCCACTCTAAGGGTGTTCCAGGGCTGAGTGGTAGGATGGCATCATTCTATGGTAGTAGGTGCTCGGAATCTACCTAGGTGTTTGCAAGCATCGATGATGACTATCTGGTGGATTAGTGAAACCTCTGCAGAGTGTACGGTTGATCAATCGATACATATGCCAATTCATTGGCTATGGACCTTTCCTAGGGAGGATGCACCGGACTAGTGAGAGGAGTGTTCTACCTTCCCCTGAGAGTTGATTCCGGCCATGAGCCAGGTTGAAGGCTGCAGGCCATTGAGACTGGCCCAGCGGGAGTTGGCCTGGTTGTCCTAAGAGTGAGTCTTGATGGTGATGGTGATGGTGATGTGGTGATGGATCTAGGATGGTTGAGGAGGTGGATGGATGTGTGTGTGGGTTGGGAATGAGTTAAAACTTGACTTATTGTTATAAATTGATTACTGCTTGCATGCATAGGAAAACCACAGCCAAACTATAGGATCGCTAGATCCCTTGTTTCTTGTTCCACTAAAGCTCATCAGTGCTGACCATGGCCTGCACACTTCTGGTGGTGTGCAGATTCACTTGCTTCACAGTGACATTGGGAATAGAAGGTCTCGTGCCTGCGCTCAAGATGGTTGATGAAGATCCTTCCGCAAATGCTTTTCTACTTCCATAGCTGTTCTAGATGTTTGTACTCTGATGATTCGCCATGTGGCGATGTAATGATGTAAGCCCTATTATTACTCCTTTATCTAGTTTTGATGTATGGATTTGATTATCAACTGTTATATAATAATGTGACAAATTTATATTTCCACATTATTATTCATTCTATGGATTTTCCCTTCGTGGAAAATTTGAGGATGTTTTAGCTGCCGCGGCACACAAGCGACGCGGACGCTAATGCCATCGTGCCCCACCAGGAAAGCCCGCCGCCTACCTCCAAATGGACACCGGAGCCAGCACAGCACACTGGGGATCCTCTGCCGCCGCCTCTAGCTTCGCCGCCCAGCCATCGCAAGTCCAATGGGCAGATATTTTCCCATTTTCTGGGAATGTATATCCAATTCATGTAACACTCTGGTGTTAAGCAAGCATAATCATTTGCATTCTTAAGCATAAGCATCATTATGCATAGCATTGATGAAAAGAGTGATTGTCATTTCATGTTCATGCTTGTTTATTTCAAATTATGCCTGCCTTTTACATGAATTGCATATGTGGTATGAGTGTTTGGTGTTGGATGACCTCTAGGGTAACCTGGACATGTTTAGGACACCAAATGAACCTAGGTTTATGTTCATGGTTTTGGTTAATTAAGTTTTGTTGTCATGGTTGACCAAGGTGGACCATTAGAGTAGTTTTGTTTGACTGAATTGGAAGTGGTAGCTAGAGTGCTTGCATGTGAGTGTGCCCTAAATGAAGTTTGTAGAGAATTTCATAAGGAACAAAAGTTGTTTTTACCACTTTTCATGAAAATGCTTGGAAGGTGTTCAAAAATGTTGAAAAAGGGCAAAAATGGGGGCTGATTTTCTATTTTGGGGATTTTTAAAAGGTATTTTATTTGGATTTTTGTAATTCAAAATCTAGGCAGAATCTGGTAAAACTTCTTTAAGATGAAATGTTCTACTCTTCAAAAGCTACATTTCTTCTATTTTGAGTTTTTGCTAATTCGGCTTAGTTTGAAAGTTATTAAGCAGCAAAGTTTGTTCTGAGTTTATGGAAATAACATTTTGGTGACGGCTGTACCCTGGCCGTCAGGAAAATGTTCGGCCACCGCCCATGTCGCCCAGCCCGCGCGCTCCGCGTGGCGCGCGTCGACCGGCCGTCCGAGGCGGCAGCGGCCGTTCGGACAGGCCAAAACGAGGCGCCCGCTCTCCCTCTCGCGGTCCCCTCCTTCATTTTCCCCTCCCTTCTCCTTCCCGCAGCGCTGCACGCTCTCGGCCGCCGCCGCGCAGCACCGAGCTCGCCTCGCCGCCGTTCAAAATTCGCCGTCGCCGGCCGCGCATTTTCTCGCCAAGCCCCGCCATCAAGCACGCCTAAGCCCGCTCCGTCTTCCTCTCCCTTCATCTCGGTCAGTTGCCGTAAGTTTCGCCCGAATCGCTCCATTTTCTCCCCGGCCGCCATTGCCGCACCTCGGCTTCGCCGTGGTCCCGCCGCTCCGGTCGTCCTCCCTCGCCATTAGGATGCGCAGCAACCGCGTCGTGGTCCGTAGCAGCTAGGACGGTAGTCAGTGAGGTCGATTAGGGTTTCGAGCGGCCGAATTTCGCCGAGCCGCCACGCGGAGTGTCGCCGCCCCGCCGCGCGTGCGTGGCCGAGCCGCCGTAGTCGAGCTCCCGCTGCTCTGAGTAGCCAGTGAGATGCGCTAGGGTCCCCTCGAGCCAAAGCCGTGGTTAATGCGGTTGGTCGAGTCCCCTATCGCCGGGATTAGGGTTCGCCGGAGTCGGGGTGAGTCGCCGTTCCGCCGCGTCCGTGCTCCGACCCCCCCTGAGCCGCTCCCTCCCGTCTTTGGTCCCATAGATCGGTGCGCGTTGTTCCCCTCTCCCTTTCCCGCCGGTCGGTGAAGCCCGAGCGCCGCCGCCGTCGAGGATCTGCGAGTTAGAATAAGAGAAACCCTAGGGTCCTTCGTGCATATCAGCCAGACTCAGTAATTTACCGGTTAGGGCTCAGTTAGTTTTTGGAAATGTCAGGGTCCCCGGTGTAAAGTGGTTTTTCCTTTTTCTTTTTCAGAATAGATTTCAGATTTGGTTTAAAGCTTTGAAAATTCATAACTTGCTCATTTTTCATCCAAATGAGTTGGTTTAACTTGCAGTATTTTTCTTATGAGATGATCTATGCATGAAAAATATGAAATGTGGAATTTGTGAAACTTTTCTGTATAGCTTTATTTATGCCTATTAATTGTATTTATCTTAGGAAATGCATAACTAATTCTCTGTTGCTCAGAAAAATGTGAGACCAAGTTTGTTGGTTTTCTTATGTCATGCTCTATCTGTGAAAAATGTTGTTAGGCTATGTCATATGTAAATTTTTCTATGTCTAGTTATGGTGCCTATTTTCATGTGAGGATAAATAATTCATAATAAATAATGTATAAGGAGTTTGTGCATAAAACTTTTTGGAGAGTGTTTTTATGTCAATCTAGAGCTAATTATTTTCTGAGATCTGTTGTTTGATATACTTTTATGTACAAAGTATTTTATGCCCCTGAAATTGTGCTGCCTTGTCATTTTTGTGCAGGATAAAGTACTTACTGTTTTGACTTAAAATTTTTATGGTAGTCTTTATTTGGTATGATTAAGCTTCTGTAATTTTTACAGAATTTTCTGAGTAGTCTAAAGTCATGTTGTAGTTATACCCTGATTTCTTTCGTTTATAAATAATGCTTTAGAGTTATCATTTCATGTGTGTAAAAATGCTTTTTATGCTATTCATGATATGTATGATCTTCTATTGATTGTGGTTCAGTAGAGTGTAGTGTGCAAAACCATGGTTGTTTGTGATTCTTTATAGTGTGCGAGTAAATTTTAATGCGAGGCTTAATTAGAGATTTATCGGTAGAAGAGAATGCAGATGACATGTGCTTATCATACATGTTTTCAAATATCATATCATTCATCTTAGTTGAGCATTCATTTACCATCACTATCATCATCAGCATTGTATTTATATGTATGCACGGTATTCATACGCACTATGCATCATACAGGATCGTCAGAGCTCGCGATAGTAGTTCCCGGAGCACCAGGAGAGGACGACCAACAAGAAGCTTTGGTGCGGGAAGCAGCAGCCGAAGAGGATCCCGAAGCTGATCTTCCAGAGTGTCCCCACCATCAGCCAAGTGCTTTTCTGAAAGGCAAGCCCCGGAGCATTCTCCCTGTGGTTTGCAAAATATCTAACTTGAGTCCTTTACTTGTTTGCTGCATTAAGTTATAGGCGTTGTTTTATACCGTTGCTGCATTACTTATATTCCTTGCCACTGTTTATACTTCAACCCTGTTAGGTTCAGGTACGATTATATGCTTAGCCCTGCTTAACTAGATCGGTAGAAGTCGGGTGATTTCCTGTCATCCGCGAGTTATAGGTGGTAACTCGGATGGTTGAATACATTGTTATCTTGGATAACCTTGTGGAGATAATAAATTGAGACCGGGCGGGATTGGAGTTGAGAATGAACTGGAGGTTCAATGTGGTTTATCCCGTCTGTGTCGAACTAGGACCCCGTCCGTTGTACGTCCTCAAGTCATATTGAATTTATGCCTCACATTTAGCTGGAAGGATAAGTCGTTCCGACCGCGAAGCCTAATTTTGATTTGGGCCGAGAGTCGACCTGCTGTACGCATCGCATTGGTGAAGATGGGGGACCACGGGTTACGCGGTTGTAAGGCCTGAATATAGCATGGTGCGCCCTGCTGGCAGCCGGACGGTGCCCGGATGTGATGGTACCTGTTGATCTCGCGTTTTTCCTGAATTGGATGTCGGTGACCTGTAGCTCACCGTGGCTGGTGAGTGTGGTTTGTGTGAGGAGTACCCGCCAGCTGGTTTGCAATCGATTATAATCGCCATCGTTCCTGGACAGTGAACACTTGACTTGAGCAGCGGCATCGTAGTAAGAACTTGAACAAGAGGTGAGATGGTTGAGCTGTTGAGACTGAAAGATACTCAACCGAAAATGGTTACTTTCTGTTGAATAATTATTACCATGCTTGTTTAGTACAGGTGCTAATGTAGCATGATAAGGATAATCAGATTAAAATACATTGCTAGAAGGTTCTTATTAATTGTTTCTTAATGCAAGCTTTTCCGCAAATTTTAAATGAGTCAGCTATCCTACTTATACAGCCTTGCATACTCCTTGGAGTCTTTTATTTTAGTTTATGACAGGTAAGTCTAGCTGAGTACATCCTCGTACTCAGGGTTTTATTTCCCATGTTTTTTTGCAGATGGTGAGATGCTTTATGGTTATTGTCAGAACTGTTTCTATCCCGCCTTGGGCGATGACTAGACCTTGGGCATGGTCACTCTTCTCTACTTGATGCTTTTGCTGGATGTGAACCAAGGACCTGGCACTATATTTCAAATGTGTGTGTGTGGTATTTGAACTTAAATCGCTTCCGCTTTTATTTGAAACTGGACTTGGTTTGTAATAACTCTATTTCGTACTCCGATGATGTTTTAAAACTATGTGCGAACTGTGTACTTATGAATGGAACCGCTAAACTATTACGATCTTGGTCGTGCCGAAAAAGTTTTGAAATCCTTCGAGATTTCACGGACTACCGGGTTTATTAGGTCTCAATCATATGATTTGCTGAATTAATGGCGGATTATGTGCTTGTGCTCTAATAAATTGGTCGGTTCTGTTACAATCCACACGACTTTGTCCCTTAGGAGCGGGGACAACCTAATTATCACAAGGCCCATATAAGGACTATCCTGTGATACACAAAAGAGGTATGGCCGG
Source organism: Bothriochloa decipiens (assembly GCA_023333625.1). Lineage (NCBI taxonomy): Eukaryota > Viridiplantae > Streptophyta > Magnoliopsida > Poales > Poaceae > Bothriochloa > Bothriochloa decipiens. Next base: position 26,798,985 of record CM041643.1, on the reverse strand, counting down.
ACTTCCCCATGATACACAAAGGAGATAGCGCCAAACTTCCCCGTGATACACACAAAAGACATCACTTCCAGCTTGTCATGGTTCACATTCTCAACACATTTTCTTTTTTCTTCATCCTTGGTTCTGGTCGTCTTCCAGAAGCTCCTGAGCAAGATGTAACATCACATATATGTCCACTATCGTGTTCCACACAAGGTGGATGACTGTCCCTTACTAGCGGGGACGACCCAATAATCACTCGGCCCATTTAAGGACTATCCCATGGTACACAAAAGAGATAGCGCCGGACTTTCCCATGGTACACGAAAGAGAAATGGCCAGACTATCCTGTGTCCCAAGTGTTGGCTCCTGGCAGTTCATATCCGCTAATGTAGAAAGTCCGACCGCTACATAATTGACCTCATAGGACAAATAATAATGGGTTTGTTAGTTTTGATTGTCAGATCAATCAGTATGCACCGATACAAAAAATCATTCGCCTACCTACTGGTTCCCACATTGCAGCGATGAGCAAATCTCCCCGCATCATTATGCAAAACAGATCGAGGAAAAATGGGTTTGAAATGCTATTGCACATGTATATCCGAAGAAAAGCAGCTTTAACAGCCATTAACATTTTCCATGGTACGAGCTTGTCAAATTTTAGAATAGCAGCACATAGATATATATAACAAAAACTAGGATAGCAGTTAGTGGAGCTGTAACCATTACAATTTTGGGTAAATCAAGTCTAACCATAACAATTACAATACCATTATAAATTCAACTAGATCGAGTCTAACAATCACACTAACAGTCAGTACACGAGCTCAGCTTCTTCCATATGTTACAGACATAGATAACCACGATGACTATTACAACAATTTTGAAGGAGAAAGAGGGTGGAGCAGGTATTGGGTTTTGATGACAGATGTCATCATCAGCAGCCAAGGGTGGATTAGAGTTGTTTGCTCTTGAGTTAAAGGCAGCAACTGCATCTTCATAGGACTTGTACATTTTATATGAAGCACCAGAGAACCCATGAACTTGGTCGTGGCAGTCAGCCCAGCTACGGAAAACCCTCGCGTACGGTCGTGGAACATAGCGTAGCAGGGTTTCATCTCGAATCTGCAGCATCCGTAGCAACAGTGCAGCTCAAAGATTAGTGGCACTGATTTGCTGCCTCCTAACAAATCCAATAGCCATGTGCTACAGGGACTACCAGAACCATTCCTCGTCCCGCATCTATGTAAAATTAAGGGATATGGAGGTATGCATCAAAGGTGATATATCTAAGCGAAATCCCCAAGTCCTGTAGTAGATCCATGTTGAGGCAAAATAGAAATGAAGAAATGAACAGTAAAGAGCAGAGATAGGAGACCTGCAAATTGGATGTGATGCCTCCGCCATGGCACACAAGCGATGCGGATCAGATCTGACACCTCCGTCACGGCACACAAGCGATGCGGACGACAATGCCGTCGTGCTCCATCGGCAAAGCCCCACCGCCTGCCTCTAAATGGACGCCGGAGCCACCACAGCACATCGGGGATCCTCCGCTGCCGCCTCTGACTCCGCCTCAAGTCCAACAGCAGATACTTATCCACTTTCAGGGTCCCATATATATAGATATAAGAGAACATAAAATGCACTTATATTATAATATATAAAGGCTCCAAGAGGATGAGAACACACACAACCGCTTAGCGTAGTGGCAAAGACCTTCATGTCTTTAGTGCCAGATCCCAGGTTTGAATCCTAGAGAACCCAATGTTTTTGGGGAATTCAACATCGGTCGGAGAAGGATGGTCCCACATCTCTGTCAGAGAAGGGAGATCCCACGTGAATAGAGGAGGGTCCCTAGTTGGGGGTCATATCTAACTTGATGCTCTGGTCCACACGTCTGATGGGAATGGTCCCAGTTAGGTCCCACATGTTAGTCAACAAAGGTTGACCCCTCATGAACTAAGATGGGTCCCCCGTGGCAGGTCCCTTCTAATTGACACACTGATCCCACACGTCGGATGGAGAAAGGTCCCAGAAGGGTCCCACATGTCAGTTGATGAAGGTTGACCCCACATGAATGGAGATGGGTCCCCCATGGCGGGTCCTATCCAACTAACACGTTGACCTGCACGTCGGATGGAGAACAGTCCAGACAAGTCCCACATGTCAGTCGATGGAGTTGGGTGGGCTGGGTCCCATCTAACTGACACGCCGATCCCATAGGTCAGATGGAAAACAGTCCCAGACGGGGTCCCACATGTCATTCCATGAAGGGTGGTGGGCTGGGTCCCATCTAACTGACACGCTGATCCCACACGTCAGATGTAAAATGGTCCCAGACGGGGTCCCGACGAAGGGTGGTGGGTTGGGTCCCATCTAACTGACACGCCGATCCCACACCGGATGGAGAACGATCTTAGACGAGGGTCCCACATGTCAGTTGTCGAAGGGTGGTGGGCTTGGTCCCATCTAACTGACATGGTGATCCCACACGTAGGATGGAAAACAGTCCCAGACGGGTCCCATATATCAGTCGTCAAAGGATGGTGGGTTGGGTCCCATGTGGCGGGTCCCTTCTAACTGACACGCTGATCCCACACGTCGGATGGAGTACGGTCCTAGACGGTCCCACACGTCGGATGGAGTACGGTCCCAGACAGGTCCCACATGTCAGTCGTCGAAGGGTGGTGGCCTCAAGGTTTCCCTAGCAAGCAAGTCCCACATGTCGGTCAGTGAAGTGTTGTAGAATGATGCCCATTTGGAACGAATGAGTAACAGCAGGTCCCATAACGTCGGAAGGAGAAGTGTCGGGCTGAGTGATGGGCGGGTCCGACGAGTAACGGCTGATGGAAGTATGAGTGAAGGCGGCTCTCCCGCAGGCAAACGGCGCCAGCTCCTGTAGCCAAATGGTTTCAGTGACGAAGTGTCTTGGTCACAACTCGAGGATATACATGAAACCGTCACAATCTAGCAATGAACAGTGCCGCGAACACCTCTGTGACGATTACGTTAGGGTTTTCGTGACCATTCCCATGACCTTTCCAAAATATGTCATGGAAAATAAAATCATCACGCAGTTCAATGACCAAAATGACTAAAACATCATGGAAACCACTCTTCAGTGACCATAACAGAGTCATCATAAGAATTTTCATCATGGTAGGTCATATCTCTACTAGTGAATATGTGTCAGTTGAACTTTCTAGTGTTACTAGTAAAACTTAACAGCTTACTCCCATCCTTAACGCACTCGATCGACATCGGTGCCTTCATTTAAAAAACAAAAAAATGCACTAGATTGAGGCAATACTTGTTTAGATAAACTCCTGGCTACCAACCCGCACCCATGAATTGCCTATAATAGGATTAGGGTGGCCAACCTTGGTGGCACTTTTTGTTGCTAATACCAATAGCTCTGGTCCTAAGTATTTTTATACCTAGAAGGCTGCTGGAACGATCCAGAAATTTTAGAACTATTTATATGAAAATAATAATACTACAATCAAAATTGACAAACCCATTATGCTTTGCCCTTCGAGTTCAATTATGTAGTGGTCAGAGTTTCTGGCGTTCGCAGACATGAGCTACCAGGAGCCAAGACGACTTGCAAGATCAAGAGACAGGACAGTCCGTCCATTTCTCTTTCGCGTACCATTGGAAAGTCTAGCCATATCTCTTTTGTGTACCACGGGACAGTCCTAATATGGGTCGTGTCATAATTCTCCCATTCCTGCTCCTAAGGACAGTCATCCTCCTCGTGTGGAACATGTTGACCTATATATTGGGTATATTCTCTGCAAGTGGCAACATATCTTAGATAGATGCGGGACGAGGAATGGTTCTGGTAGTCCTTGTAGCACTGGCTGTAAAACTTTGACCTGATCGACTTTGAACGTTATTGTTAGATGTGTTCAAATGCTCAACGGTCGGACTTTATTACATGTGCAATAGCATTTTGGCATCAATGGCTCCTCGGTTCTGCGTTACGATGCGGCGATTGATGCAATGCTATTGATTTGCCAGCAGACTGATTGCTACGACATTTAATTAGACAACACTCTTCATCCTCTAGATCAAATATGTGGCATTTGGACTCTCTAGCACTCGCAGGAAAACTCAAGAGCAATGTCCCATCCTTGATGGACTCAATCAAAATGGGTGCCTTGGCCAACAACATCAATTACGCATTAGAAACTATTTCTTGACAATGTTTAAATAAGGTGTCAGCTACGAAATTGACAAAGCATCCGATACCACACCACGCCCAACAGTGTTTGACCCACCAAATACGAAGTTCAACATAACAACACAAGCTTGGGTATTGTTAAAGTAAGATAAAACCGTACTCCATTACGTGACAGTCCGTCCATTTCATTTTCGTGTATGAGGGGAAAGTCCAGCCATATCTCTTTTGTGTACCACCGGACAGTCCTCATATGGGCCATGTGATAATTGAGCCATCTCAAGGGACAAGTCATTCTCCTCGTGTGGAACATGTTGACCTATTATTGGATATATATATCCCCTGAAAATGGGAAACTATCTGCCCATTGAACTTGCACTAGTTAGGCGGCGAAGCTAGAGGCGGTGGCTTGCAGATGGTGTTGACAAGAATAGCGTGGATGCTGAAAGGATTGTTACCCATGTACAAAGAGAAAGCTGGGGTGCTGTAAAAGGAGGAAGCTGGGGTGCAGCTGGGGGCCCTGATGCGGATATGATGGACATCAACGGCATCGTCATCACAGTGGGATCCATCGGCTATTCTTTCTTTGGCAACTACCAGCAGTGATTTGGCCATTGAGCCATGTAATAATGCGTTGAGTACCATATCTAGGCTTAAGCCTTCTCGAGTTGCTGCGCTTTTGTGCCAAAACTATCAACTGGACAAACATGTTTTACTTTGTAATAAAGCAGGGGAAACCTTCTCTCTAAAAAAGGAGGAGTTTAGCCATCCCTCTCCCCCTCACGCCTACTGTAAAAGCCCCCTCCTGCCTGCTATAAAAATTCATGGGTCGTGGACCACCCCAGGCATGACCACCACTGCCCTTGACCAACAAGCACATTGGGCGGCTTCTCCACGTCATGTGAATGCGACGGGCTACCAGTCGACGTCCCCGCTGTAGGTTCATGGCCCCACCCACGCGCGAGAATCCAAGAGCCTACTACAAGATGTCGCTCTACTGTGCAGTGATGATTTCCTACGGCCGGACCTTTAGTTGTCCTCACTATGCGGTCCAATCCAATCAGTCATGAGTCACGAGTAGTCAAAGTGGTTCCACTTGAAATTCCATCGCGCAACATTCCCCATGTTCATTCCGCAGCCATTTAACACGGCTTCCTATTCAATCGTCCTCTACCATTAGTTGCTCCAGCTCCAAACTAGTACAAACCAAAGCTACAAGCAAGTCCACCAGATCCGTTGAGTTGCCATCTGTTGACAGTCCTTAACTACCAATTTTGACCGTCATTATCGCATCAAAATGAGGACAACCAACAATACAAGTAGTGATTTATGTTTATAATTCACCTAGTTCCACTTGTACTTGGAGTCTATATTTGTATTCAGGAAAAGTACCAAAAACAAGTGCAAATGGACCAAATGGAAGCAATGGAACATGGCAGGGCCAACAACCTAGCCAGGGCTAGGGCGCCCACCCTGGACTCAGGGCGCCCAACCTGGCCAGGGCGCCCACCCTGACTCAGGGCACCCACCCTAGCCGTGCCACCAAACCGACCCAGCCATGTCACCAATCCGCGACAACAACATCCCACGTCTCCCAACCGTTGAAATCAAGTTGGTTTGATCCAAGGGCGCTCAATGGATGTCACTTGGATTCATGGGCCCATTGTCATACACCCAAGGAGGCTAAGTTGGTTGGAACCGACTCCAAACTGACTTACGGCGCATGCAACCGACTTGGGGGAGTGAGCCATCGTCGTTGGATCGAAGGTCGGTGCGAGTGTACGGTGTGTCCAGGGCGCCCACCCTGGCTGGGGCGCCCACCCTGGACCTAGGGTGCCCACCCCCGGGGTCACAGCTACCGACCTTGAGAGCTTATAAATAGGTCCCCCATCCTTCATTTGTAACACACACCACAAGAGCAACTCTCTCTATACTTCCAAGATGTAATGTTAGTATTAGAGTGGGAGTTAGAGTGAAGAGGAGTTCTTCCTAGAGTTTGGAGCAGTCTTCGAGAGTCTGGTATAAGATATGTATCTCTCCCTTGCAATACTCTCCTTATATTACTTTTATGCAATATATTATCTTCTTTATTCACTTGTCTTGCATAGTCTAAGTGTTACTATTACCTATCATAGCAATGCTTTTGGTTACTTTAGTATAGTCTTAGCAGTGTATCTCTGGTATAACTATAGTAATGTTCACACCTTTGTGCGGGTTCACTGCTCTTCATTGAGTGCTCTAGTTTGATCTTCCAATTGGGAACTAGAGTAGTATATGATAGTGTAAGCATGGTGCTTAGGCTAGAGTATATCAGTGTTGCGGCCTGCTCCTCGGATATGTGGTTGCTAGTGGGGGTGACAGCCTCATCTAGTCTCTGTAGTCTACCATGTATTTGGGCAAGTTCTTAAAGCGTAGGGCCCGCAGCCGTAATGGAACAAGTTATCTTTGTGACTGAAGCCGTATCCACCATGTGTTTGACCGAAGCGGAGCTCCGAAGTGCATTGTGTGTGCTCATTAATCATGTTATGCTAAGTATATTGCTATGTTATATCTAAGAAAGAACCTTTGTGATAAAGAACAACTCAGGATACTCCTCACTCATTGTCCTCCCAGTTAGCTATGCTATCTTTTAGGAGTGGATCTTTGTGTGTGTCATCCTATCCTTTCAACTATCATTTGCCCCCACTTTAGCCTAGTTGGTATACTAATTAGTAGATACATGATGGCTATCTATCACTGTCTTTAACCTTGCTTCCCTGTGGAAATACAATACCCTGAATACTTCCGGGTGAAAGCTATAACGGTACTCCATGCGCTTGCGGATTTATCTGCTTACGCTAAAAAATACCAAAAAGCTCTCTGGCTCCGTTGCCGGGGACTAACCAACCTGGTAGTGATGCTAAGAAATGCCAACAAGCTTTCTGGTGCCATTGCCGGGGAAGCAATTGGTGTAAAGATTTTGGTAGTTACCTTGATGTCTCCTAATCTAGTTTGCCACTAGCTTTTGTGGGTAAAAAAAAGTTTCACCATGAGCCCATGGTGCATGATCATTCTTGAACAATCAATCACCACTGCTGTCGCATAAATAGGTATATGTAAGTACACACTAACTCTATGCAGATGGAGAGAAGGTCGTCATCAGGAGTAAATAAAATCATCATATGTGACGGAACGACTACATTGTGAGTGATGAATAAATCAAGGTATGAGAGAACTAACCCAAAAACATTTTATTCATTCTAATTTTAGTTTCACCACTGCATGTTTACTTAATGCTTCATAAATCTAGTGCTTTCTGTGGGTGGCTCCTAGTCTTTGAGTTGTATTCGGGTGCCATGCCTAGTCTAGGTAGATAGCAATTTCATTGTTGTCTATCTATTCGATGCTCCTAGTCTATCTTTGTGGTAGGCAAATGTTAAATGGGAACATCTCGGCTCATATATCGGCTTTGCCAGTCGGTATGATGATGACCCTTAGATGGGCCACGCTACAAGAAAAAGCCAAAGCCTAGATTTGCATGTTTATCACTCATTTGGTTTCTTTTTTTTGAAACCATGTCATGTTTGTTTAAATACATCCATCCATCCCATTTGCATTGTCCTGCATATATAAAAAAAACTTTGGTTCTCTTATTCATCAAGCAATGGTTGCACATCCATTTGAATCAATCTCATGTTTACCATTAACATAATACCTATATCTATGCTGGTATGTTCTAGTTTGGAAGTACTGTACATACTTCAATAGGCGTTTAAATTAAGCGTGGTGCTTAGGTTAAATAGCCTACCTTAATCAAATTAAACATGATGTCTAGTTTGATTATTGAACTAAAACTACCTGTGTAGACATTGGTTGTGCATATGGACTAACCCATGCAGGAAATTGATAATTTGAGCAGGTAAAAGTCTTCGAGATAAATTCAATGGAGAAGTCATGCTTAGTTGACTTGAAACAATGAGCCCTTACCACAGGTAAATCGGTATGTATCCCATATTTAATTCTTGCATAAGTTTTTAGTTCTGGCATGTTTAATTTCCAATAAAATCATTTTCCTTCCTTGCATAATAAATTAGACAACCATGTTTTATGTTAAAAAATATCTTGCATTAATTCTTAGCATAATAAGCTTGCAATCACTCTCCTAATAAGACCTCCCTTAATAATAATAATAATAATAAAATGAAGGAACATTTGCACCAGTAGAACGTGTACCCTTCGGGTATGCTTGTCGCCAAACTTTGCAAGTTGAACACAAAAAGAATAAAGGGTCAAAACAACAAGGTTGAGACAACTTGAGCAAGACATCATTCAGTGATGGAGTATATTCTAAGGGGTGCTCGAGATCAACACTAGGATTTTAAATGTCGAGTGACATAAAAGTCTTAGTGTGGGGTAGGCCGCATGATTCTCACCCGCCATCTTTTTGGCCTCCGCCATTTTGGCACACTAGTTTGCACCCCCTCTGCCCACTCTTGCTTTTTCATCATAATTAAGCTTGATCCAGACAATGCTAAATGTTAAAATCAAACTTAAAATTCTGCCATGCTCTTAAAAGTTTGATGTGTTGAAAAGTTCCATACACTAAAATCAAACTTAAAAAAGTGATACAAGACTTTGCCAACTCATGAACATGACTTTTAAAAGGATGGCTGGCATAAACTTTATTCCTAGTGCATATACTCTTTACTTGTGGCCATATTTGTTTTAGGAAAATATGTCAACTAAGTTGTTGTGAAGTGAGATATAGTAGACTAAAGGAACCCTATCTTTCTATGTAAGCCTTGGAGATTTCTATTTTCATAAAACATCAAAACTAATAGCCTCACTTCTCCTCAATGGTGATAAATTCCTACCAAAGCCAAATACATGTTCTCTAGAAGTGTATGATAACCACACAAATAGTTGCTTGAGTGTTTTGAGCTTTGTCAAGCCTTGTTGATCTGGGTAGAGAAACTTGTCATGCTTTTTGATCAAGCTCATGCACCCATTTGTTACTTCTACATTAGAAGTATGCAACTTGCTCCATTTTAGACACATGTCTATACCCCCTCTAGCTATCTTTTACCATCAAGTGAGAGGCATGGGCTGTCAAAAAAAAGAAAAAAAAGGCTCCAAAAAAATTGAAGGAGCAAAAGATCCATAGTCAAAAAAAAAGAGAAAAGAAAAGATGATGCAATCCCCAAATGATAGATGATATAATGGAAGCATCAATACCCGCTGTGGAAAAGAAAATATAAAACAGCCATGCTATCCAAGAAGCTAGATGGAAGGTTCTCAAGGAGTCCCACCAAATACCACATTTCTTGATCATTTTGTATAACATGTTTCTCCTTGTGATCTGGGTGTTTGACTTAGCAATATATTCAATTGAATATATTGCTAAGTCCCCCATCCTTCATTTGTAACACACACCACATTGCGAGCAATTGAATATATCCTCACATTGTGAGTAGTTGTTTGACTTAGCAATATATTCAATATATCCTCACACATTCGGAGGACAATGAGTGAGGAGTATCCCCACTAGCTACCACTCCTCACTCATTGTCCTCCTAGTTAGCTATGCTATCTTTTAGGAGTGGATCTTTGTGTGTCATCCTATCCTTTCAACTATCGTTTGCCCTCACTTTAGCCTAGTTGGTGTACTAATTAGTAGATACATGATGGCTATCTATCACTGTCTTTAACCTTGCTTCCCTGTGGAAATACGATACCCTGAATACTTCCGGGTGAAAGCTACAACGGTACTCCGTGCGCTTGCGGATTTATCTGCTTACGCTAAGAAATACCAACAAGCTCTCTGGCACTGTTGCCGGGGACTAACGAACCTGGTAGTGATGCTAAGAAACGCCAACACCATCGCCATGAGCTCCGCCAGAAATCTAGATCCTGAGTATTCCACTTTCGAAGAGCACATCACATGGAGAAAGAAGTGGATGAAGATCACCACCGAGGAGCAATCTCATCAGAGTAGCGGTTGTTGACACTGGATATAGCAACCAGATAAATCCGTAAGCGCACGGATGTCAATGTAGTTTTCACCACACGATAGAAGAAGAAGAAGGCCGACTTTATTACTCGAAGAAGAGTTGACTCTACCAAGCCACAAGAGGAGAGGTCGCCGACATGCCCGACTCATCTCCAAGATTCTCTTCCCTCTCTCTTTCTATCTTCTACTTCTCACTAGGAGAGCCATTGAACTACTACTCTCATGTGGATAGTGACTAATCTAATGGAAGAAGTATTTGATATTCATGGTGTGTGTTCATGGTGTGTGTTACAAATGAAGGATGAGGGACACATTTATAGTGCTCTGGAGGTCGGTAGCCTTGAGAGTGGGGGCCGCCGCCTTGGGCCTAGGGTGGGCGCCCTGGCCAGGGTGGCCGCCCTAGACATACTGTCCACTTGCACCGCCTTTCGATCCAACGGTGATGGATGGCTTTCCTATGTCGGTTTCCTATGACTGAAGTCGGTTTTGAGTCGGTTTTGGACCAACTTTGGTACTCCAAGTGGATGACGGTGGCCCCAAGGATCCATGTGACATCCATCGACCACCATCGGATCAAACCGACCTTGTTGGACGGTGTGAAAGCCATGGCGAGTCGGTCACACGGATTGGTGGTGTGGTAGAGTTGGTTTGGTGGCACGGCCAGGGTGGGCGCCCTGAGTCTAGGGTGGGCACCCTGGCTAGGGTGGGTGCCCTGGCCCTGGCTGGGTTGCTGGCCTTGCCATGTTCCATTCTCTCCATTTGGTCCATTTGCACTTATTTTTGGTACTTTTCCTGCATACAAATATAAACTCCAAGTACAAGTGGAACTAGGTGAATTATAAACATAAATCATTACTTGTGTTGTTGGTTGTCCTCATTTTGATGCAATAATAACGGTCAAAATTAGTAGTTAAGGACCGTCAACAGCGATCAAGTAGCATTCTCTGTGACCCTGAAATGCTCGGTCACCAGGACCCTCAAAGCCGGCGGTCACCGACAGCAGGTGCGGATCCGGTAGCAGGATGAATGTGGCACCAACATGACCTTCACAGAGGAGCAAAGCGCTGACATCCCCAGCACCAAAAGAGGTGTCCATGATGTCCTCCTCTGCTTGATGAAGAAGGTCACGCCACTGCAGAGTCTCATGCCCAACGACCGGCTCTGGAAGGACATCCTTCCCGACTCCATGGTGACTCTACTCACCGCCCTGGCGCGCGTAGTCCACCGGGATGGCTACATCGGCCACGCAAAGATTAAACTAGCGATCGCCCAAAATCTTGACTTCGTCGCATCATCGGCCCTCTTGGTTGTCTGTGCGGAGGTGGCGCCACTGGGGTGTCGTTTCTGCATCATCTGCCAAGAATTGGTCATGCCACCGGTCAAGGTCTCACTGTGCCTTGCTGTAGCAAAAAATTCCACAGCGAGGGCATCACCAAGTGGTTCGACCGAAGTTTGATCTGCCCGGCGTGCAAACATGATCTGTCTACCCGACTTGACCCCATTGTGTAGTGATGCCTCTTGCTTTGCACCTGGTCAGAGGAGGACGAGGCCGCCCCAACGAAGGATGAGGCCACCTCATCGGAGGAGGACGAGGAGGATTCCACCTCGTCGGAGGAGGACGAGGAGGGTGGTGAGCAAGACGACGGCAGGGGCAGCGGCGGCGTCGATCAGTAGGTGCCACTTAGTAGTATAGCAGTTAATCCTTTTTTAGGAAAAACTATAGCAGTAGATCTAGTACTTATTATAAAATGGCCTATGCATTGTACTGCACATTTGCTCTTTTTTGGAATGGACATTTGCTCTTTTTTGGAATGGCCTCGTGTACACAACTAAGTTTGGCCTCCGTTAAGATGTTTGAAGTTTTAGCGCTAAGTTTGACTGTTCGTCTTATATTCATGATCTTGCAATGTTCTTTCTAAAACATACGATTTTGTAATATGCTTAGATTGTGAAGCCTACAAATATAGTATGCGTCTGCTTTATCAACATCCTAATATGAATGTGGTTTTGAATAGTATAAATACATTGTAAAGCTTCTTTATCGATTATCTTTATTGGGACAACGATCATGCAAGTAGAGATTTTGAATATGAGTGTAAAAGAAGAAAGGAGCATTCCCTGCAATCGTTACTCCCATCTTTATGGGACTAGGAGAAAAATCAGCCGCTCCCTCACAATGAACTATGGAGGATACTGTCAGACACATTCAAATTTATAAGGGCTGGACTTTCTTAGGTGTGGAAGAGCATTTCAACACCATTTGTATCCTTGGAAAATAATTCATTGTTAGAAATAATTAGTTAGTTTATGAAAATACATAGTTTAGAAACTTTGTATAATTTATATGGCTTTACATAAGTAATCTCCAATTCTTCCAAAATACAGGCATCCAATGATTGAATGAACACTGTTTCTAAACCCTGTAATCAAAATGTCAAAGGGGTGATGGCAATCAACTGGGTTTCCTCGACCATCGTGTCCTATGGAAGAGCAGCCGTTCGTCTCCGCTCTTTAAATATGACCATAGCACCGACGACTGGGGTATTCTTTCATCATTTACGAAACCATCACATCACGTGCTCCAATCCCCACTCACTACCGGTGGCGAAGACATTGGGGTCAAGGGATCGGGCATTGGTCGTCAGAGAAGTACTCCACTGACTATGATGACGAAGAGCTCGGCGAGGAGGTGGATCAACTGACACAAACCAACGAGGAGGAGGAGGAGGAAGAGGAAGAGGAAGATGAAGAGGAAGGGGAAGAGGATGCAGTGGCGGAGGAGGAGGAGGAGGAAGAGGAAGAGGAAGAGGAGGAGGAGGAAGAGGAAGCAGTGTACATGGAGGAGGAGGTGGAGGAGGCGCCGATGAACATAGAGGATGAGGCGGACATGGAGGTGGAGGACTGCAGTGACAACGATGGCGAGGATGATGAGGGCAGGGACAGTAGCGGCGATGAGGAGGAGGATGGCAGCGACGACTGCAGCGAGGAGTTGGACAACATCATAGAGACGGTTCCACCGGGGTTCCCACCATTGTCGAGGTACCCTCCGCGTGTGTGGAACCATCCAACCGATGAGTTGGATGACTCCACCTGGTCGGACAAGGATGTCTCCTTGTCGTTCGACGAGGACGAGGAGGAGTGTGGCGATAGAGATGATGGTGGGAGCAGCAGAGTTGATTAGTAGGTGCACTTGGGACTATAGCAATAGAAGTACAATGGCAGGTGCAATGTAGTGCACTTTTGTGCTATTTTGGGATATGCTCATGTACCCAAAAATCTCGGTTTTAACTTTTTTTTGCTTTTCATAAATTTTATCTGACCCGCAACACTTGGTATGGAGCTACTCCTATGTGTACAGCTTTGCTTGGTCAACTATGTAGGATATTGTCAGACATGTTCAAATCTTCAACCACCGGACTTTTATACGTATGTGAGAAATAGATTTTTCAACACAAATAAATGGCTCATCCTTTCTGTGTTTACCGGGTGACTGGAAACAGGAACCTGCCCGAATGAACTGAACACCATCTCCATTGGGCTAGTCATCTCGTCTTCTCCATTTATTCCCACGGGCCATAGTTTTCAATATATGTATCATTGGCTGCTGTGGTTATAACTATGACTTGTTGTTTGAGTAACCGAGAGTGTAAAGCTTTCGCTTCTATCTAATCTAAAATGATGAGCCATAATTTTTGAATTTTACTCGAAATGCCCAAATGTCCAGCCGTTGTGTAGATGATTTAGTTGGACATTATATAGCATCATAACGTTCGGCCGGTGCGTACTTGATTTCATAGGACGGTATATATCGTTGTCAGCTTTTAATGTCATAGCAATGAGTAGGTCTGTCCCTCGACTATTGCTGCTACTTGGATTGAAGTGAAATAGTCTGTAAGAATAGACCTATCACAACCTCATTAGTCAATCAAGTTTGAAGCGTGTCATGGTGGTCAAAAGCTCCTTTTCCTGATTCTTCTTCAGTCTACTGCATTCACTTCACTCTCGCCGGGTCTAATAAGAAAGGGGTTGCCATAGCGCTGTCCACTATCCAACTTTTTAGTTTGGCTCAGCGATGAGCATCCAGTTGGTGGTGCAGGTGTTTTCGGTGAGATTGTTGTATGATGCAGAGCCCCAAGCTAGCCACCAATGCCGTCTTAATTAGCCTCGTTGGACGTGTATGGCATCCTAGCACCTTGATCACTAGTAGCCATCGGTGGGTTTGATCCGTGGAACGCCCTTGCAAACATGTGAACTCATTTTTGCTTGTAGGTCGACTGTTGTTACTGCTTGGATTGTACTAGTGAAATACTTCATATTTTTGTAGAAAAGACCTTTAAGTACATGTACCGCACTGGGTCACTCAAATATCAAGCGTGTCATCATGGTGGTCAAAAGATCCTTTCTCGATTCTTCTACTCCTACTGTATAGCTTTGCCACATTCACTTCACTCTCGTCAAACGTCCGCGGAGTGTAAATTTGACCAGCTGGACGTGTAACTCTTGTGCTTAGCTTGTACAGTATTACAAGTTTGGCATGATCGGCTGTGCTAAGAACAACAGCAGCACCGTCTGTGGCAGCATCCATGAAGTAGACTAGTTAGTATATGGATTCCCTAAGCAGCAGCTTCAACCATAGTCAAGGTGATGTGAACTAGGGTTCTCGATCTTTTGAAAGGTTCTAATAACTCTCAATTTGGTGGAATCGCGACACAATTCGATCCGGCTTCCGAACAACTCGGCTCTGAACCCCGCAATCGCAGCACCACGTCTCCTCTGGTTATTGACCGTCGAAGCATAGTTGACCTCACCAACAAGGCTAAGTCCTTTGCCTGCTAATCAAAGAACACAAGCAAGAACACGAAAGAATGCAACCAATTGTAGATGAATGATTAATCTCATGAGTTGGGGTCTCACAAACCGATGGCGCGGCGAAACTATTGTGAACAGAATAATCTAAGCAAAACCCAAAACCTAACGAGAGAGGTGGCGGCTGGTTATAGAGGTCTAAGGGTCGTCGCCACCCCTGGACGCGCCCCCTAATGGGCTCAGCAACGATACACGGCCCAACGGACCAAAAACGGTGACGCAGCACCAGAACAGATTCTGGACACTAACTTGTTTTGATGTTTCCTGATGACTCCGAAGGAATTTTGACCTCAAACCAATGTCATTGGCTTTCTTATGAAATTATCTTTCCATCCATAGGTGGATCATCAAAAACGGAGTCCGGATGCGTCCTGGGCGTCCACTTTACTCCACACTAGTCTTGGACTCCGAAACAGACTCGAAGTCGACTCGGTTTGGGCCTCCACCTTGACTTGGGCGCCCTTGCTGGTCCTCCACGCCTCCAAGCCATCCCTTATGCATCCCTTGGTCCTCTCCATGATTCCTAAGTACAATATAATCATTAGGTAGCAATCTATTCTCAAAATCATAAAAAGACTTCCTTAAGAACGAGCTCACCTGTAAATTTAATTGTTGTGCGCGAGCTCTTGTGATTGGACCTTGAATGTCCATCAGAGTATCATCTTGTGCATTCAATGGAGTGATGTCCTCATCATCCTCCCCCTCTTGAATTGGAGTCGTCCTCGACTCAAGGTCATCTTCTTCTCCCAAATACGGCTTCAAATCTGAAATGTTGAAAGAAGGACTAACCCCGAACTCGGGTGGCAACTCAAGTTTGTATGCATTATCATTTATTTTCTTAATAATTTTATAAGGACTAGCAGCTCTTGGCATTAATTTTGACTTACGCAGCTCTAGAAACCTATCTTCTCTCAAATGTAACCATACTAAATCACCTGGTTCAAGTTTAAGTTCTTTTCTACCTTCACTACCAGCAATTCTATACTTTTCATTCATCTTTTCAATATTTTCTTTAGTGGTTTCATGTAACTCATGAATAAATTCAGCACGTGCACTAGCATCACTATGTGTTCTTTCATTGGTAGGTAAAGGCAAAAGATCAATTGGAGCACGACGGTTAAAACCATACACTACCTGAAAAGGACTTACCTTGGTGGTAGAATGTGTCGCCCGATTGTAAGCAAACTCCACATGAGGCAAACATTCTTCCCACATCTTTAAATTTTTCTTCAAAATAGCTCTCAGCATGGTGCCCAAAATGTGGTTCACTACCTCTATTTGTCCATCTATTTGTGGGTGACAAGTTGTTGAAAACAACAATTTTGTGCCCAACTTATTCCATAGAGTTCGCCAGAAGTGACTCAAAAATTTGGCGTCGCGATCTGAAATAATAGTAGACGGCATACCATGCAAATGAACAATATCTTGGAAAAAGAGGTCAGCAATATGAGTTGCATCATCACTTTTATGACATGGTATAAAATGTGCCATCTTAAAAAATCGATCTACAACCACAAAAATACTATCCCTTCCCCTCTTGGTCCTAGGCAATCCTAAAACAAAGTCCATCGAAATATCTGTCCAAGGGATAGAAGGAATAGGAAGAGGCATATACAACCCATGTGGATTCAAGCGAGACTTAGCTTTTTGACATGTGGTGCAGCGTGCCACGAACCGCTCAACATCTCTCTTCATCTGTGGCCAAAAGAAATGTGTGGCCAAAATAGCAACCGTCTTTTTAGCACCAAAATGGCCCATCAATCCTCCTCCATGCGCTTCCTGTAGCAACAAAAGACGAACAGAACCAACTGGAATGCATAGACGGTTAGCTCTAAACACAAATCCATCATTTATCACATACTTGTTCCACGTACGGCCCTCTTTACAATTCAGCAACACATCTTTAAAATCAGGATCAAGCGCATATTGTTCTTTTATTGTTTCAAGCCCAAAAATCTTACAATCAAGTTGGGACAACATAGTATATCATCTAGACAAAGCATCAGCAATTATATTATCCTTTCCTTTCTTGTGTTTGATAACATAAGGAAAGGATTCAATAAATTCAACCCACTTAGCATGTCGACAATTCAGATTATTTTGAGAACGAAGATACTTAAGTGATTCATGATCTGAATGTATAACAAATTCCTTAGGCCACAAATAATGACGCCACGTCTCTAAAGAACGTACAAGAGCATACAATTCCTTATCATATGTAGAGTAATTTAAAACAGGACCATGCAATTTTTCGCTAAAGTATGCCACAGGTTTACCATCTTGCATCAAAACACCTCCAATGCCAACTCCACTAGCATCACATTCTAACTCAAAAGTCTTACCAAAGTTTGGAAGTTGCAGCAATGGTGCGTGTGTAAGCTTATCTTTTAACATCTCAAATGACTCCTCTTGTTCCTTACCCCATTGGAACACCACGCCCTTCTTTGTCAACTCATGTAATGGGGCAGCAAAGGTGCTGAAATCCTTGACAAAGCGGCGGTAGAAACCTGCAAGACCAAGAAAACTCCTCACCTGTGTGATGGATTGGGGTACTGGCCAGCTCCTAATGGCTTCAATTTTTGTCTCATCCACCTCAATTCCCTATGGAGTAACAACATATCCAAGAAAAGAGACTCGATCCGTGCAAAAGATGCACTTCTCAAGGTTACCAAATAAGCGTGCATCGCGTAAAGCATTAAAAATAGCACGCAAGTGATCCATATGTTCATCCAAAGACTTGCTATAAATCAAGATATCATCAAAGTAAACTACCACAAATCACCCAATAAAAGCCCTTAAAACTTCATTCATCAATCTCATAAAAGTACTAGGTGCATTAGTTAAACCAAAAGGCATTACAAAGCACTCATATAATCCGAATTTAGTTTTGAAAGCTGTTTTCCATTTATCTCCAAGTTTTATTCTAATCTAGTGGTAACCACTACGCAAGTCAATTTTAGTGAAAATTACAGAGCCACATAACTCATCAAGCATGTCATCAAGCCTAGGAATAGGATGACGATATCGAATAGTAATATTATTAATGGCTCTACAATCAACACATATGCGCCAAGAACCATCTTTCTTAGGAACCAAAATCATAGGAACAGCACAAGGACTAAGGCTTTCTTGTACATACCCGCGGTCCAAAAGCTCTTGGACTTGTCGCTGAATCTCCTTAGTCTCTTCAGGGTTGGTTCGATAAACAGCACGGTTTGGCAATGTCGCTCCCGGAATCAAATCAATTTGATGCTCTATTCCTCTCATAGGTGGCAGCCCCGGGGGTATCTCAGCTGGAAAAATGTCCTCATACTCCTGCAAAAGGTTAGTGACAGCAGGAGGTCTCGAACTAACAACATCATCAAGAGAAAACAAAGCTCGTTTGCAAACCAAAGTATAGCAAATATCATCATCAGAAATTTCTGCAAGGTCACATTTTCTTGCAAGCATAACACCACCCTTCAATTTAATTTCCTCGACCATAGAATTAGGTGTGAACTTATCCTTTTTAGGTGGGTAAACAGAATTTGCAACTTGCTGATTTTCAGATTTAACATCATGCAAACTAGCAGCTCGTTCTTTATCAGCTTGTACAATTTCAGCTGGGGTCATTGGCACCAAAGTAATTTTCTTTCCTTTATGAACAAAAGTGTATGTATTACTTCTACCATGATGAACACATCATTATCAAATTCCCAAGGGCGACCCAATAAAAGTGAACAAGCTTCCATAGGTACTACATCACAATCAACGAAATCAACATAGGTACCAATAGAAAAAGAAACTCTACAAGTTTTTGTTACCTTAGCCTTACCGGAATCATTCAACCACTGGATATGGTACGGTTGGGGATGTGGGCATGTAGACAAGTCAAGCTTCTTGACCAAATGTGAACTCACCAAATTATTGCAGCTACCCCCATCAATGATGACACGTGCTCACCGGTTGTTGATAACAAAGAAAATTTGGAACAAATTGTGGCGTTGCAGCTTCTCAGGTTGTTGTACTTGTACGCTAAGCACTCGCTGCACAATGACACTCATGTAGGCTGATGTGTCCTTACTACCAAAGACCTCACCTTCTTCTTGAACATCTTGTTCTTCATCATCATCTTCCACGTCAGAGGCGCTGATGTACCCATCCTCTGTAGCAATGTATGCCCGCCCACTTGGACAGTCCTTTTGCACATGTTCGTAACCATGGCACCGATGACACTGAATGCTAGGAGTGCGTCCTGTTGAGGCAACAGAAGATGCACTCTTCGATGGTTCCTGCACTAAATTTTTACCTGAACCAGAAGGTTGCGCAGAAGAGGTCCTCTTGTTCGCTGGTAGAGGCGCGCGGAAGGAGGATGCCTTGGGAAACCCTGATGATGCTCCCATGCATGGTGTGTATGAGGTGCCAGCCTTGCTCTTGGCCTGCTTATCTTGCCCCTGCAATTCCTTCTCAGTGTTGAAACAACTGGTTGACAGTGTTGAATTCCTTATAATCAACTATGTCTTGAATTTCCTCCCTCAAACCCGCATAAAAACAAACAATAGAATCCTCAGTTCCCTCCACTATGCCACAACGCATCAAACCTTTCTGAAGTTCACCATAATAATCCTGCACAGATTTATGTCCCTATTCTAATCGCATTAGTCTTTTACGTAGGTCTCTATGATACGATGGTGGCACAAATCTATCATGCATAGCAAACTTCAGTTCTTCCCATGTATGAGGTTGGCAATTATCTGCAACTAAACCAGTCCACCAAATGATAGAAAAATCTTTAAATTCACTAGTGGCTTGTCTAATACGATGTTGCTCAGGCACAAGATGGGCACAGAATTTTTGCTCTACTGTCATCTCCCAATCAAGGTATTCCTCGGCATCATAATGTCCCAAAAAAGAAGGTATGGTAAATTTAACCTTAGCATAAGGATCATCGGGAGCATGAGTACGATTACCTCGATGGCGGTTGAAATGTTGAGCACCACTCATACCTGTGGTATTTGTGCGAAGATGATGATGTAATCTATTTTCTCTTGTCGCTGCTCTATCAACATTACCATCAGCATCATATACCTCATCGCCAGCATTGGTGCCATCATTATTTTCTTCAGGTGGTGGCGGTTCTTCTAAAGTAGTTACCCTATTGGTCAGCGTGGACAATCGTTTATCCAATCTCTCAAGGGTGTTGCCAATCTTGAGATCAATGAGTGCAGCAGTTACAGCCTTGGTAACTGTCTCGTTCAAGTCCTTCTGAGCATTGTTTATAACAGATTGTAGTTGCTCTTGGCTGACACACTCTGAAAACTCTTTGGGTGAATTCTCTCCCGCATCACCTGCCATTGTAGACAAAAAACACAAGCAGCAAACGGTGAAAGTTATCCCTAATAATCCTCTACAAATGTGGAGTGGTGCCTCTCAAATTTAGAGCAAAAGGCAACACCTTAACAAGTTCCGACCGGTTCTTACCAGCAAGGCACGGATACCTGAAAGACGTAGTGCTAAGATTACGGGTGTCACAACTTTTGCTGTCCAGAAGTATATGTGGGGCTTAGGAAGGCTGGCCAAAAAATATGTGAGTGGTACACAATTCAAAGACAGAAAGTAATATTGAATTATAGTCCCAATTACTTGTTCTCGTTGCTGGCCTAACGTGTTCCAAGTATCAAATGTGTGTGAACAAGGACAAAGGAAGCACAAGAATGATGGAGAGACAAGTATAAATGAAGCACAAAGCACAATGTAGCACACGCAATCACAGAACAAGCAACTCCTTTTTGTTTTTTCTTTTTTTCCTTTTTTTCTCTGAACAAACTTTTTTTACACTATTTTTTTAAATTTTTCTCTGAACAAGTATGACAAAAGATGCAACCACAAAAATTTTCACATACAACAGAGGTGGAATGTGGTCTACAGAAAATCAGCACGTTCTCTGAAAAGCGTGCAAGAACCTTGTCAATTTTTTTTCTTTATTTTTCTGAATTCTTTTGGCAATTCTAACTGGACCAAACAGGCCGAATGGAGTCAATAAGCTACTGTAAAAATTTTAAATTTTTCTGATAAACGAGTCAAAAGTTATGCCTGTTTTACCGAAGGTATCTCAAGTTATGTTTCTCGGAAGGCACAACACGGCGGCGGCAGTTAGGGCGAAGCGTCCCTAAACTCCAACACCGATCACAGCAGTAGGTATTCAGCTGATGATGCAAGGAGGGCTACGATGCAAGCAACACTGAGCGGTCGGCGACCTATCTAGGGTTTGCGCGGCGGCAAGAATTGACACAAGGCGGCTAGCGGGGCAAGTCGAGTAATATGGTGGATTCGACTTGTTGTTTGGGACGGTGGAAGGGGACAGCGTTGAATGGAAATGATGGGAAAAACACACACGACTGGACTCTAACACAACCTAACCAGCAACAAGACCCTGACCAGGACACAAATTGAACACTACGGAATCTGACAAGAACTATGCAAAGGCCAAACGTGGTTCTGGGATAAGGGAAAAACCTAGACTAAACTGTTTTTGGCTTTTTTTTGGATTAAAGGACGAAGGCGAAAAAAAGTAAACTAGGGTAAGGGCGAACCTGATGGTGTACCTGAAGCTCTTATTGCCACTTGATGTGAACTAGGGTTCCCGATCTTCCAAAAGGTTCTAATAACTCTCGATTTGGTGGAATCGCGACACAATTCGATCCGGCTTCCGAACAACTCGGCTCTGAACCCCGCAATCGTAGCACCACATGTCCTCTAGTTATCGACCGTCGAAGCACAGTCGACCTCACCAAGAAGGCTGAGTCCTTTGCCTAGTAATCGAAGAACACAAGCAAGAACACGAAAGAATGCAACCAATTGCAGATGAATGATTAATCTCACGAGTTAGGGTCTCACAAACCGACGGCACGGCGAAACTGTTGTGAACAGAATAATCTAAGCAAAACCCAAAACCTAACGAGAGAGGAGGTAGCTGGTTATAGAGGTCTAAGGGTCGTCGCCACCCCTGGACGCGCCCCCTAATGGGCTCAGCAACGATACACGGCCCAACGGACCAAAAACGGTGATGCAGCACCAGAACAGATTTTGGACACTAACTTGTTTCAATGTTTCCTGATGACTCTGAAGGAATTTTGACCTCAAACCAACGTCATTGGCTTCCTTATGAAATTATCTTTCCATCCATAGGTGGATCATCAAAAACGGAGTCCGGATGCGTCCTGGGCGTCCACTTTACTCCACACTAGTCTTGGACTCCGAAACAGGCTCGAAGTCGACTCTGTTTGGGCCTCCACCTTGACTTGGGCGCCCTTGCTGGTCCTCCACGCCTCCAAGCCATCCCTTATGCATCCCTTGGTCCTCTCCATGATTCCTAAGTACAATATAATCATTAGGTAGCAATCTATTCTCAAAATCATAAAAAGACTTCCTTAAGAACGAGCTCACCTGTAAATTTAATTGTCGTGCGCGAGCTCTTGTGATTGGACCTTGAATGTCCAGCGGAGGATCATCTTGTGCATTCAATGGAGTGATTTCCTCATCACAAGGGAGTGCAGATGATTAGAACCTATGAAACCATAGCCATGTCTAGCTAGCTGCAGCCTCTGCAAAACCAGGCAAGAGAAATTGCTTCACGGAAGCAGGAGCAACCCGCCCAATTTGCCTCTCGGCTGCTGTGGTTGTGCGATTGATAGACCACACTATGTATAGAGTACAATAATTTGTCTAGCCATATGGTCCGACATTCAAAATATTGATGGCACGGACAGATATGATGGATGACATGTGGCTGCACGCTCGTGTTGTTGGCGTCCAAGCGTGTTTCAACCATAAAAGTGTATCAATTATAAACTCAAACATAAAAGTGTGTCAATCACACCTCCTGCATCATCTCCCTCCCACCACCACACCACATCCCCCTCTCCCGCCTTGCACAACAGCTAGCCCTTGCCTCGCCTCGGCAAGTTCCCCCCACCAATTGCCATGAGGCGCCCCAGGTCCTTCTCAAGGAAAGGCCACCCTGATTCAGTGCGTATTCATACTCTTGTTGACTGTTGGTACCTGGCTTCATGTCCTCATCGAGGAAGCGCGGTGCTGATGTCCAGTCATGGGAGATTGGCGGTCCCGTCGTCGCACTCCCACACGCCGTCTACAATGTTGACACTGGTCTCCTCGTCGCCCTCGACAATGATGTTCGCGACATCAGAAGCGGTGGCCTGCTCAACACCGATGCTCTTGGTGTGGTCCTCCTCGCTGTCGCTGTCGTCCCCGTCACCGTCCTGCTCTTCATCACCCTCAACCATGGTGTTGGTGCCACCGGCAGTGTTGGTTCGGTCGCCAACACCGCTCCGACAGCTGCGGTTTGCCTCGCTGTCTTCGCAGTCCCGCTCGCCGGTGCCGGATCCAGTACTGCAGGAGCATCACAGTGGAAGCTTGTCTCCTCAATCGTCTCTGTCCAGCTCGTCATCCATCTTGGCCACGTCCAGGGAGGGCTCTCCATTGTACTGCCTTACGATGGACTCAAAGGATGATCGTTGCAACGGGTACGCAACTCGTGCCCCCAAGGAGCCAAAGTTGGAGATGGGTGCCCTGGTGTGCCCCTCCTACTCGAACACAGATCCCCATGTTTATTTAAACCAGGACGAGATCATATGCACTGTCGAGGGCCAAAAGCCCCCTAGAAGGTGAGTACACCATCATCAAGAACATTTGCCACCATCACAAACTGGCGAGGAACCAGGGCTGGAATTAGACTACTGAAGGGATCCTCTAGAGGGACCAGTGGAGGCGTTGGATTTTGTTCGTTCCTGTTGGCACCCTCGTTTCATGTGACTCACTTAACATAGAGCTGTGTCCTGTGGGATGGCACATTTCTCCTCTTATTATGTAGATGATGGCATGGTTATTATGTATGTCTAAACTCGTAACATTGCTATAATCCAAATTTATATCTCCCTTTGTTCCTGAATAGTACATAGATTTCTCGAGTTGTGGTAAGTCAAACCCCGTCGGGAAGGAGTAGACTGCACCCCCACCTTTTAATTTAAAGATGATGCAGGCTCGAACCTAGATCTCTGGACTGACGCAAGCTCTAGTTTCCAGTCGCCCAAAGTTTCTGTCAAATTATTATCATTAGAATTAAAATGAAATATTTTTGCTATTCTCTAATTATGCATGTAATGTGCGCATTTGTGGAAACAATTTCACTGTAGAGAGTAACGTTTAACATTCTTGAAGAACACGTGGTTGTTCGAGCACTGTAGATCAATGCCTGGTCGGACGTACCCATGTTATCATAAGGGTAACTTATTCCATACGAACACTTCTGTTTGTAATTCATTTCAAGTACTACGCATATTTCTCTTGATCCACGCAATTAGTTTCTCCATGCATTGTTCTCTGAAGGTGTGGTCCCACCATCGTCCTGCATCAGTTGAAATTACCATCGGCCATGCTCGTTCCCTTCTATAAAAACTGAGGAAACAGAGAGGAGCTGGTATAGTTTCCATGTAGTATTGCGAGCTCACCTTTTCCTGCCCTACCACCTCGTTCTTCAAGATTCAACCAAGGCGTAGGGACCAGTGGAGAAGGAGAGGGTGTTCGAGGCCCTTCCGCGAGGAGAGCTGGGAGGCAGAGGGGTCGCCTGTGGTTGCTGCCGCAGCGACTGAAGGGAGAAGGCACAGCTCGCTGGTATGGCAGTGTCATTACCATTTTTTTCTTTTTCTTTTTTTTAATTTGTGTGGCACCGCACTGTGTTGGCCGGGTTTTCTCATTTTTCCTCATTTAGCCATCTAGGAGTAGCTGGCCGCCGCATGGGCCGACACGGCGGATGTGCGCCAGCCAAACGACGGTCCGTTTCAGCATGCAGCGGAGGCAACGCTTCTCCATGATGAATCATTAGAGGATAAGTTTTCGAGTTTCTTTTCTTCCATTTTTTCAGCAGGCGAGGCGATTTGCCCATGCGAAGATTTGAATCATCCTGTATATTTGGGACCACGCCTAGGAGTGCCACTAACATGCTTTCAAAAAAAAGCAGTGCCGCCAACTTGCTCTGAAAATTGGATGTCTCGATTTTTCCCTCGGCGCAGGAAATAGGTTCATCAGAATATCGATTTCATCCCAGGGCATTTGTGGTATTGTGGCAGAGTTGCCGTCTCCTGCCTCCACCTCCATTCTAGTTTTGGCACAGTGTCTCCCACTCCAGCCGCCCCTCCTAAATCTGCTCGCTCTCTCTTTAGATCTGCAATCTCCAGCTGCCTCGTCGATCTGCCACCCCGCTCTGTTTCCTAGGTGCCATCGGTAAAGCTGCTTTGCTCCCTATCCACTCACCAGTCGCATCCTCTCATACCATTCCCAACCCTTGCCGCAGGCGGATCCCCTTCCAGTTCAACAGTAGGTCAATTCAAAGAGGAAGTACAGGCCTCGACGATGGAACAGGAAGGATCCAGTTCCCTATCTTGGCACCGTCACCAAACCCTAGCCAGATCTGGAACTAGATCTGGTACCCCTAGCGTCAATGACTACATCATCATCTCTGCGACCCTGATGGCAAGTGTATCTAGTGAACACGGGGGAACAAGTATACAAATTCCTTCTATGACATGTATTGTATTGTAGTTGTTGAACCTGGGGTATGTAGATAGCCATGTGATTACTCCTTTGTTATTTTGACATTCACTACAAGCATTACTTAATAATTGGTTTTGTGATCTACATAAACAGCCACTAACTGGTTACAAAAGATGACGGACAGAACAAATGACTATGCGAGCAGAACCTAAACCATGTGAGGTACTTGAGGGATTTAGTGAACCATGTGAGGTACTTGAACTACTGTTTGGACAACAACAATGCAATTTGTACATGCTTGCTGCTTAAGTTTTTTCCCCCAAACTTTAGGTTTTGGCTCCAAGAACCCATAGAGGACCTGATGAAGAAGTTGCCGTGGTGTTCTCCGACAGCTTCAATAGCAGCGGCAAAAAGGGCCCGAGCCATACTGCTAGAGAAGCAGTTGTAAGTACCTTTGTTTGCTTCATTTGAAATTTGTTGAAGCAGTTGCAATAAAAGAGGCAAAATCACCGGCAACCTGATGTGGCTTCATCATTTAATTTGAAGTTGCAGTTTGCACAAATCAATATAGTACCTATGCACTGTGCTTATGTAATCTATACCAGCAATAGGTTGAGGAAGTCCTCTTCCACTGTGTGTGAAGCCAAGTATCCGTAGTACTTTGTAGTAGTCATGTGTGTCTTTGTTCTGTGTTGAACTCGAGTCATCTTAATTCCATGTCTTTGGAAGATTTCCTGAATTTGTAAGAACCTTCCATCAAGGACCTTCTTGAATCAGAATTTGGATTTTCTAATCTGAACTATTGACTAGGTAGCAGAGTCAGTCATCACAGACCAGCATTACTTGTTATGTATGAAATAGTCTATTTGGTTTTTGGTTGAAGTCATCTTGAACTACCTGTAGCCTAATGTTTATTGCTTGAATTTCGCAGGAAGCTATGGAGACTATGCGAGCAGAACATGTTGCTCATGGGCAGCAATCGATGACTAGTCCTGATGCTGCTTCCAAGGTTTGCATTTTGTAGGAAGCTACTGAGACACTGTGAGTAGAACCTGTTGCTGATGGGCAGCAACCAATGACTTGTGCTGATGCTGTTTCGAAGGTCCTCTACATAATCTCTTGTCTTTTTCAATCAAAGTCCTCTTCCAATAACTGTATCCTAATGTTTAGTGCTTGGATCTCATAAGAAGCTATGAAGACGCAGTGTGCAGAACCTATTGCTGATGGGCAGGAACCAATGACTAGTCCTAATGTTGTTTCCAAGGTTCTCTGTGTAACTCATGGGTTTTGGATTGAAATCTTCTTCCACTATCTGTAGCCTAATGTTTATGATTTGATTTCACAGGAGCCTAGGAGACACAGCGAGAAGAACCTTTTGCTGATGCGCATCGCCTAATGTCTGATGCTGATGTTGTTTCTATGGTTCTCTGCCTAATCTCTAAGGATTTGAATTAATGTCCTCTTCCACTATCTGTAAGCTAATGTTCACTGCTTGCATTTCGCAAGAAGCCACGGAGACACTGCGAGCAGAACTGTTGCCAATGGGCACCAACCAATAACAAGTGTTAATATTGTTTCCAAGGTCATCTCCCTAATCACTAGGTTTTTCCATTGAATTCCTCTTCCACTGTCTATAAAACTGTAACCTAATGTTTATTACTTGAATTCCCCAGGAAGCTATGGAGACTATGCGAGCAAAAGCTGTTGCTAATGGGCGCCAACCAATGACAAGTGCCAAAGTTGTTTCCTTGGTCCAACACCTCTCCAAGTCCAAGGCCCCCTCTAGGTTCAATGGCAATGGCCCTTTTGGAAGAAAGTTGGAGATCGAACAAGATCCACTCCAACAGAGACATCAGAGGAGAGACTGCTTCGAGAACAGATTGTTGCTGAACATGAATATTCTGCTTTCATCACCAGACAACTAGATGAAGTAAAGAGGACCGCAGAAGAGACTTGTATGGAGTTTGAGGAGTTCAAGAGAACACAACGGGAGTATATCGATAAGCTTCGTGAGGTTATCATGTTCGTCGCCCAGTCTGGTAACCCTCAGTCTTCAACTCCTGTGGGCTCGGTTGAGTGAACATTTGTGTCTTGATGTGGATTTGTGCTGGTTTGATATGGCAAAACTGTCAGTGGCCTGTTGATGATGATTGAACTAAAAACTACTATAATTTGATAGTCATGTTGAATAATTATATTGTCAGTAGTTAATATTTATGGTGAATATGCCATTGTGTTGAATTACTTCTGTGACAAAATGGTATTTGAGTGCATGGACGAAACCTGACAGGTAACGTGGGAAAACATGCTTGCAACACATTGATGAACCAGTATTCGAAACATGGATGACTGCTATCGTGAGCCGTCAATTAATAAGAAACGAACACGTGGACAAAAAAACGCTACATGGTTCAATGAACGACAGACACAAGTGCCTGTAAAGCTCTGAAAGGTGGCACAACATTGGCATGACATGTGGTCTGGTAAGAATGTCAAACATGGTCCATTTGGAATGTGACACATTTTGCAATATCAAACAAACACGTGGTCCAATAGTAATTTGACACGTGCCCAATGAATAAACTGACATGTGATCCTATAAAACATGAAACCTGATCCTCTCGTAAAGTGACACGTGATCCAGTTAAAACACGACACATGGTCCAATAGGAGAAAGATACATGGCAGAACCTGAGGGCGCCACATCATTCTAGCTATGTCGCCTGACTATAGCCACCTCATATATCTATAGCCATGTCAGCTGACGGTGTCCATGCCAACATACGTAAATAAGAGTGACGTGAGTTCTACGACTATGGCGTTTTGGTCACAAATTTATCACGGAACTAAAATAATGACGAATATCACACCTACCATGACAAAAATAGTTCATAATGGTAGGTCATATCTCTACTAGTGGATAGAGGTGGTGGAGAAGGCTGTGGTGGTGGGGAGGATGATCAGTTTTTTGATGTAAGGGAGGATGATCATCATCAAGAGAATGACATGGACGAAGAAGAAGAAGCAGAGGACTTCCTGGATGACATGTTATGCCATGTTGAACAAGAATTACTTTTGAAAGGGCTAAGCAACTTGGAGACTATTGAGAAAGCAAGGAAAGAACGTCTGTACCCACAGGAAAAGAGATGTGAGAAAAGGTGGTCACTACTACGTTTTGAGCTGGACATACTGATTTTGAAGGCTAAGTATGGCTGGTCTGATAGGAGCTTCAACGAACTATTGAATTTGTTGGCTGTTGTGCTTCCAAAACCAAACTTTGTGCCCACCAACACATATCAAGCGAGGAATATCAAGCTGAGCAATGAATACATGTGTGTCCAAACCATTGTATCCTTTTTTGTGGGGATTATTTCAAAGACCTTGATAAATGTCACTACTATGATGCTAGTCGATACAAAAAGAATGACAACTGTAGTAGTGATGTAGCTAGTGGTACTGTCAGTGGGAAGAAGAGAAAAAAGGGTGGAAATAACATTGTGCAAGAGGATGATAACACCACATTAGCTCCTGATGATAGTAACCAAAGAAAAGTCCCTGCATTGGTTTTGTGGTTCTATCGCCGATTGATTGCTTGAGACGTTTATTCTCAAACCCAAGGGACTCACAGCAGATGCGATGGTGGGCATCGGCAGATCACAAGAAAGATGATGGAGTGCTACGTCACCCATCTGATGCACAGCAGTGGAAGGACTTTGATAACAAGTACAAAAATTTTAGTGAACATTTGAGAAATTTAAGGTTTGATTTGAGCACTGATGGAATGAATCCTTTCGGTGACAGGGCCAGCACACACAGCACATGGCCAGTTCTCCTGTCAATATTAAACCTCCCTCCATGGTTGTGTATGAAGAGAAAGTATTTGTTGCTGACCATTTTAGTATTAGGGCCAATACAACCTGGCATCAACATAGATGTTTTTCTTGAGCTGTTAATGGAAGAAATGCAGAAACTATGGAGAGAATCAATTACCATGTGGGATGCTCTTGTGAAGAGTACCTTCGATTTGAAGGCCATCATATTTGTTACCATCACTGACTACCCAAGACACTTTTCCCTTTTAGGACAGATCAAAGGATTCATGGGATGCCCAGAATGCTTGGATGACACTGCATCTCAGTTCCTAGATAACTCAAAGAAGGTAGTGTACATTCGTACCACGGTAAGAAGATGATGAGATACTTCATTGGTGGTACCATTGAGACAGGGTATGCACCAGATAGGCGGGATGGGCACTACGTGTTTAAGATGGTGAAGAATGTCAAAGTCATTTATGGTAAAAAGACAATGGATGGCAAGCCCAACAAGACAGACAAGCCTTTGATTGATGGCATGTCATTCAAGAAGATGTCCATCTTGTACAATTGCCTGGATTACTGGCCGGATTTGACCATGCGCCATGCCATCGACAGCATGCACATCAAAAAGAATGTGTTTGATACCTTGATGGGCATTCTAATGGATGCTAACTCGAAGAAGGATGGAGTGAAGTCATGGGAGGACCTAGTAAAATTGAAATATAGACCAGAACTTCACCCAGAAGACAAAGGGAAAAATAAATTCAGCCTTCCTGCAGCTAGCTACAACCTAAAAACTGCTGAGATATGAGGAATATGCACAAGCCTAAGGAGCTTAAATGTGCCAACAAGTTTCTCCTCCAACATCAGGAGACTTGTCTCAATGAAAGACTTGTCATTAAAAGGTTACAATGCTCATGATTTCCATATGATGTTGACAGTGTTCCTTCCTATTGCTATTAGGGCTATAAAGCCCATATACGTGAAGATGGTGATCACCCGGATGTGCTACTTCTTGAATAGAATTGGGCAGAAGGAGATCCATGAGGACAAACTAAAAGACTTAAAGGATTTCATGGCAGAGACTATGGGCCAAATGGAGCAGTGCTTCCCACTAGCTTTTTCAATATGATGTCGCACCTCATGTTGCACATGGTTGACCAGGTGCGGTCACTCGGTCCTATGTACTTGCATGAGATGTGGCCATACGAGAGATTCATGTCAGTTCTAAACCGCTATGTACACAATTGTGCTCACCCTGAGGGATCCATGATAGAGAGATATTTTGCTAAAGAAGTCATTGAGGCTTGTCAAGATTACTTACAAGAAGAGGATAGACATGCACTTGGTTTGCCTGTATCTCGTTATACGGGTAGATTGGCAGGGAAAGGCAGCAAGGGCAGAAAAACACTCATCGACAAGGAATACACTAATGTGGCAGAAGCACACTCCTGTGTGTTGCAATATTCGAGTACTATGGAGACACTAATCGAGCAACACCTTGCGCTCACAAGAAATGCAAATCCTAGGCGCTCAGAGCAATGGGTCGTTCGGGAGCAGAAGCATCACTTTTCTAAATGGCTTCAGGAACAAGACTTACCAGAAGATGAAACCATAAAAGCATTAGCAAATGGGCCATTGTCCCAGATCACATCTTGGCAGGCATATGATGTAAATGGATACACATTCTATACCAAAGCTAAGGATTGCCAGTCTGTGTGTCAAAATAGAGGGGTTCATGTTGAAAATGTCAATGCATTTGGGAAGGCTGAGACACACTATGGGTTCATAGAGGACATATGGGAATTGGAATATCAATCAGATATACATATGGTCATGTTTTGGTGCCAATGGGTCAAAAATCCAGGAGGCATCGAGGTCGAGGATTTTGGTCTGACACGTGTCAACCTAGACAATGTAGGTTACAAGGACCACACCTGGGTTCCTGCTGATCATGTGGCACAGGTTCTCTATCATGTTGATCCTGCTAAACCAAAGATGCACGTGGTTATATCTAGGAAACAAAGGATCCTGGGAGTAGGTGGCACATAATATTTGGATGAGTACAGTCACTGCTGTGAAATCCAACTATTCACTGACCTACCAGACAAGATAAAGATTATAGAAGACAAGCTACAAAAGGCAGGTGTCGTCATGTACCTGTGTACTGATATGGAAGCAAGAATTGTGTAACACATCTTAATTTTTATTTTCTCTTCTGGAACATTTGTAATAATTTTAAGACCATGTAGCACTAATATACGATGAACTTATATATGTATTGTATTCCTGGTCCATTGTGCTATAAAAATTGCTATCTATTGTGCCACCCTCAGTCCCAAAATTAAAAAGACAAAGAATAAAAATTTTGGATCCATGACGGTCCAGCCACAGAGAAAAGAAACAGCCAGGACTAAATACAGCAAATAAGCAAAATCAAAATTTTGGATCCGGACGGTCTGGGGGCAAGGAAAACAAATGAGCAGAACTAATTGCGGCACACAAGCAAAATCAAATGTGTACACACGTGACAGGTTTTCAGGAGCACCTCTCACACGCGTTCATCTTCTATCTTCTGTTAGTCTATTATTTTACCCCGGTGTGGACGCTGGGTTCCTGCTGATCGTGTGGCACAGGTTCTCTATCATGTTGATGCTGCTAAACCAAAGATGCATGTGGTTATATCTGGGAAACAAAGGATCCTAAGAGGATTTCGATGAGTACAGTCACTGCTATGAAGTGCAACTATTCACTAACCTACCAGACAAGATCAAGATTAGAGAAGACAAGCTAGAAAAGGCAGGTGTCATCCCGTACCTGCGTACTGATATGGAAGCAAGAATTGTGTAACACATCTTAATTGTAATTTTCTGTTCTGTAACATTTGTAATAATTTTAAGACCATGTAGCACTGATGTACCAATGAACTTATATATGTATTGTATTCCTGGTCCACTGTGCTGTAAAAATTGCAAAGAATAAAAATTAAAAAGATAGAATAATATTGGATACATGACAGTCCGTCCACAGAGAAAAGAAACAGTCAGGACTATTTGGTGCAAACAAGCAAAATCAAAATTTTGGGGCCAGAAGGTCTGAGGGCAAGGGAAACAAATGAGCAGGACTAACTGCGGCGCACAAGCAAAATCAATACACAGGTGGCAGGTTTTCAGGAGCGGCTCTCGCAAGCGGTCGTCTTCTATCATCAATTAGTCTATTGCTTTACCCCGGTACGGATGCTAGGTCAACATATCTTCTTTACCACACCACAAGGCAACAGTGCGAGAGGCATATCTTCTTTACCACACCACAAGGAGACGACGGTAGGCGCGGCAAGGAGGCACCAGGCCGGTAACCGTTGGTACGTGGAGTCACTATATTTTTCACTCCCTAATTTGGTGCATGTGTTAGTCTTGGATCGATCCGTATAGATCTGATCTTGTTAAATATGACCCGTACTGATTTAATCTTGTTAAATATGACACGTACAAATTTGATCTTGTTAAATAGTGCTC
This sequence comes from Bothriochloa decipiens, assembly GCA_023333625.1. Taxonomy (NCBI): domain Eukaryota; kingdom Viridiplantae; phylum Streptophyta; class Magnoliopsida; order Poales; family Poaceae; genus Bothriochloa; species Bothriochloa decipiens. The sequence goes on along the minus strand of CM041643.1, from coordinate 26,766,084 downwards.
GTGATATGATTGCAGATTTTGACGCATACAGATCTGATTATGCTCATGATATGATTACAAAATAAATTATCATTTTTGTCTAATATTAATTCAGGAGAAGACATGGCCGCACAGGTACCTCCACCAGATGTCATAGGTGTGCATGACTATGGATTCAAGCATACTAAGCAACAAGTGTCATCTGTATAAAATTTTATATATTATTTTTCTAATCTATATATCTGATGAATTCCAAATGTAATCATCTAGACAATTGACCCGATCCCCTGGTTTGAAAAGACACTCTCACACTTCGGTGCGGAAAGTGTACAAGTTCAGAGATTCAACCCTAGTCCTGTGCCGAGCGAGAAAGGTATTCAAAGTTGAATTACCTTTTCTATGCCAGTTATGTTACCGGGACAGCCCAATTCTTCTATAGTCGTACCAATCATGGAGATTAGCAAGCCGATGCCCTACAAGATCATGGCGGATAAACATGCTATGTTGGCATGTGTATTGACACTTGCCAATCTTGGGTATGAAATTCCTTCATTCTCCTCCATGATGCTTCGATCTTTGAATGAGGGCATCTATGATGTTGCGGGCTTTTGTGCAAACATTGCAGTAAGGAACAATAATAATGTGGTAAAGCTCGACAAATATTCTATGTTTATTCGTATGATGTCTATGTGCACATTCTTCTTCTCATGTATCTATTTTTTTCTAACGACACTTTTCAGCTTCACCAGTATGACTTGACCTATGCGGCATGTAGCTTTGAAGCCATTCTCAACCAGGTCATTCCTCGGTTGGGTCCATTTCAATGGAAGTATGATGGGCCAACATGGACTACAAGAGGATTCCAGGAACATGTGCATGTGACAAGAAATTCATTCTCAGATCGAGGTCCTTCTCCACCACTGCTAACCACCACTAGTAGACCTTGCTCATGATCTTGCGAAGCAAGGAAGAGTGCACTAGTCCACACGCTGCTCCACATCATTTTTCATCTAGACTATGCTATTAATGATCTGCACTTCTCCGAGTACATGCTAACCACCACTGCTAACCACCACTAGTAGACCTTGCTCATGATCTTGCGAAGCAAGGAAGAATGCACTAGTCCACACGCTGCTCCACATCATTTTTCATCTAGACTATGCTATTAATGATCTGCACTTCTCCGAGTACATGGCAACCCGTGCTGGTGTTGAAGATTAATATGTAATTTACTTACGTTTGTATAAACCTTGTTACGGTGCACTTTGGTTTGTTGTAATTTACTTATGTTTTGTATGAACCTTGTTATTATGGCTTGTACTCTACTAAATTGTTATGGTTTCTACCATGGTTTTTAAGTTATGTTGGTTTCATCTTTAACTCTCATTTCATCACAGGTTCGAATTGAGTCTGGCGTACACATATTTTTCAATGTCGGATAGTGTTGCGAAGGTTCATACTAGTTTATAATATAGAAATCCATGACCACAGGACGGTCCTAATAGAAATGGAGTACCAACGCTGGACACAAATTTTTAGTTGCCTTTTGGGCTACGGTACTGGTTTCACTTTTATCAAGTACCCTGACAATCATATCGCTTTTGCTCGTTCCCTAACTACCCTGTGCCCCCACCGTTGCGCTCGCTGTTACCCCCGCGGCTGTTCAGCGCACCACCCCCCACGGCTGTTCCGCTCATCACCCCCCGCGGCTGTTCCGCTCACCATCCCACGCAGCTGTCCCGCTCGCAATCCCCGACGGCTATTCCACTCGCCATCCCCATCGCCAACACCGAAGCCGTTGCGCTCGCCATGGCCTTGACCCGCGAGCCACAGCCGGTCCGTATGGGCGCATCGATCTGTGCTGCCTACGGCTTGTAGCACCACTGACACCCTGCCCACACCATCGGCTTTCGTGTGCACGCTGCCATTGCGCGCATTCTCACACCACGGTCATGGGCCAGCAAATCAACTAAGGAAAGTGATGTCTTAGCTCCCGTAGATCATGCATGCTACCTGTTCGATGACATGCTTGTATGCTGTTTATGTTGTTTAATCTAATCTCATTGCTTTCCCAAACTAAACTCTTGCAGATGCCACAAAAGGGAAAGGAAAAGAATGTTGGAGAGCAACCAAAGAAGAAGAGTAAGCCAGAAAAGCACTGACTCAGAGAGGAAGATTCTAGAAACGGTTGAGATCCTCCAGGTAGGGGGACCCATGAGGTTATTCCGGATGGAGCGGAGTCACCACAGTATACTAACGAGCAGATTGCATGGATGGAGAACTACCACAGGACACACTAGACATCTATGTTTGCACCGGATTTTTGTGCACCTTTTGCATTGGAACGACCGGGCCCCAGAACTAGAGGAGGTTCAATTTCTGCACTTAGTGCCATGAAGAGGAAAATAATTGAGGAAAGGGCAAAGAAGAGAGGCCGTACATTCCATGACTTTATGAAATTTAGCTCAAAGAGGATCAGAGACATAAGGTTCTGTGACATTGAGTTATGGTTTCCTCATATCAAAGAGCGTGAAGCCAGCCTGGCGTTTTGGACTGTGACTCAGGAGAGCTTCCACTTGAGCTACCGGACCAGAGGCATTGCAATAGCAGAACAGAGGTGCCTTAGCTGGGATGAACTTGAGAGAGTAGCAGGCATAGTGATCCGCCCCCTGTTTGAGAAGTTCCCAGGATTCGTTCGACTGTTTAGCGAGGTAGACGTGGTAGTGCCTTGTTGGGTACGTCAGTTCTATGCTATAGTTTGGATTGACCCATGGCGGGAATATATTCAGCTAATGGTTCATGATCATATGACACGGATTTGCCTAACTGAGCTCAGAAAGTGTCTTGGACTGGCCAATTCAGATAGGAGGCTGCACGAGATAGTTTATGGTGATGTGAATCCCCTGCGACGTGGGAGAGCTGGTGGTACCTTCCCTACAGATGAGCAGATACGTCCACTCTTCAAGCAGCCCTTCCCTGATGGTTCTCTATGTACACTGGATCAACTGCTACTAGAAGTGCAAGTTCTACACATGGCTCTGAGGAAGACAGTCCTCCCTCATGGGGGCAACCGAGAGTCACTGACCAGATTATAGCAGTGGCTTCTCCTCTCCATTTGGAATGGAGAGGAGTTGACTTCTTGGACTTCATGTTGTGTGAGATTAAGGATGTCATTGCTGATGCTATCAGTGTTGGACGTCAGTAGGTGTACCCTCATATTATCTATTATATACTTAAAGAGCTTTACCAAGTGTATTGTGCCGAGGAGTACGAGGCGAGTGAGAATGTGCTTCTAACCTACCATCCAGCATTGATTGGCGATCGGCGTCGTGGACAGTGTGCCTGAAGAGCCGCTCCAGAAGAAGAGGATGCAGCCCAAGATGAAGAGCTACCAACTAAGGCGGCACTAATGCAAGAGTTGACACCAGATGGCATAATTCATGCAAATAGAGAGATTGACTCAGACTCACCTAAGAGTGACTACCTCACTACGCCACCACGTCGTGCACATGAACACGGGACACCAGGGTCTAGGATTGGCATTGAGGATAGTGACATTGAGGCACATGTTACAGGTGCCCCTCAGGTGACTCCAATGACAGTTCAATAGCCATTAGAGCTTGCCTAAATTCTTAAAGCATTGACTGAGTCAAATGATAGAGCGACCAACAACTCACGCAAGACATCAGAAGCAATGGTCATGATGCAAGAGCAAATGAAGCAGCAGTCACAGGTTCTTTCTCAAGCCCTGACAAATCAGCAGACACAGATGGCTTAGATGTACATAGTGTTTATGGTTGCATAAGTCGGCTTTACAATCACTCAGGGCTTCGACAACCAAACTTGCAAATCGTTGCCCCAATTCAAGGATAGCCTCTGGCCATTTTTCCATCTAGCCAGGAGATCGGAGGTTGCCTGCCTGCACCACCCCTAACCTTTCCTCAAATTACAAACATTCAGACAGGTATGCTAGCTCTCCCGCCAATTGCGGCAACTTGCACTACCATTGCAGTATTGTTGAACTACTGTTGCTCCTACAAGTCAAACATCGAGCCAGAAGCCCAATGCCGGAGCCATCAGGCACGATGACGGCGGCAATAATGTCTCCAACGAGGCTCACAATGGCAGCGAGGATAATGTTGATGACGATGGCAATAATGTCTCTGACGAGGCTCACGATGGCAGCGAGAATATTGTCTCCCACAACCTCAGCCAAACTAGAATGATTTCATCGGTAGTAGGTGAAGACCTATTGATGCTCCTTCAGATAGCATCAGGTGAAAAATGTTACTCCCTACATCCCAATGAATACGCAATTATATATTAAAATAATAAATATTTATGCTAAGTAATTAGTATCATCAGAAAGATCTTTACGTAGGGAGTACCTGCTTAATTTAATAGTAATAATTTTGTTACCAGACCACTCTAGATCAGTACTTGTTAAGCTATTATTGCTCCTATAGATAAGACGACCCTGGAAGATCATAATGAAGACGTCACCAAAGTCTCCAGCCCCACTGACACTACTAATAAGATGACCGGTGTGTATCACAATGACGGCATTAGCAATGTCTCCACCGACCCCACCGACACTGCTAAGACTCACCATGAGGTTCACAATGATGGCAGCACCAATGTCTCGACCAATGACTATGGCAGCACCAATGTCTCCACCAACCCCACCGACACTGTGAAGATGACCCTTGAGGATCACAATGACAGTGACACCAATGTCTCCACCAGCCCCCCGAAACTGCTAAGACTTCATTGGGAGCAGGTGTTTCGGATGGTACCTCGGATGCGTAGTGACACTGCTAAGACTTTGTTCTGCAAGACTTGTTATATTTCTCTATTTCATATGTGACTCGGACGCATAGTGACACCGCTTGGACTTCGTTCTGCAAGACTTGTTATTTCTCTATTTCCTATGAGACTTGATATTTGGCATCTACTTGTAAGAATAATCATTTATGTTCCCTTTTGAGGTTCTGATGAGTTTTCAATAAACATATGTATGACGATACAATAGAGTAATAAATTTTCTGATATCACAGGACAATCACCCAACCAAACATAAGAAAAGACCAGACCAGTATTTAATTGAATATATGAGAATATTACACATAGGACTGTTCGTCGATGCAAAACTACTAAATGCTAGACAATTACTAATTTGGCCAAACCTAAATTTGTCGCCATTGACAATTGTCATAAACAAATGCCTTAACTACAATAAAAAAATATGTGTTTATCTGGCTGCCATATCATAATTCTTACACCCATAGCTAGATTCTCCACAAAAAACCTCTCCATTAAGCTTTCCTTCTTCCTTGCCCTCTTTCTCTATGCATTATGTCTACCAAAACCATGGCTACTATGCATGCTAGTACAACGACAAGGATTTTTGGAACACTTTTTTGTAGGATCATGCTATTGGTGCAAGACTAAGTCCATTGTTTCAATTTTGCATTGCGATCCACGCTATCATAGATATCATCTGCAAAATGTTCACCTCTAACATGAAGTCCTTTACATGTAATGACAAACATGACAAGTTTGTGGGCAAACAATTGTAATTTTAACCATAAATCAATATATAAGCCCTGGACACAAAAGTTTTACAAAATAGTGGCAAGGAGTGTACCTTAGCTCTTGGCATTTTGTGCCCGCCATATATGGGTGGCCCGACAAAATCTACGAAGTCCATCTCTATTGAAAGTTACATCACTGGACAGTCATCGGGTGGACAGAAACAATGGAAGTCTAGCCTGGTTCAGTTGAGCATTGTCGGATAGTCAGGTTTGTGGGAACAAATAGTCTAGCATGCTTAGATCAGAGAACAAAGGCAAATGCGACATTTGGTGGATCAAACTACCATCATCTTGAAGGAAGGACCATAGGACCAAAATGACAGATATAGCCAATCAAATATAGTCTTATCAACGAAGGTGATACCAAGTCATTAACTAGCTTGAATAATGTACGGCTTCACCATCTTTATGGATGGCATCCAAATAGTTCTAGCTAGTTACCTCCTACATGATGTGTTCAACATATATAGAACCACCAAATCTTGTACCAGGAGTACTACTTCCAAGCGATGCTAGCTAAAATTACAATAACTCCCAAATGATGAAAACTAAAAAAGAAATGACAACCACTAGGGCAATGATAAGGGCATCTTTAACTTCAAATGCACTCTGTGTCATCTTTTGATCTAGTGCCGCAACAGACTGCTCATCATTTGGTGGTGGTGGTGCCATGAGAATAGCTTGTTCATCAGGCTCATCATGAAGTGGTGGTGCCAAGAGAACAGCTTGTTCTGCAGGCTCATGAAGTTCTGGTTGTGGCATGAGAACACCCTGACCAGCATAAATGCTTCAGCTCTTGTGTTGTACCTTTTGTGACAGGCTCTGGTGAAGTGGTCCACCTCAGCATGTGCCTTCTCCCAGCTGGTGTACACACCAGGGTGGCAACCAACGGTGACAACATACCACGCCATAGCTTTCTAATTTCTCGCAAATATTAGAAAGAAGAAATCAAAGTTATTTGTTAGCTGTTCATCGATAAAATTAACTTCTTTTGTTCGAAATTGTAAGTTCTTTTAACATTTTTAGTACATCCTTTTTTGGCTATGCATCTAGATATATAATAATATGTCTACATAGAAAAATGGTTTAGGGTTTAGTCAATTCATCAGTTTACTTACTACTTTTGTTCGGTTTGATTACCGAAACCCATCAATTTATTTAAATAATCTCCAAAATCAAAATTTAAATATATTACACTAAACCCAAACCCTAAATTTTCTAAAATAGATTATAGCAAGAAACTAATATATCCAATAGGTACATATGAAAGAAATTAATTTAATTACCGAAAGAAATACATCAAAACATGTAACCATAATTGCAGATCTGGCTTACCACAGTGCGTGGATCGGAGAAGCACGCGTGAGGTGGAGAAGACAATGCTTGCTTGCTGGCTTGCTGAGGGGGACGGGGGACGGCGTGGAGCCACTAGTAGAGATATGACCTACCATGATGAACCATTTTTGTCACGATAGGTACGAAATTCGTCACTATTTTAGTTCCGTGACGAATCTGTGACCAAAATCCCACCGTCGCAGAAGTCGCGTCACACATATGTAGTTGTGATGATCCTTAAGGAATTGTTGTAGAAACCTACCTTCGATGACCAACATGTGGACATCACAGAAGTTTTTCGGATGCGTACATGAGGGCTACGTATGCGTACATTGATGGCGCAGATGGCCGTTAGGCGCCCAGACGGTCGTTTGGCGCCCATGGCGGCCATTTGGCTAACATGGCACGCTCAGGGTCTTCCACGTTTTAGGCTCCTAGAGGACCACGTGTCTAGACATTGGTGAACCACGTGTCAATTTGTTATTGGCACAGGTTGTGTGTTACCATTAGCCGATTTGTCTCTCTTTTATTGGACCATCTGTCGTTTATTTATTTGTTCACTTGTTAATTTTTTATTGGCACACGTTTCGCGTCCCTGTTAGCCCACTTGTCCGTGCTTCATTCGACCATCTATCGGGTTTTTATCTGTACACGTGGCCATCTCTCATTCTGCCACATGCCATTGTGGCTTGCGTCCATGTTTTCATTTGTCAATCCGCCATGTGGCTTCAAGCTATTCAACCGCATGTTGGGTACATAGAAACACACATTTCATGCTATGGCAATTGCACGTGTAGAGCAACGATCCGTTTTTAATCGACCACTGGGCTGCCCTGGATCGTCCACAGCTGACATTCATTTTGTCACAGAAATAAGATGGAATCGTCCAAACACCCATTCGAAAATATCACATAAACTTATTTACATTTCATGCCATACAAACCAGCATGAGTCCACACATCAATCCAGCACATACAAGCACACAGGTCTACACATCAAACCACAAAAGTTAACTAAATCAAGGCCACAGCAGCAGCAGACCTATAGTCAATTACCAGAAGAAATGGCCGCCAACAATTCCTCATGGAACTTCCTTTGCTGTTGTTGCTGTCTCTTGTAATCCCCAAAATCCATCACAATCTTCTAAGCCTTCATCTTCTGTTCAGATAGTTCCTCAATGAGGGCAGTAGAACTAACCTGTTCCTCATAATACTTTTGTTAAAGCATCCTCTCCGCCAATGTATCTGTTGAGCTTGTCTGGATACCAGCATTCTTCAGAAAAGGGATGTTTCTTATGGGTGTTGGGGACTTATTCTTGCCTTGGGAGTCCCAGATGACCTTGCAAACAACATTAGCACTAGTCATTGGTTCCCCCCTTTAGCAACATAGGCGGCTTGCAGACTTTCCATAGCTACCTACGTATGTTAAAGCGTTAAACTTTAGGTACCAGATAGAGGTATAAAGGTAGCAGATAGTGATAGAGGACTTAAATTGAAAACCTAGGAGATCAATCCATAACAACTAATGCATAGGTATTGGCAGCATATTGATGATAGGGAGCCAACAGAGATTACATAAGCACAATGTTCAGGTACCGTATAGATTGGTGTATAATTGCAAATTTCAAGTAAATCAAGCGAAGGTACTTACAACAGCTTCTTTTGCAGCGTCACTAAGGCCTTTCTTCTTACTGGTATGGAACTCCTTGAAGACTTCCACAGCATTAATATCTGCATCAGATCCCTCCTGTTGTCCATCAAGTCCTTGATTTTGTTGTGCAGCCTTCCTCTTGCCCTCCATCTGTTCACATTGCACATGAGTTTCAGTTCATATATATACACAAAGTCCTAGTAACAATACAATGAAACCATCACTTACTAATTTGTGGAGCTTGACAACATAGGATTAAGACCCTGTAGCCTGATGGTACTTAACTTTTGCACCGTTTTGCTTATTCTTCGTAGATACATCCTGTAAAGTCATTGGTGTTACACTGCAGCACAAGTAGACCATAGCAGGAATAGATAGGCATTCGATGGTTTCACACGCACCTTGTTCTTTGCACTAGACCAAGATTTGACAAGGTCATTCCACTGCTTATCATTCATGGACTGGACAGGAGAGCACGTCATGATCTGATCAGCAGGGACTTTATTGTAGTAGAGTTTCTTCAATCTGTAGCGTTCCTACCTCACAGCACACCTAAACACATTCCAACAAGCATCTCTCATTGGAGGGTGATGCTGGTCAAAGGCCAGCTTTGTCTATAGTAGCGTGCATGCAAATTAAATCAGTTCTTAATTGCTCAAGGCACAGTTGAATGTAAACAAGGGGTAGCGATGCATACAAATAGCTTATGTAGAAAATTTTCAAAGTGAACCTTGCCATCAGGTGTCTTGTAATGTTTGAAATGGGTGAAAATTGGTACTTGATCCATGATTACTATACTGGCCACTGAGGCAAACTTGGTGGCCTACAGTGCGTCATGTGGTCGTTCGTTCCCCTTGCAATAGAGATGGGCATCCTCATTCCTCCAAATGCACCAATCATTCCATCAAGCATAAGTCCCATACCTTTTCCCTGTTGTTTCCTCTTTCTTGGCAGCCATTGTTCTACACAGTTTTCATGCATTCAGGTTGTTAATAGATAGTGCAAATTGATTGATAGACATATGCAAGTTAATACCAACCTTGGACAATTTCATTATTGTTCTGTGGGTCAGGGAGACAGTAGCTTGCTCAGAAGGATCCTCTATGGCATGGGTATTGTCATCTAGCAGAATTTTTGTGTGTTATACAAGTAGCCTGGATGTCAAGTAGCTATTGCAAATCAACAGATATAGATATGTAGGTTAATACCAACCTTTGCAGCATTCACTATTGTTCTGCATCTGAAGGAAGACAGCAGTTTGCTCAGATCTCCATCTTCAGCATGGCTACTATCATCCAGAGGTGAGAAGTTGCCCACAAGGCTATAGTCACCTCCTCCTGATCCATCAAGCACTTTATGTTTACCTGACCACCTACAAACACCAATCAACTTAGGTGCTGCTGGCATCACTCGCTTCGTACAACTTTGCCCGGCACCCATATTACCAAAGCCTTTTGTCCTACTGACGAAGTCTCCTCTATGCCTTCCTGGAACCAGACACTGAAGGTTACAAAACAAACATAAGTAGCAAGCATGAGCAGATTACATTGCCACCGAACAAAATACAGGACAGAATAAGTAACTTAACTAGTAGGGATTCTGTCTCAGCTTCAAAGTCTGAATCTATTTCATCTGCTTCATAGCCACCGTCAGCGAACTCACATGGTTTAGGGATATATTCCAAATCTTCGCTTGACTTTTTTTCATTTGTAGGTGACATAGGGTTTTGGCGCATAGATAGTCCAAGTTCTTGCATTTCTAGCTGAATGCTTGCGATATATGCAATTCGTATATCTTCAAAATGATTTGGTTCCTCTACATCTACATTACATAGGCATTTATTAAACTAAAGTTTAAACCAAATGTAAACAATAGAGCAGGGGTGTGCAAATACGTGTCAGCAACAATCATCCCAGGTTCAACCACTAAGGCAGTAAAGAAATCATAAAAAACCACTATAATACAACACACATCATAAAAAGGGATCTTAGTACCTGTTACCCTACCTTGACTGGCTAGTGTTCATTGTCGGCCTCGAGGTCTCATCATCGTTGTGGAGCTGGTGCGACAGGCATTGATGATGGCATACCGGATCAAGATCCGGCTAGGGTTCGGATTCGATGGATCATGATGGGTGCCGAGCTAGGGCATCTGGATCTGGAGTCAAGCTGCTCTAGTGATGGGGCCTAGTGCTCAGAGTGGGGTGGGCTAGCAGCATGGTGGCACTGCTTGAAATTTTGAAAGTGGAGAGAGCGGGAAGAGAGATGCATGCGGCTGGGGCCTGCGAGAGTGGGAGATGGGAGCGGAGAAGGCCTGTACTTGCGCTTTTATGTTGCCACCACAATACCACAAATGCCCTTGTCTTAGGTGAACATATTTTCCACGCGGAAGGGCAAGAGAGACATCTCCATGTTGGCGGGCACGGAGGCAAAAGTTCGGCGAAAATTCAAACCTACGGGTGAGGAGACCGCCCCGTTTGCTCTAAAGCAGAGACCGCCAAGTTGTCAAAAAAGTAGAGACTACCACATATTCCGCATTTTTTTAATAAGAGAAATTAGATTAGGCCTTGGAGACCACCCCAGTCTGCTCTCAGCTGAGGCTGCCACATATTACTCTATGTTTTTCTCAAAACAAAAAACATATTACTTTACTAGGTGCTTGTTAATGGAAATGTTCACGGCTGACTGGTTCCTAAGGCCTAATTTGGAAGGAAGGGGCAAGCACACCCAGGATTGAAAACCCTCCTTAATAAAGAACTAATACAGTGCAAGTAAACAAAATAGCACAATGTCACAAAACAAAAGCCCCACCAGTTTTTTAAGATACGGTTACCCGGCTTTGATCAATAAGAAAAAGTTAGTACTGATTACTCCCCGCTGATTTGGACAACTATTGGGGGGCTTTTGAACTACCCCACCCCTTGTTTTAGATACTAAAGTCATGGATTCTATGGGATTTGAGTTTGTAGCAAAAGAGGGGGAAGCCTCCACCTCGTCCTCCTTGCTAGTGCTCCGCAGCTACGTGTATTTTACGTGACGGACAGTGGTTGGTGGCCAACGATGGCGCCGACTCTCTGGCTATCAGAGTAGAAAAATGCCGTGCTGTGGGGCAGAAGGGATTGTTCGCTCACACTAGTTGCACATACTGTACTGCATGAGTAAGAAAGTCTGACCATTTCAAATCTGACTGCGTCAGACATACCTCACGTTATCCTAATGTTAAACGCAAGAAAGACCGCGCGTTGTATATCTCAACAGCCAGATACCTATCACATCAAACATCATGACATAATGACACACTAATGTAGCTAACACATAATAACAACGTCCATCATTGAGTCCATAGACAAGAAAACAACATTGGTCCATTTAAAATATCATGAGAGACAGATACATCAAATGGATCCAAATGAATCTGACATCAAGGGAACATAAGGAACATAGACTGGTCTACAGATGTACTTTTTTTAATGAGATGTCTACCATACCAATGGACACTATGATGGATGTCATGAACTTCTCTGCGGTCCATGTTGTATGCGATGATTGTTCCATCCTTACCAGCAAAGAAAATCAAATTCCATTCTAGGTGAACTGTAATCACTGTGTGCCTCTCTTGCATAAGCTCACGGGCACCAAATCGCATATTAGTCATTCCAAACAGCTCCTGGGTGCTGACTGTATGCTTCAGTGTCCAGTTGTTAGTATCATAGTCTTCAAGGATCTAGATTGAAAGATGGGTTCTAAACTGAGTGTCATCAACAAGACACACAAATAAGAGACCCTGAGCTTGATGCATGGAGTGTATAGCACCATCAGGCCTATCAATTTTACTCCATTTTTTCCCTCCATATCCACAGCAAGTATCCTGGAGTAGTTAGAGTACCCCATAATGTGCAGACAGCCGTTAAGAACCATGCTTTGCGTACTCAAAAATGTCACATTAGTTTCCTCGCCCCATTGAGATTCCTTGTAGATCTATGCTGTGGTTTTAGATGAGTAGATCTCCACACCTACACATCTTCACTATCAACATATTCTATCACATGGAAGTGCGATGAGGCCGTAGGATCAAAACACAAGCAAGCCTTACCAACAGCATGGCCAACATCCCTAGTGCTAGGCGGCAGTACCTTGAACTTCTTGGTCACTAGATTGCAGACAACATAGCGGTCTCCATTAGACATGTGGCACCAGCATAGGAGGAGGCCGTTGTAGCAATCTGAGACGGATACCATTTCAATGTCAACGGGCAAGAATTTCAAGGAGGGTGGTTCCCCCGTGACGCTGGTGAAGTGCCGATAGCCATTACAAGTGTCATAGAAGAAGCCGGCCATAGTTTGGGGCAGCAGTTGAATGAACATGGGGTCCGAGATGAGTCTTTTCCAGGATTTATAGACCATTTTGTAGGACAACAAGGAGCAGAAGGGGAGGAAGTGGAGGATATCAACAACGATATCGTCCAGGAGGCTGGCAAACATGCCTGTCCTCCTGTTGCAGGCCTCCTCCATTTTCTCAGTGTGTATTAAGCCTCGATTTCCTAAATAATGGCATAACTAAAGAGGAAAATAATACAACAAAGATTCATCAGTGAAATCCACAATAGCCTTGTGCTATAGGAAATACCTGAACATAGAGTAGGAGATCATCCACATTTAGAGTAGCAGGTATATATATGCAATCTAGACTAGCAGTTAGACCATCACAACATCAGCTAAATCAAGTCTAACCATCATTAATTGGCATTCGTAGCAACAAGTGCACTGCAGCTTCAAACTTAGTGGATCAGACGAAATGAACAGTAAAAGAGGAGGAAGGAGACCTGTGGATCGGATGTGTCGGCTCCTCCATGGACGCCACTGCCACCGCGCTCCACCGGGAAATCCCCACCGCCTACCTCCAAATGGACGCTAGAGCCACCACAGCACACCGAAAAGAGACCACCAGAGTACACCTTCCTCCGCCGCCGCAAGCCCAACGAGCAATGGAGAAGTGGTTGGCGTTCAGAGGATATGTTGTCTTTTTAATAACTGCAAAGGCGTGCATCAAGTTTTGATGATGAGATGTAGCACGAGAAACCCATTGTGCGCGTGGGAAGAAGGTGACAGGAAGGGGGATTTTTTCCAATTTGGAAAGAGTATAGGAAAGAAGGATGTGAAGGTGTAGGAGAATATAGACAACTGTCAAAATTTTTGTGAAGGTAAGAAAGTCCGGACCCCGCGCATTTGACTACACCAGACAGTACCCTGCAAAGTTTCCCTATTTTTCCTATGATGCTTGTTACTCATTGTGCATTTACCTCCTTTTCCTATGATGCTTCTTACTCATTGTGCATTTGACCACGTGGTTGCTGTTCATGCAGAGGGAAAGACAAGGAGGGCTAATTTGTGCAGGTTTTGGATTCTGAGCGCTTTTGATCAATTTTCCTCTAAAATCTTGTTGGTGCTGTTCCTTTTGAACTAATGTTGGCGCTTCTTAGCGACAGCAGAATAATCCGCAAGCGCACGGAAGTACCATTGTAGCACTTCACCCGGAAGTATATCAGAGTATGTATTTTCCCAAAGGAACGGTAAATGTTAGTAGACTCTTAGCTAGTTGGCCCTAGAAAAGGTAGTAGGGATAACGCGGGTGGAGAGGATGCACTAAGGCAAAAGACACTAAGTGAAGCTAACCTTCCCACTACTCGTTTGCTTCAAGCACACTGACACACTTGGTCTGCCAAGCGATACCAGTATCAGTGCTATTCTGTGGCCGGACGTGGGGGAAAGCTGGTACGAGTGGACAGGGCTGTCACCACCTGCCACCTACCCATCTACCCGTGGGTGCGCGCAACATACGAAGGTAGACCCTGACTTAGACACCATGTCTATGAAGGTGACTACTACTCTAGCGATGGCCAGGAACTTCTGTCTCTATCAGGAGTCCTCTTACTAGAGCACCCGTCCAATGGACGAGCGACGATCCCACAAACAAGTAGCTTTATGAAAGTAACTCACTTAATGAATCAAAACCAGAATGTAACACAAACCTCTTACTTCAAGTAGCAAGATGGTTGTAGAGGTTCAAGTTGGAGCGAGAGCCGACTAGTCTGGCACTTCATCCACCCTAGGGTAGAACTGCTTCAACCCCGCTTCTACTTCTCCAACTCTTGCCTCTCTCTCTAACCCTAGAATAGTCTAGCTAGAAGCTAAGCTAATGGAAAATGTGGCACCACTCCTTCTTCTCTTTTCTTGTATCAAGTTATATTGGTGGAAGGAGTCGGTGCACCAATTTATAGCTCCATAGGATAGTTCGGGCGTAGCCAGGTATGGAAGGAGGTGAAACCGCCCTTGGAATACCACCTAATGAACCGCCTTCGAAGGATGGGCCCGGGAGGTCCCACCAGGGGGCGGTCGGTCCCAGGGCGGCCGATCCCCTGGCTGGCCCCACTGGCCACCGCCTTTTGGTGGTCGGTTTGGTGTTGGGCCTGGACCTCCCTCGTGGTTACGAATGGATCTAGTTTGGCGATTGAGGTGGGCTTCCTCCTTATTTTCCTTGGATTGCGCCTTTTCTAAATATATTTTCCAAAGTGTGCTTCATTTGTTCTTTTTGCGCATTTTCTTGTGTCAGACCTGAAGTCAAATATACAGCAAAACTTGTGGAGAGGTTAAATAAAAGCCCTACCTCTATTTGTTTTAGTATTTAGAATGATATTGTAAATTAGGTGCTAAGGAGTGCCAACAACTCCCCCACACTTGGTCCTTTGCTCGTCCTCAAGTAAAGTGCTAAGGACCAAATGAGTTCATCCTCCTTATTCAAAAGAATCTACATACAGGTTATTCCAAGCTTCACCTAGATTTATGAACTTCAAGGTGTCTACCAAGTCATCTTAGGTAATTGAAAAATGGAATTGCCTAGATTCAAATCCTCTTACTCTATACCTGCACAGAAACTTGGGTTTTTGTAGATTTTTGAAGACAAAACAAATAGCTTGTGTTCCTTGAGTGATTCTCTCAAATCGCTCATGTATGAAAGTCGTTCCTCTCTAAGGCATAAAGAGGTGATGCCTTTCTTGATCATCCAATCTCTAAAAATGCTTATCTGGAGCTTTAGGTAGGAATGAGATTGATGAGGCATACTTACCCTGCATATGTTGTTAAGTCAAACCCCTAGACCATAACGGAGGGAGTGCGCCATACCCCTAGATCAGAATGTGCATGTGCGTGGAAGAATATAAAGGTGGAAACCTAATTCTAATTCTTTTTGATACTCCATGCGTCATGATTCTCCTTTGAACAAGACTTAGAGAGATATGGGCTATAAAATATATATATTTATTAATTTTTTTGAATGGGTATTTGAATTTTCTTTCTCGTTTATTTTCTTATGCCCCTTGGCATAATCTCTCTCTTTTTCTCTTTTTTTCGCATAGCCCCATATCCTTGTATAAAAAACTATGAATAAGGGGATATCATGATGGTTGATGAAAGGAGTACAATTTTGTCAATAGGAATGCGTGGTTCTTAGAATAAGAATTGGAATTTTTATTTGGTGGAGAAAGTTGCACAACTCTCAATGTAAGAGTTGGCATATTTTGGTGGATGGATGAGGTGCATGTTTTGCGCAACTCTCAAGGTGAGAATTGGCTTTATTTGGTGGGTGCAAGTGAATTCTGATCTTGGGAGCATGAAACATCTCTCAACAGCGGTTGCAAAATTTGACCAAACTCAACACAAAGTAAGCAGCATGTGTGGAAGGTTTCATCATAAAGAATCATATTTGGCCTTGGTAGGTATTTGCTAATCTCTCAAGGAACATGCTATTGCATTTTTTGTTTTTTTGCAAAAAAATAAATCCCAAGTACTTTGCAAGAAGAGCAAGCATCATGTCTTCCTACTATATCTCATTCGTCAATCACTTAGATAAACAAGGGATCCCTAAACAGTGTTCATAGATCTGTAGGAATATTAGCAGGAAATAAAAAGTATGCAAAAATTTCGAACATAGGAAGACATGTTTGATAGAGTATGAAAGACACATCAGTTTAAACTTTATTTTTTATAAAAAAAGAACTTTTGCGTAAGAGGGGGAAAAGTTGCACAAACCAAAATTTTGATTTTGTTTTTGTGCAGTTGAATTGGAGAGTCCTCCCCCACACTTGTTTTCTTTTCTGTCTTTGATTAGTCCATAGTATATATATGTATAAAGAAAACAAGTGCTCAACCAAAAGACTTTATTCCATTGTCAAATCAAATAGGCATATTACATTGAAAGGGAACATGATTTGAAATCAAGAAGATCATGAAAAGGGAAAATGTGTGCCTAGTTATTAGCAGGAGCGTTATAGAGATAACTAGAGAACGTGCTCAACTCCTGCTGCTGATCTCCATAGCCATGGCGCATCTCGTCTAATTCATCCCTAAGTCCTTTCACACTAAGATGAGCCTCGGCTATGCGAGTTTGAGCCCTATCGACATTCATGCGCGTGCTCCTGTTGCTAGCATGGAGCGAAGCGATGGTTGGCCCCTTAGGAGGCTTCTCATCCTCACTATCGCTAAAGAAACCTTTAGGCTGCCCCCTAATAACTTTCCTCACAAACTTGCATTTGGCACCTGAGGTTTCGGCAAAGGGTGCGGGCTTGCTAGCTGGTGCATCACCCTTGGGAAAGAGACCCTTAGCATACCCTCCATCTGGATTGCATACTCCCCTAATAACATAAGAGTGGCTATCCTTGTCGGGAGATGAAAGAGATGGTGCACTAGAGGAGGGAATCACGACAGCATGTTTGCTAAGCCCGCTACTACTAGGGGCCTTCTTCTTGAGGCCTAGAGTGCCGGTAGTTGGATGGGCAGCGGTGGTCTTCTTCTTGGTGCCACCTTCGGGCACATGGGAGCGTGCCATGGACTTCAAGCTTGACACATTGCTGAAGTCATTGCTAGGTGGTGGTAGAAAGGCTAGTAGTGTCTCTAGTATGGCATGAGCTTCGTCTCTCACAAAGGAGCTCTCTTGATAGGGAGCTATGTCTAGGTTGGCTATGGAGCCGGGAGCTTGGATCAACGAGAGAGCATAGCTAGACATGGTCAAAACTTGTAGGTGGGAGAGCTTAGCAACCTTCACAAGAGGGAGAGGAGAATGGTTTGGTGTGAAGAGAGGAGAGGCCTATGGGGGGTTTATATAGGTTCTACCATGGTCTCTGTCGAGGAAACACTTGATCGTAACCTGGAGGTGATACTGGAGTGATCAGAAGGGGTACGAAAAAGATTGGATCTGATCAGGCTAGCTAAGGGGGTGTCTAGTCCCGGGGGCGGCCGGTCCCCTGGGTCCACCTGCTGGCCTCTGGTTTTTGGCCAGGCGCGATGCTGTCTGTGTAGATCCCTATCCTGGTTACGATCAGGCTTGATGCGCGGTGGATCAGTGCGATAGTGTATGAGATAGAGTGTGATATGAGTGATATTTATACAAAAATGCTAAAGATTATACTATCATGAGAGAAAATACCTATGATCAAAAAGATTCTTGTATATGAAAGAAAGGATCAAAGGGGCATTTTGGACATATCATAAATGCAACACTAAAATTATACAACATAAATTATATAATTTTTTATATATTTTTTTATAAATTTTTAGTATACTCTCTAAAAGATACTAAATTTATTTCATCAATGAAATTAGGTTCGGGTTCAAGAAATACCTTGAGACGCTGGCCTTTTACCTTATGAATGTTACCATCGTCGTCTTCTATCGTGATTCTCCATGTGACGACACGTTGATGACGGTGTACGGTCCGTCCCATTTACTTCTGAGTTTGCCTTTCCCGAACAATTTGACTCTTGAGTTAAAGAGCAGAACTTTGTTGCCAGCTTTGAATTCTTTATGTTGGATTCTTCTATCGTGCCATCTTTTTGTTCTTTCCTTATAGAGCTTGGCACTATGGTAGGCTTTTTCTTGCCATTCCTCCAGCTCTGCGACTTGTTTCTGTCTATTTTTACCAGCGGCCCTGAGGTCCATATTCCAAGTTTTGATTGCCCAGTGAGCTCTATGTTCAAGCTCAATAGGAAAATGGAAACTTTTTTCGTAGACCAGCTGATAGGGTGACATTCCGATGGGAGTTTTGTAAGCTATCCTACATGCCCAGAGTGCATCAGGTAGTTTATCTTTCCATCCTTTTCCCATCTCGTTCACCATTTTCTGAAGGACGTTCTTGATTTGTTTATTCGAAGTCTCAGCTTGTCCACTGGTTTGGAGATGATAGAGAGTAGCTACATTGTGCTTGGCTCCCAATTCTCACAGGAATGCTCTAAAAGCCTTGTCGATGAAGTGTGAGCCTCCATCACTTATCACCATCCTTGGTGTTCCAAAGCGAGGTAAGATCACTTCGTGGAACATCTTTCTTGCTTGTTTTGCATCTACTGCTCGGCATGGTAGCGCTTTGACCCATTTTGACACATAGTCAACTGCCACAAGGATGTGCTCACAGTCTCCTGACTTCTAGAATGGTCCCGTGAAGTCAATGCCCTAGACATCAAAGATCTCAATCTGTAAGTTGAAATGGAGAGGCATAGCATTGCGGGAGCTGATGTTGCCTTGCAGCTGACATTGTCGACACCTTCAGATGAATTCTTTGGCATCTTCATACATTGTCAGCCAATAGAATCCGCACTGCCAAATTTTGGCTTGTGTGCGGAAGACTCCATAGTGGCCTCTGTATGGTGCTGCATGACACTTCTCAATGATTTGTACACCTTCGGCAGTTGGCACACATCTTCTCAGTAGTCCATTAGCACAAACCCGATACAGGCAGGGTTCATCCCATAGGTGGTGTCAGCTTTCATATTCTAGCTTCTTTTCGGACGGTGACCATGAGAAGCATGTCATCGTGTAAGAAGTCGTTGATCTCCTGTTCCTACGTGTTAGTGACTTGCATATGCGAAAGATGGTCGGCAATAGTATTTTTACTCCTTTTTTATCTTTTATTTCAAGATCAAACTCTTGTAGCAACAAGATCCAGCAGATCAACTGAGGTTTAGCATCTTTCTTGGTGAGCAAATATTTTAAAGTAGCATGATCAGTATAAACAATTATCTTTGCTCCCACCAAGTAAGATCTAAACTTATTGATAGCAAAGACTACTATGAGGAGCTCTTTCTCGGTCATGGCATAATTAAGCTATGGCCCTGTTAGAGTCTTGCTAGCGTATGCGATCGCATGATGCTTCTTATCTTTGGTTTGGCCAAGGACTGCACCAACAGCATAGTCACTAGCATCACACATGATCTCAAAAGGTAGTGTCCAATCCAGAGGTTGGATGATGGGCGCAGAGATGAGTGCTTTCTTGATGGTTTCAAAAGCCTTCAAACACTCATCTGTGAACTCAAAGGGTGCATCTTTTGCTAATAGGCTAGTCAGGGGTCTAGCGATTTGTGAAAAATCCTTAATGAATCGCCTGTAGAACCCAACATGGCCTAATAAGCTACGGACTCCTTTGACATTCATAGGGGGAGGCAGTTGCTCGATAACTTCTATCTTAGCCCTGTCGACCTCTATTCTCCTTTTGGAAACTAAGTGTCCAAGAACAATGCCTTCTCAGACCATGAAATGGCACTTTTCCCAGTTAAGTACCAGGTCCTTTTCTTGGCATCTTTGCAAAACTTTGTCCAAATTCCCGAGGCAATGATCAAAGGTTTTTCCATAAACTGAAAATTCATCCATGAAAACTTCCATGATTTTCTCAATCATTTCTGAGAAAATGGACATCATGCATCATTGGAATGAAGCGAGCGCATTGCAAAGCCCAAATGACATTCTCCTATACGCATACGTTCCATATGGGCATGTGAAGGTAGTTTTGCTTTGATCGTCGAGATGGATGGGAATTTGGTGATAGCTAGAATACCCATCAAGGAAGCAAAAGAAAGAATGTTTCACCAATCGCTCCAACATTTTGTCAATGAAGGGCAATGGGAAATGATCCTTCCATGTTGCTGCATTGAGTTTTCTGTAATCAATGCACATTCTCCATCCCGTGATGGTACGTTGTGGGATAAGCTCATTCTTAGCGTTCTCAACTACTGTCATTCCTCCTTTCTTGGGAACCACCTGGACAGGGCTAACCCAGTTGCTTTGTGGTATGGGATAAATGATCTCGGTGTGAAGAAGCTTGAGGACTTCCTTCTTCATGACTTCTCGCATCGCATTATTGAACCTACACTGCGGTTCACATGAGGGTGTGCTCGCAGGGTCAATAGGAATGCGATGGGTGCAAATTGTTGGGCTAATCCCCTTAAGATCTTGCAATGAATACCCGAACACCAATCTATGTTTTTTCTAAAATGGCAATAAGTTTGGTTGTCTCCTCGTTAGATAGCTTATCGCTAATGATGAAGGGAGTACTTTTGTTGCCATTTAAAAAGACATAACGTAATCCCTCAGGTAGGGTTATTAGCTCAATGTGAGGTGGAGCTGGCACTTCCTCTTTAGGAAGATCATAGGTTTCTCCTAGGTCATCCTTTTCTTCTATAAAGAAGTCAGCATCTTTTTCTAAGGATGACTCAGGAGGTTCAAAAGGTGAAACCGACATAAGCTCCTCGGACAGGATAGGATAGGGGAGAGGTTGTTCCACCGAGTTTTTAGCTCGGGAGAAAGGAATGGAGTAATTATTCCTCCCCAGCTTAATGTTCAATTCCCCTGTGCTAGTTACATTGGAGAAAAACTTCTCCAGGGGTGAAGTTTATGTCGTCAAAGATATGAAAGTCTAATGTCAAGGTGACGTCTTCGTGCTGGACATTCACGTTGTGAACCAACCCTTATCCTAGTTGATAGGTACGTGAGCCATCTCTTAAAGACAGGGTTGTAGGAGCAAAGTGCTTGTCACTCAGATGAGTGCGTGCAAAGGTTGTAGACATCAGATTTGCTCCTACCATGGGGTTATACAACGTTTCCACCCAATCGTCCTGAATTTTACAATGGATGGGTTACGAAGGGGAGCGAATCTGAATTACTTCAGAAGAAGACTCCCTCTTGTTTGTCCATTCATCACTCATGATAGCTATCAACTCCCTAACGGACTCTTTTAAAGAGTCGGGGCAAGGATTTGGAGTGACATGGACATGGGTGCTTCTTTTGTGTGCATACTTCGACACATTGCCAAAGTCATCAAAGAAATCGTCATTGAAGCATGGAAGATTCGAAGGTTGGAGACCTTCCTTTGGTTGTTCTGGTTCGGGTGAGGGTATCTCAGTTGGTGAAGTTGTTTCGGCCTCAGCCGAAGAGACTTCCTCATGACATGGCTCCGGTTCTATACGGAGGAGTCCTAGTGGAGGAGTGTTTTCTAGGATACGATCTAGAAGAGCTTCTCCTTCGATTGTGGTTTTGTGCATGAAAGATCCTCCAGTGGCTGTGTTAAGTAGTAGGGCAGATTCCTTGCTATGTCCTAACCAAAAATGCTGCAAGAGCACATGGTTGGGAATAGAAAAGTCTGGGCCAAATTTCATTAAAATCGTAAACCTTTCCCAAGCTGCAACTATGGACTCCTTCTCATGTTGCCAAAAGTTGAGAATCTCTTGACGCAGGGCAGCGATTCGGGATATAGGGAAGAATGCTACACAAAACTTGTTTAGTAATTCTTCCCAATCACCAGCTACCTTCCCTATGTTAAGGGCGTACCATTATTTTGCTCTCTCATCAAGAGAGAAAGGAAACTAATTCCACCGTATTATTTCGTGTGACATGCCTGTAATGGCCAGGCATGCACAGAGCTGCTCAAACTCCCTTAGGTGGTGGTATGGGTTTTCATAATCTAACCCTGAGAAGGTTTGTTCCCAAACCATGGCTATAAAAGCCGGGCAGAGCTTGTAACTTGAAGCAGTGATTGGCTTCATGAATTGTGGAGGTTCAACGAACTTGCCCTTAGGAGCAGAAAGTTTGAAAATAATGGTGGGTTGCTCCATCGGAACAAAAGAAGTAAAAGAAAAGAAAGGTAAAAACAAAGGATAAACGGGCAACTAGGTTCGAAGACTAGAAATGATAACCGTTCCTTGGCAACGGCTCTAGAAATGCTTGTTGGTGCTTCTTAGTGATAGCAGAATAATCCACAAGTGCACGAAGTACCGTTGTAGCACTTCACCTAGAAGTATATCAGCGTATCATATTTTCCCAAAGGAACGGTAAATGTTAGTAGACTCTTAGCTAGTTGGCCCTAGAAAAGGTAGAAGGGATAACACAGGTGGAGAGGCTACACTAAGGCAGAAGACACTAAGCTAACCTTCCCACTACTCGTTTGCTTCAGGCCCACTAACGCACTTGGTCTACCAAGCGATACCAGTATCAGCGCTATTCCACGGCCGGACGTGGGGGAATGCTGGTATGAGTGGATAGGGTTGTCACCACCTGCCACCTACCTCTCTACCCGTGGGTGCGTGCAACATACGAAGGTAGACCCTGACTTAGACACCACGTCTACAATGATGACTATTACTCTAGCGATGGCCAGGAACTTCCGTCTCTATCAGGAGTCGTCTTACTAGAGCACCCGTCCAACGGACGAGCGATGATCCCACAAACAAGTAGCTTTATGAAAGTAACTCACTTAATGAATCAAAACTAGAATGTAACACAAACCTCTTACTTCAAGTAGCAAGATGGTTGTAGAGGTTCAAGTTGGAGCGAGAGCCGACAGGTCCGGCACTTTGTCCACCCAAGGGTAGAACTGCTTCGACCCCGTTCTACTTCTCCAACTCTTGCCTCTCTCTAACCCTAGAATAGTCTAGCTAGAAGCTAAGCTAATGGAAAATGTGGCACCACTCCTTCACTTTTCTTATATCAAGTTATATTGGCGGAAGGAGTGGGTGCACCAATTTATAGCTCCATAGGACGGTTTGGGCGTAGCCAGGTATGGAAGGAGGTGAAACCACCCTTGGAATACTGCCTAATGAACCACTTTCGAAGGATGCGCCCAGGATGTCCCACCAGGGGGCGGCCGGTCCCCTGGCTGGCCCCACTGGCCACCGCCTTCTGGTGGTCGGTTTGTTGATGGGCCTGGACCTCCCTTGTGGTTACGAATGGATCCAGTTTGGCAATTGAGGTTGGCTTCCTCCTTATTTTCCTTGGATTGCACCTTTTCTGAATACTTTTCCAAAGTGTGCTTTCTTTATTCTTTTTGCGCATTTTATTGTGTCAGACCTGCAAGTCAAATATACAGCAAAACTTGTGGAGAGGTTAAATAAAAGCCCTACCTCTATTTGTTTTAGTATTTAGAATGATATTGTAAATTAGGTGCTAAGGAGTGCCAACAGCATTAACCACATGGTAAGATGATGTTATCGTTTAGTGTTTATGGAAATACATACATGCCCTTGTTACATGTTTTTGAAATAGGTGTGATGTTCAAGTACCTCATAACCAATGTTTTGATTAGTGTTTTGATTGTTCAATGGAGGCAATTGTACCTTGATATAGTAATTAGCAGGGTTAAGCATTGTTGAGGGTGGTGCAGCATCGGTCGCTTGGTCATTTTTTAGCTCGTTTTGTGGCCCCTGGTGGTTCTTTTTACCTTGTTTGTTGTAAACCGTTGGCAGCGAGGAGCTCATCTCAACAAGTCTCACCTCGATCCAGTGTAGCATGGATGAGACGTAGCTATTCAGTTTTACTACAAAAGCAAGAAAATCTGACCTCTACATATTTGATTGCGAGGACGAAGTGCCAAGGGTTGTCTGTTTTGAATATCTTAGCAATTAATCTGCTGGCGAACCAATAGCTCTACATCAATCACCAACCTGGTGCCTGGTGATCCCATCTGGCAGCGAGGAGCCTTTCTCGCTGCATCCAAATGCAGAACCGAGGAGCCATTGGAGTTGAAACGCTATTTCGAACGTATGAACGTCCGGGCCCTATTTTTTTAACCGCGTCGGACAGCTTCCTCTATGGTTTGTCCTCGTTCTCCTGTGATGCTTGTTACTATGTCATTTATACTAGTTTACGCGACTAACTTACTGTGCGGGCCAACATATATGAAAGCCACTAGTACTATTAATACATGGTTTCCAATGTTGTGACCGACTGCATTCCCTCCTGCCATCTATTATTCGCCCCCGTCAATAGCCCATTCCCAAAATCTTGAAAACAACTCAAAAATAGTTAAACCAAAATTATATTGGTTTCCAATAATTTTCAGGGTACATAAGGCCATTCAAAAATAGAACAAAAGTGAACTACATGCACCCGCCATTGTACTAGTACTACTAGATCTTCTACTATGGTACCAAGTACACCTACTGATCGATACCTCAACCCTCGAAGTCGTCTGTGTCGCCACCATCCACCTCATCGTGTCATCCTTGTCGTCGTCCTCCAATGAGAGAGATGGAGTGATCCGGCATGGCGAGGAACTTGAGGATCGCTTGCAAGAACAGGTGAAGACCCATAGACAAATCTTTCCTACACCACGGGCAGGTAGTTTTCCCATCGAACCAATCTATTATGCAATAGCGGTGGAATGCTTGGCTGCAGCATGGCGTAAGCACATCAAGACCGGCCGCATCACTAGATCTAAAATCCCCCAGGTAGCTGCTGCATTCCTAATGCCCCGGTGGCACCGCTTCCATGCAGAGCATCAAGAGAGCCGAGGACACGATGAACTCCATTACTTGGTCGACCGCAAGCCAAATATTCGCTTGGGCGAAGCAGCCATCCTTGTAGGCCTGGCGTGACAAGGCGGTGAGCAGAGGAACCACTGACTCGGGAAGGATTCTAGCCCACTGCTGATCACTAAGGATCAGAACCTGCAATGGCGGGACTGACCTCAATAACGCACGAAGGAACTCACGAACACCATCCTCGTCAATAGGGACGGCCGTGGCTTGATTCGCGGTGAAGGTCCTGTTGGCATTGTGCCGTGTGTATGGCATCTTCACTGACTTCCAGTGACTGTCGGCTTTGAGGACGATGGAGACCTTGCATTCCAGCGTCACAGACAAAGCTGCTTCACTAGCACCATACATAGTCAAGGATTCTGTCCACATCATTTTTGACCAGATGAAGTGACAGAAAGTGGAAAACTAGAGTGGAGGATTAGCAGTGGAGCTCATGGTCATGGTGATGGCAACTCTATGGTGCTGGTGGAATAGTCTGTAGCTATGATTTTGGAGTTGGAGCGATTAGAGGTAGAGGACGCTTCGAAGGAAACCCAATGTTAGATATCTACTGGATAAACAAGGAGGTAGTAATGCATTTGTATTATTAGTGGTAGTTGTAGTAGCAGCGGTAGTAGTAGTAGTAATAATTGTCAGGAGCAGAGCCAGTCAGCTAGCTGGAGTTGGCTATACAAGGTGAGGCCAGGCTTTTGCACATCACAGAGATGGCAAGGCTGGAACAGTCTACTAACGTGACCACACGATGTTCATCATTGTCTGAGTAGTGAAATTATTAGACGGCTGGACCTTCTTGGTGGAGTAAACAGTGCACCCCAACGCCAGCAGTCCCATGCTTGTAGCAACCGAGAGGCAGCATAGCTAAAGATGGCCACTAATACATGGAGTAAGCAGTGCAATCAAACCTCAGATCCTATTGTCCTTTGTAATTTGATTGCAAGTATGATGGTTAGAATTGATTTAGCTAAAATAGTAATGGAGGATCCACATAGCCATTCAAAATTACTGTGCACGCAAGAAAGTCCGAGGATCATGATTCGGACCGGGCCGGACACAAATCGCCATTACTTTCGTTGAATCACTAACGGATATAGATTTTAACGAAGACACGAGTCATCAACAGAGATCAAAGGCACTCATGAATGTCTAGCATATTATCGATTAGAGCAAAGACAACCTGAAAGAGATCTGCAGCGAGAAGCAAACCATAGGGGCTACAAACCAGGTACCAAATGATGTGAGCCACCACGCTCAACAAAGTTTAATGCACCTATTACAAAGTGCAGCACAAGTTCACAAAGACACGCATGCAAATAAGAGTTCACATATCAAGGGTGCCCCGCAAATCAAACCTAATCATGAGAACTAATAATACTGATATGTCCCACAAATCAAGAGTCAAGATGGGCACACAGGATCTCACCCACTTCAACCTTCGATAAGATGGCATTGGCAAATGGCTCAAATTTGACCATCAGATATGCGATGTCATCATCCTTGGAACTCGGTGGAAAACCCTGCTCCACCAGTCCGAGGTTCGTCGTCGTGCCAATCTGAAGCTAGGTGGCAGCCAGCGCTACGGCTGCACCCTGACGAATGGCTTCGAACACCACGGCTCGAAGACAACGAGCAAGCAGGGCAGGGAGGTGCTCATCTGGGGACAGCGCCGCCGTGGAGGAAGTGCTGCACAATGCAAGCCAAGTTCAAGCCCATAGAGCATGAGAGCCATCTGATTGAGAAGGGAAATGACTTTTACCGAACTGACCGGCGCAGCATGGCATGGAGTCGCGAGCGGCTGCCTCCATCGGGGGATGCCTCGTAGGACCACTTTCCAGGCGTAACCACAGATGGAGAATCTGCCTCCACTAGCAACGGTCCTTGGGACACAATCACGTCCACGTCCACGTCCACGTCCACCTATTGAGAGTAGGCAAGATCAAATACTAGTGTGAGCATTTCTAGCATACCTGGTGAAATGAAGAAACATGTACAAGCGTTGATGATAAAGACATTCAAAGGGAGATCTAGCAGGTCAGAGACCACGCCGGCCAGACTTCCCGCCGTAGGCGTAGGATTGTCGGCGAGGACAGCCTCCGGGGCCTCCCCAACAACAGTCAAGCTCGTTGGCTCAGCCATTGTCTTGGTCGGAGGCGCAGTATGGTGGAAGGCAAAAGCTTTGGGTTGGAATGAGGAGCTCTGTAGAGAGAAGGCAGCAAGTATAACCTTCCTCGCACCCCTTGTTTATGCTCTTATAGCTTGAGGGCCATTGATTAGGTTTTTCTTTTTCTTTTTTTACAAGAGAGGCCATCGAGTAGTTGACCACCCCACGACCGAGATGTTTGCGTGGGCCGTGTCTCCTTGTGTCTCCACTGTCCGCAATCTAACTGATTGTTTGTGTTTTTATACTTTTTCATAAAACACCTCACATGCTGATTTGAAAAATATGACATAACTAGAATGTAATAAACCAGCGCGAGAAACTGCAGGAGGACGTCTTCTGGGTAGCTAAGATTTGAGACTGCTGGACCTTCTTTGATCCTGTAAAGTTTAAATTTTTGAATAAAGTAATCCTTGATTCGAGTTCTTGCGAGTACATAAAAACAAGAATAGTTGGGTTACAGACAGATCAAAGCCACTCATCACTACTACTGATACAAATGTTGTGACCGACTTGAAAATAAGAAGAGTTCTGTACTGCTAATTGTCTGACGAAACAAATGTTCCCAAAGTCAGACTTTCTTATGAGCCTAGTCTATATGCGTCAGGAAATCTAGACACATGAGGTGATTCGAGAAAAGGAGATTTGGCACGCGAGACATGAATGCCTGGTGTCGTAATGATAGGTCTTTTTGTGAGTTAATTCACGCGAATCCACGAAGTCACACCAGTCAAGGGGAAGACTAAAGGCGAGTCCAGCTCAGTTGGATTTACTATGATCGGACTAGCTCAGCACAATAGTTACACGTCCAACCGGTCAAATTTACCATTATGAACGTTGGACCTTGTGCATTTGGTGAGATTGAAGTGAATGTGACAGGAAACGGGGCAAAAGAGGAATCATGAGCTTTTGACCAACATGACACGCTTTAGACTTGATTGACTGATGCAGTTGTGAGGTCTACCGTATATTTGACCCCAATCCAAGCAACAACAACAGTCGACGGGCAGATGTACTGATTGCCACGACACTGAAAGATGACAACGCGTAGGACCGTCCGAAAAAGATCAGAGACACAGCGGCCAGACATTCTGGAGTTCCCAGTCAAATGCAGTTTCATACTTATTACTTCCTCCATCCCAAAAAGAATGCAATTTTGGCATAGTAACACATTTTATGACCTTAAGTATGTCCAGTTATATTATAAAAAATACCATTATTTGGTCAAACTTTAAAAGTTTGACTCCTCGGGAAACAAAACAGGCATTATTGTGGGGCGGTAGGCGTGTTCGAGTGGACTAGTAGACGTCTGTTGAAATTTACTACTGTAAACTCAGTAAAATCTGCCCGCTGTACCTGTTTGTTTGGTTTATCAGCACATACAGATTCAGCCGTGTTTTCCTTTCATGTCAAATCAGCATCAGGTAGAATCAGCCAGCCAGAAACGACCAAATGAATAGTTCATCTGACTTTTTAACATGAAGTTTGACCACTCGTATTATTCAAAAAAATTAGTAAAATAGTCAAATTTAGGTAATTCTTGAAGAACTTTTGTTAATAAAGCAAGTCACAATAAAAGAAATGCTATTTTTAACAAATTTTTGAATATATCAGACGAGAGGACAATTCTTATGCGTGGAGGTTATGCATTATCTATGACTGGAGATCAGGATCAGCTTTGTGTATGTCTTCTTGAAGTTGTCAATATGGCTGCCCTTTTAATCTGGCTTAGTAAACAAATCGATGTAATAATAGTTATGTTTGTTGTTAGGACATGTCTTCTTGATGTTGTTAGGACATGTTTTTTTATATTTTTGTTGTAAACCGTTGGCAGAGAAGAGTTCCTCTCAAGAGGTGGATGCAATAAAGACCGACCTCTACATATTTGATCTCGTAGGACGAAATGTTAAGGATTGTCTAATTTGAATATCGTAGCAATCAATCTACAGCCGGAGACGCGGAGACGAAGAAGCCCTCATTGAAGCTTCAATGCGGGTGGGCAGGATTTCTAACAGTTGGGGCTTATCACTCAACTTTAGTGTCCTGCTTTTAAAAATTTGTTCATGGTGGGCTCTAATTTGAGGGGAAACAACACTAGATATATATGGTGCATGAGCGAAAAAAGATATAACTGATACATTCATGATAACAACCACGCGAGATGGAGGAACAAGAACATAGTATGATGGAGGAACATAAGATGGAGAAGCAAGAACAATGCATCACTAAGGACAATTCACGAATGGCAGCACAGCTAGAGTTGGAGTAGCCCGCGAATGCCCTGCGTCTGGGCCCGTTGTCCGCTGGTGCCTGCACCGCTAGAGCCACCAATTGAGGATGAAGCAAATGGTCCAAAGCTTGACTGCATCCAGTTCTCGTCGAAGTGCACTCCCTCCGCAGGCAACAGGTGCATGCGGCAGCAGTCAATAGGAATGGCGAGGGCTACAACCACCAGCCTTTTTGCTGCTGTCAATCCCACCACTTCGCCCACATGGTTTGAACCAGTCTCTGATTCCACCAGCCACGCCGTGAAGAACAGTGGTGTGGCCGCCATAGGAGGAATGAGAACCATCCCGGAAAGCGACATTAGCTTGTGGCAACTGAGCCTCCACGCCCATGATGTCACCTGCATCGGCGCGTGCGGGGAGGACACCGCCCCTCCTGTCATGGTACAATAGCACTTTTCACCAGCCGCTCCCGGTGAGAACCGAGATGCACAAGTTCTCGCGTTGTGCAAACTCGGTGATCACCGTGAGCACGTCGGATTCTGGTGGAACATGCAGCACGACCAACTACACCGGTGACGGTGCCACCACCAATGGCACTGCTGCCAAGGGTTCAGCAGGGCCTTCCGAGGGTTGCTCATAGTCCATCGTAGGAAGTGATGAACAAGGAACAGTTTGGCCTGGAGATAGATCGAGTCATCAGTTGCTGGAGTTTATATATACTCCCTCCATCTCACAATCACAAAGACCGTCGTTGATGATTTGCTTATTCTATAAATAAATAACATTAATTTTGTGAATAAGACGGATGGTTAAATATGATGTCCAAAAGTCAAAAAGGTTGGCCTGTTCCTTGTATTCTTGATCTCGGGCTCTCAACCCGATGCAGCAGAACTTTGCCAGAAGGGTGGACTGAAGGGATCGTTTGCCGTGCTGGGTGGGTGGACTGTTTCATTTATGCCATGCTGGGTGGACTGAAGGGATCGTTTGCCAGAGGCAGTTGTACATACAACACGCGTAAGAATGTCCGATGACTGTATATTTCACGGAGGCAGACAAACCTCACACGTTATACAAACCTCTCGGAGGAGTAGTACACAGGCAAGAAAGTCCAACCACGGCATATTTCACCAGGCTGGATACATATCAAGTTTACAAGAAGGAAGTGATTGGAGGTTCTTAATTATAAATTGTAAATTATAAACTGTGTGTCTCACTTACTTCACTGCGGGTAGCGTCGTGTCAAGCATAGGTTGTACCAGTCTTCGATGCCAGCCACACTAAAAAGACAGGCACTGTGCCCACCATGCCTAGGCATGAGAACCGTCCGGCATAGAGAATTAATAAGTGTTGTGATTCCTTGCATCCTGTCTGGGTTGGCTAGTGTTCTCGATCCGTCGCCTCCCTCCTCTGTCCGCATAGCGGTTCCTTCTAGCATCTCAGCGCACCGATTTGTTGGCATTCACACATCCGGGCAGTTCCTTCGTATCTTGTATATTAACCTCTGCCTCCATCGCCAGTCTTCATCGTGTATGCACATTTCATGCTATACTAGTATCATTCCATCCGAACAAGTTCATCCTTCTTGCGCTCCATGGACAGTTCATCATGCTACCGCTTTCGTTCCCGCTCGCCCAAATGTTCTAGATCATCCATCGACAACAGTAGATCCACTGGCTTCCATTCCTGCTTCTTGGACAAAGAAATGACCGTCAAGGTTGAGGATAATGAGGTCTTGATTACGATCACATCAAATCCCCAGACGGTCGAGCACTTTCTTCGAGATGTCCGTCGTGACAAGCCGCTCATCGTTGGACGAAGAAACGACCATCAAGGTTGGGGATAATGAGGTCCTGATTACGGTCACATCAAAGCCCCAGACGGTCGAGCGCTTTCTTCGAGATGTCCGCCGCGACAAGCTGCTCATCATTGGTTTAGATGAGGAATGCCTTGAGAAGGAGAATAGGATGGCCCTCTTACAAATATGCATCGACAAGCAGTGCCTTCTCTTCTAGGTGGCCATCATCGGTACCATCCCCGATGACCTCAACATGTTCCTTGCAGGCGAGCAGCACATTTTTGTCGGTGCAGGAATCGCTAGCGACATGGATCGGCTGAGGCACCACCACAACATTGAACTCTCCAAGGCAGTGGAACTACAGGCCATGGTGCCCTTCGTAATCAGAGTTAAGTGGAGCAAAGTGGGAAGCCTCAAGATTTTTAGCCGAGACTTGCTTGGTGTGGACATGGAAAAATGTAGTATTTCTCTTCGTACCAAAGACTGGGACCGGCCCAGACTATTGAATGAGAAGATCAAGTATGCATGCACGGATGCCTTCGTATCATACAAGATCCATGAAATCCTACAAAAGGAGCATGAATTTGATCTCCACCTCACTTAGTCTCCTGTTCGGGCTGGTGGAGGAGGCTTACTCTTCATCCACAACAACAGTAAGAGGATCAGCTGATGCCCAACCTGCTGGCCAGGCTGTAAAGCGAAGAACTAGATGTGGAGCGATGCCATAGATCATGTTGTGTCTATCTTCAGATGATGATGACGAGATAAGAAAAATCCATAAGCAACAGCTGCTCTATAACACCCCAACATTTCTATTGAGTGACTTAAAGACAAAACCTCAAAATGGATCTTCTAAAGAGGTTCTGACAATATGGTTTTCTCATCATTTGCTACTAACTTCAATCAATCTTGATCGCCTCTGGTCATGGGACATAAAGGTCTAAACATCCTTATTGACCTTTCTTTTTATCATTTCACTATGCTTGATTCTGTCTACATCTCATCAACCTCTTATGTCCCGAGTCATAAGACTACAAGATCTAAGGATCAAACTGTATCTTATAATCATCTTTTGCTAAACCTTACTTCTTGTCCAAAATTTTCGTAAGACTAGAAGTAAAAAAACCTTGAAGGCCTGAAGGAATCAATCCTCATTCTACTTGTTAATCTTTGCTTAATTCAATCATCGTATGACTCATACATCTTGAATCAAGGAGTTCAGAGCACCATAACATCAATCTCCACCATCCTATCATCTTCTGCTAATTATTGCATTTGATCGTACTTTTCATAAAGACCTAGAGATCTAACTCTAAGCTTTGTGTCAATCGCTCTCAATGTCAACCTTTACATTTCTTGTCGGTCATATCTAGTCGTCGAGCTTTCACCTAGCCTTGATGAATGCTCATTCTTGAAAGTCTTCAAGTTATTTTGAGAGTCAATTTATGACTCCCTTGTTAGCCCTTTTGGTGCTCCTTAAATCTTTATCTCGCATGTGTCAAAGCAACTTTATAACCTGCTTTATCTTTCTCTTAAGTCTCTCTGAATCTTGGGACGAGATTCATGTTAAGTGGGATAGATCTATAACACCCAAAATTTGCATTTCAGGTTGTTATTAGAAAACACTAAATAAAATTTGTTTTTTATATTTTAAAAAATAATTGAATGGGTTTTTGTTAATGTGATGTTTGGTTGTTGCTCGTGTTTTGTGTTTTTAGTGTGCTAAGTTATAGAAAACGCGTTTAGACGTCGTTCGATCCTTTCCGGGAATTTTTTGGACTTTTCTAGAATATTTTCTAATTTATCCTAGAGCTTTTCCAATTTTTGGATGCTCTAAAATATCATTTTCATAAGCTCAAAATATTTTATTAGTGTTCATCATCTCCCAATCTACCTTTGGGTATTTTTCCATAATTTCGGAGACCTGGAAATATTTTTTAGGGCTTTAAAATGATTTAAGTATTTTCTAGAATTGTTTTTGAACTAAAAATAATTTCCTAATAAATCCCAAAATTAATAAAAATACTTTATTTATCCCCGCTTTGAACCCTAGGTATATATATGCCGATGTTCGTCTCCTCGCGCTGGTTCCAAATCAAAAACCCCCATCCCGAGCCGCCCCTCATAGCTCCCGGAATAGATCGCCGAAGTTCCATCTCGGTTAGGGTTCCAGCGAACGTTCGGCGAGCTTTTTCGGCCATCTCGACCATCATCGGCGAAAACCGTCACCACTGCGTGGTTTCTTTCAATTTCCTCTACACCGGCACGCGTTTCTTTTTATGAATCCGTGCCCGCTTAGCGGTTCCCCTAACCCATCTTTTAGTTTTCCGGCAAGGTCTCTATGGCCAACCCCACTGTCTTCATCTCCGGCCGTCCCCGCGCCGTGCGCCTCCTCCTGGCGGGGTCTCACCAGCGGGTCCGTCCCGCACCGCCACCACCAGGGCCCATGGCCCCGCGCCCCATTGCCCTTCACGTGTGTGCGCGCCTGCTCACGGGAGCAGGTGGCCGCCGTCGTCTATGGCTGCTCGGCCATGGGCGCCGAGCTTGCCTCTGCCCGGCCCCACGAGCGGGCCCGTGTCGTGCCGCGCCGACTTCGGCCGTTGCCGGCCAGCAAGCCCCGCGACCGAGGACCCTGCCTCCCGCGCTAGCAGCGGTAGCCATGGCTGCCATGGCCATGTCCAGATCGAGATGGAGAAGAAGACCAAGGTAGAAGATGCAATTATTTACAAAAATGCCATCGCAGTTAATCCTCCGCTGTTTCACTGTTTTAACTCTGATTCGAGTGATTCTAGTTGCGTTAGATTTGTGTTGTCGCGCTCTACGCATTAGCAGTAAAGTTTATCATGTCATTAGTTTATGAATTTATTTATTTGAATGCAAGTTGATTAATAATTATTTAATGGTTTTCTAATGAAAAGTAATCTAGGGTTTTACAATCCCGTTCTCGTTACTTTGCGATCATGTCGATGCATGTTGCTTGTTATCAACAATGTTATCTCATCATGTGTTCTTGGAATTTATCTTGCTAATTTAATCAATGTTTACTTTATATTATTTATATAGAAGTAATTTAGTTTTATACCTTGAGTGTTCATATGTGCCTGTTAACATGACTTTAATACCAACTTACCTGCTTCTTTATTAATTATGCCTTGTTTAGTTTTACCTTGAAACCTGTTATGTTTCTTATAGTTGTTCTCACATGTTTATAAGTCAGAACATGTTAATGTTTGACTTAGTTTACATTCACATCGGTCTTTTATGCTAATATGTTTTATATCAGCAATAATGCCTTTTCATTAATGTCTTGCTTAGTTCAACCTTGAATCATAAATGCACTATGTTTAATATCAACATGTCTTTTCGTTTATGTCCTGCTTAGATTAATCTTTAAGCATATAATGTTTCTTTTAATTGCTCTCATATGTTTAATGCTCTTATGTCTACCCTTTCTTTTAGATTAAAGTTTAATCATATCATGTTTTGTTTAGTGCCTCATCTGTTTAATTGTTTATAGTTATAAATGTTTAAGTGGCTTATATAATATAATTGCTATAAATAGAGTATGACTAAGGTTTAACCCTGCTTTTATAATTCAACATCATCCAACTGATTTAACTTTATGTTTTTCTTATATGTTATGCATCTTGCTTTAGTAAATGTATCAATCTTAAAGTTTGTCTCTCTGCTTATTGCAAGTACCTTGATAATTGTGATCTCTTCAACGATAGTTTCATTGTTTGTCATTCTTTCTTTCTTGCGACTATAGCACCGAGTTCTGCCGTTTAGACCGTTCTGTCTTTGTCTTCCCCTTTGTTTGGTGTATTGTTCTTAGTCTTTTTTTGTTTGTTTGTCTTTTGTGTTGCTTGGTTGGTGTGACTAGACGAAGAGCAGTTCGTTAGCGCTGAAGACCAGGAGTTGAGGATCGACAAGAGCAGCTAAAGATGGAGATCAGAAGATAGAAGCTAAAGATTATTAAGCAAATAATCTTTGGTTTTAAGGCAAGTGCAGGCACCTTTGATCATTTTGCACCTATTCATGTTTAAGTAAATACATTGCATGTGTCTTAAATCGGCAAACCATAGGACTGACTAGCCACTTTAACCAAAGATATCCTATGGGGATTTTTAGTTGATAGGTTTTAGGTTGCTAGTGCTCTATCTCACCTTTCACAGTTTAATGAACATAAAACTTGCTTCTTAACCTGTTGAGCCTTGGGCTCTTGGCTTTAGAAAACTCATGGTCTAACAAACTCCTTATGGCAATCATGTCATTTGACTTTTTTGAAGCCCAAATTTTCGAATTTCAAATATTTGATCCATAAAAAATCATTTTGAAACCCTAAATGGTGTCAAATGGAAAAGTCATGAATACTGGGTCTATTAAACTCATCAAGATGTACATGAGTTATTAGGGTCAACTTTTCATTTGAAAAGTTTTAACAATTCAAAATTTGAATTTTGTTAAAAAATCAACTAAAATCTAGTTTTTGAAACCCTAAATGGTGTCAAATGGAAAAGTCATGAATACTGGGTTTGTTAACCTCATCAAGATGTATATGAGTTATTAGGGTCAACTTTTCATTTGAAAAGTTTTAGCAATTCAAAATTTGAATTTTGTTAAAAAATCAACTAAAATCTAGTTTTTGAAACCCTAAATGGTGTCAAATGGAAAGGTCATGAATACTGGGTTTGTTAAACTCTTCAAGATGTACTTAGATTATTAGGGTCAACTTTTCATTTGAAAATTTTTAGCAATTCAAATTTTGAATTTTGTTAAAATTTCAACTAAAATCTAGTTTTTGAAACCATAAATTGTGTCAAATGGAAAAGAAATGAATACCATGTTTGATCAACACATTAAGATCTACAATTGTTATATGGGTCATTTTTCCATTTGAGAAAGTGTTGGAAAAGTTTAATTGTAAAATGACATGTCACTCATATAGTTTCATAAACTATATGTGGGATTCATGATTTTGTGATATGTCTTTACTAACACTTTCTTAAATGCAAAAATGACCCATATACCAAATGTAGATCTTGATGAGTTCTAAAACTTTTGTATTCAAAAGGTTTTCATCAGAGGTCATATGTTGTCTTAAAATCCTGTCGTGAGGTGTTTTTTATTCAAAATCAAAATTTAAATTGAAAAAACAAAATTGTTTTAAACATATTAACAAACTAATGATAATAATATCACAATAAGATGATAGGTCTTGATTTTAGAAAAATTTTAAAAAAAACCATCACATTTAGATTTAGTATGAGGGAGAAAAACTAGTTTCAAATTTTGTCTACATATTAAAAAAAGAAATGGCACTGTGCATCGATGAACAAGTGTGAACAAGTGCGATTTCAAGACGTATACATATCTACAATCTTCATAATCTTATATAAGTTTGTATATATACTTGTCACTATTAAGATACTAACCCCCTTGCATTTGCTAAATTCATTCACACAGGGCATTCGCGCACTATGTTAATCATCATAAAGGAAGATTTGATCCTAAAAGGAAAGAAGACTTGGGTATCCAAACTCTATGTGTGGTACGTGTAACTTACATTGGTGCAGTCCATTTTTATCAATATCACTACATTGGGTATCAAAACAGTCAATTTTTATGGTTTCTCAATATCTTTACTTAGCATATACATATGTGAAACACACAGAGCCCCAAGCAAAGACCTGAAAGTCTACATTGTGGATATTACCTGTGCGCTATCATGATTAACAGTTCTTGCTACAGTAGACACCCGAAACTGGTAAGTCTAAACCTATTTGCTGGTAGTTTGAAAATCTAGCTTATGTTATGAAATACTAGACCTAAGCTTGTTCACTTGTAGTCCAAAGAAGACCTTGGCCATCGAAGGGATCCATACAAGGATGACGAACTGTTGGAGCTTGTCGGCGACCTTTGCAACTTCATCATGAATGAGATTGTGGATTGTAGAGGCAAATTCCATGACAGGACTTCCGACTTAGGTAGTAATCCTATGCACCAACACCTTCGTGAGCCTTGGCGACTAAATCTAGGGTGATAAACAAAATTTGTGGACAATTGGACACTTGTCTTGCGTTGTGGAATGGTTTGGACTTGTGAAACTATTGAAACTTGTTTATTATGACAATGTGCTCGTGTTTGTGGATGTATATATCTGCTGGTCAGATTTGATCTTGAAACATATATTCCTATGGCCAGATTTGAATTTGAAATATATATTGTTGTGGCCAGATTTGAATTTGAAATATATTGTTATGGCCAGATTTAAAATTGAATATTTATTTTTAGAAAATACATTGTAGGGGTGGTTGTAGATTGAACTGCCCCTACAAATATCATTTTAGGGGGCGGCTGGTGTTGTCGGCCGCCTTTACAGTAAACATTTGTAAGGGCGGCTTGATCACTAGCCACCCTTACAAATGCGAATTGTAAGGGCGGCTGGAAACACCAGCCGCCCCTACAAATGGTATTTGTAGGGGCGGGTCGGCCAGCCGCCCCCCATAGTACCCTGATTTGTAAGAACACTATGGGAGGGGCTGGGCCAACCGCCCCTATAGAGGTACTCGAGCCGCCCCAACAAATTGTTTGTGGCGTAGTGTGTAATTCTGTTTATTTTACATCCTGAAAAGATATGTAACATAGCTCTATATACATGGATTCATGTACATACGTAAAGGGAAAAAAAGAGAAACTTTTCAAGTAACCATTGAGTAAACTTGTCAATGATCATGCTCCCATTAGTGACCGTTATGCATATGATAAATTAATCGAATTTCCCAACATAACATAGAAATGACCCTCCATTGGTGAATATAGAGATGGCTCAATGAAAAATTGATAGTGACACAGTGGTATGCTCATAGTATATACATTAAAATAGTGACACAGTGGTATGCTCATAGTATATGTATTAAATGAGAAGAAACATGACAACTATGTTTAATTTGTACTCCTTGGTCTAAATCTAAAAAAGGGCGTACCCAGTGCCATAGGCTTCCGCACTACGGGGTCTGAGGAAGACTCTTTGGTCTAAATCTAAAAAAATAAAATTCTAAGTTTAGGATAGTTTTATATTTTATCAAAATTTAAAGAAAACAATAACAAAAAATTATGTCTTAAATTGGTTTACTATAAAAGTATATTCCATAGATAAAGCTAGTTATATTTATATGACATAATTATTATTTCCTACATTCCAAATTGTAAGACAAAGACATTTTTTTCTAGATACGTAGCTTGCTTTTAGTATGCACTTAGATATATAATACTTTTCGCTCTTTTTAACCGTAGTTCTCGTCTCCTAAGAAATAACTTTGAATAATTTTATATAAAAAATATTAATATTTATAATTAATCTCATCTTAAACTTCTATAAAGCGAAAACACACTAGCCCAATTCTCTAGTACATCGTTATGGCACGTCATCCACTTTTTTCCACATTACTATTTCCATGCAACAAAGACCATTTTATATTCCCTTTGAGTTGTACCTGCTGGCACCTATTCTTCTTCTAGCATGTGAACAGTATACAAACGCTACCGCTCACGAGTAAATAACAACCACTCGCGCCTCACGGACTCCTTGATTAGTGTGAGTAATTCCATCACAAAACTATCCAGCGTCTAGGACCCTCCATTGGTATGATTTATAAGCTATATAGACCGTGAG
The DNA here is from genome assembly GCA_023333625.1 of Bothriochloa decipiens. Classification (NCBI taxonomy): domain Eukaryota; kingdom Viridiplantae; phylum Streptophyta; class Magnoliopsida; order Poales; family Poaceae; genus Bothriochloa; species Bothriochloa decipiens. The sequence goes on along the minus strand of CM041643.1, from coordinate 26,727,047 downwards.
CGCTGCCTTGATGACCAGCAGGCCTCGGCGGCGTCATAACAGCATCAGCGGTGGGAAGAGAAGGGCAAGGAGGGACAAGCGATGGATGCGCTCCAAAGGCGATAGAATCGACAGTGCCCTCGGGTGTGTGCGTGCGATGGTCCAAGCACATGAACACCTCGCGGGGCCAAGCGCGGGATGTGCGTGTTCGCGAGTTTTGCTGAGTACGACAACAATTCGCAGCGGCGTTCGGCTGGCTAGCAATCGCGCTTGCTTTTCTCCATCCGCTCACCTGCCTGCGGCGGCGAGCGTGTGTAACAAGGCGTCCATCTCCAGCGTTGATCGGTTGGTGCTTTATGTTGTACTTTTGCTTTTTGTAGCGCAAGCCTAACCATCGTGTAATTGAAAGAAAATGTAGAGCCGTAGTGGCTTTTGAAGGGTTCTCGAATCAAGCGGATCGAAGGAAGGCGTTGGATTTTTGGAAGAGATAGAGAATAGTTCTGGATAAAGATTAGTCAGTAGTAATATGAAGGGCTGACCAATTTTAGGGTCTGTTTGGTTTCCATGACTAATACTAAAACAGAAAATGTTTTAGTCACCTTTTAGTCCATCTTGAGTGACTAATGAAACTAAAGTGTTTTAGTCACTTTTTAGTCAGTTTGTTTGACAGTTTAGTCTCTAAATTGACTAAAAATTTAGTCTACTTTAGTTTTTAGTTTTAGTCATGGGAACCAAACGGGGTCTTAATTTAATTGTATAATAACCATGGCTTCCAAGTGAAAGTAACAATAGTGGCATATATGGAATACAAAAATTCAAATCGATATAAATGAAGGCGGCATTTTTTTTAAAAGAAACACATATATATTTCTTAGCAGCAAGTTGCTGCTAGAATAGTCACATTGTTTAAGCTTACATGATGTAAAACTTTTATACAAAGACAAGGAGACATTGTTCAGCATTTAAGCAAGAGAATTGATTCAACTGAACTTGCGGATTGTTTCGATAATCCTGATAAGGCTCCCTAGCAAGAGTGTCTGCAGCAACATTTAAGCTTCTATGGATTTTGTATAATTTGAAATCTCTTGTTGTGACATTGTTGATGAAAACCTGAGTGTACAGCTTGATCCTCCAATCTGGAGGGTTGGTAACGTCGTTCTTGTGCACGAAATGAACTAACTATTCATTTTCTAACAAGAAGCTTCTAAGTGAGCAACAATCTGAGTTGCAAGTGCTAATCCTGCCACCTCTGCCATTAGAACTAAAGAACAGTTCTTCAAAATAGCTTTGATGTGGCGGTCTTGAGCATGTTGATCTTGCAAATTTGAAAAAAAATGATACCTAGACCTGCTACTCTTGTTGCTGGTTGTGATTGGTGTGGCGCAGTAGAGGCATCCACAAAGCACTTGTAGCCTTGAATATTTCCTGTATCCTGAATATGATAATTTGAATTGTCATTTTGCTGATGGATGAAGCACAAAAGCTGTGAAAGTTCCTGCATCAATTAGTGTTGGTTAGAAAAAGTTATGGTTGGTTCTGGTTCCTCTCTTCCATTCACTTGTGGCTCCATTGATTCCTAGCTCTCCTGTATATCCTGCATTCCTGTAGCTGAGTATTGATTGCTAAACTATGAATATTCATATGGGCTTCAACAACATAGTGTACCTGAGAAGCATTCCATGAGAGTGGTATACCTTGATGCTCGTTCCGCTGATGCTAATGCCCTTCTAATGAGTCTCCATGTAAAGGTTTTGATGAGTGGAGGAAGGGTTTTACTTCTCCAGGTGCAGCAAAGAATTTGATTTGCCTGTGGAAGAATGGTTCTAGTACCCTGTAGCTGGATGACATTGTTACTGGATAAGGTCTTGTAGATCTCTTTAGTAGAGTGAATCCCTTTGCTTGAGGTTTTCCATCTTAAAGTGTCTTGTGACTAAGATGGCACTGATATAGAAAAGCTGCATAGATTCGGATGGTACATTCTGAATTTTCTTTGTAAAATATGCTTATGTATTTTATATGTAACTCTAATTATCAACTTAGCAGCGGCACCTGCCGTTACGTTTCCTCAAACAATAGTAAGTGTAGTTTTCAAATACCAACATTTATATTTCTTGATTTCACTATCTCTCATTAGAATTGCATATAGCTTTTTAATTTGTGTTGCTCTTTTAGGTGCTTAGCCCTCAGTGCAATTCGATTTTTTTTCTCAAATACCCATAGCTACGCATGGGGAATCTACTAGTTAGATAAATCTTTGAATCTATTTGCATAATAACTTTATTTGGAGATACATATGTGATGAGGACATCGCTTCTTCTTGTGCACCTGCTAATCCTCTCCAAGGTCCAATGACCCGAGCTCGAATGCGTCAACTACATTTATAGGTGAGCTCGTTTTTAAGCGATACTTTTCATACTTTTGACAATAGATTACTACCTAATGATTTAATACTGCTTAGGAACAATGGAGAGGCTTCTGAAGAACTTGGACGAGGAGTTGGAGACGAGCTGGGCCAGCAAGGGCGTGCAACACAAGCTGATTTCGCGTCTGTCTCGGACTGCCAGACCAGCCTGGACTAGAACTGGTCATACGGACTCATACGAACTCCGTTTTCGACGTTCTACATATGGTTGGAAAGCTAACTTCATAAGGAAGCCAATAGAAGTGGTCTCACGTCAAAACCTCTTCGGAGCCCATGGGAATTGTCGAAGCAAGTCAGCATTCCGAATCTGTCTTGGTGCTGCGTCACCTTATTTTGGTCCAATGGGCCGTGTCTCGTTTATGAGCCTGTTAGTGGGCGCGTCCAGGGTAGGCGACGACCCTAAGTCCTTTATAAACATACGCCGCCGCCGTCGTTAGGTTTTAGGTTTTGCTTAGATTATTCTGTCCATCGACAGCCGCCGTTCATCGGTTTGTGGAACCCCAACTCGAGTGCTTAATCATTCATTTGCAGATTGTCCCATTAATTGAGCTGCGTTCTTTCGAGTTCTTGCTTGTGTTCTTCGTTTCGCACGCAGGGATTAGCCTTCGTGGCGAGGTCAACCGGTTGGAGACACGGTTGATAACCAGAGGAGTCGTGGTGCTAAGATTGCAGGGTTCGGGTCTTTGGATCTGAAGCCGGATCGGTGTGTCGTGCTCCACCAAAACGATAGTTATCCCCATCTGACGGAAGATCAGGGAATCACGTCCCCATCAAGTGGTATCAGAGCTAAGGTATACTGTCAGATTTACGTTTATCCCTAGTTTTTGAGTGTTTCGTTTTTGTCCCACAGTCCAAAGCCATATTCAATTTCCTGCCCTAGAACCCCTCCGCGCTTTAGCCTTTGCATAATTCAGTCCAGAGTCCGTAGTGTTGAATTTGTGTTCTGGTCAGGGTCTTGTTGCTGGTAGGTTGTGTTAGAGTCCAGTCGTGTGTTTTTCCTTTCAACGTTGTCCCTTTCACCGTTCCAAACAACAAGTCGAATCACCACATTACTCGACTTGCCCCGCTAGCCGCCTTGTGTCAACTCTCGCCGCCGCGCAAACCCTAGATAGGTCGTCAGCCGCTCTTTGTTGCTTGCATCACAGCCTTCCTTAAATCATCTGACGAATACCTACTGCTGTGATCGGTGTTGGAGTTTAGGGACGCTTCGCCCTAACTGCCGACTGCCGTGTTATGCCTTCCGAGAAAACATAACTTGAGATACCTTCGGTAAAACAGGCATAACTTTTCGCTCGTTTATCAGAAAAATCTGAAATTTTTGCAGCAGCTTCTTGACTCCATTTGGAGCCGACCCAAACTGGCCTTTGGCCTGTTTGGTTTCATCAGAATTGCCAAAAAAATTCAGGAAGATAAAGAAAAAAAATTGTCAAGGTTCTTGCACGCTTTTCAGAGAACGTGCTGATTTTCTGTAGGCCACATCCCACCTCTGTTTTAGGTTAAATTTTTTGTGGTTACATCTTTTGTCATCCTTGTTCACAGAAAAATATAAAAAAAAGTAAAAAAGTTTGATTTCTACTAGTGCCTTTTTGGCGAGAAGAAAAAAAAAGAAAGAGAACAAGGAGACAGTTGTTTGTTCTGCGATTGCGAGTGTTTCATTGGGTTTCTTTCATACTTGTTTCTCAATCATACTTGTGCTTCCATACTTGTACTTCCTTTGTCCTTGTTCACACACTTTTGGTACTTGGAACACGTTAGGCCAGCAACAAGCATAAGTACTTTGGACTAGAGTTCAGCATTGCTCGCTGTTACTGAGTTGTGTGCCATATATATACATATATTTTTTGTTTGTGCGCCTTCCAAGCTCCACATTATCTTCAGATCAGTACAGAAAAAGACCTTGCAATCGTGGCCCACATCCTTAGGTATCACAACCGAGATCCACCGGTTGCCATCCTCTGCATGTGTTGGTAAGAACTTGGGTAAGAACTTGTTAAGACGTGTGTGAGGGTGTGATTCCACCAATTGAACCCAAGTAGCTCATAGGAGTTTTTGCTAATCACTAATCATGCCAGACGACACTCCTGTTTTGCAAAGTGACTTGCAGGTCATCAGGGATTTACTCACCAACCAGTCGAGGATGCTGGAGGCGTTACAAAAGGATATTTGAACAGTCCACACTGATGTTGAACGTGTGGACAAGCGAGTATCCACGATTTCTGGAAGGGTGGAACAGCTTGAGAACAATCCACCCAAGCCGGACGATGATCAAGGACAAGAGGGAGGTGATGACGAGGCTGCTTTTCCTGAAATAGAAGAAGATGTTGTTTATAATTCCGATGGCCTTCCTGATCACATTAGGACAAACGAAAACCGCTTGCGCAGAAGACGCAAGATGAAGAATACAATTGGTATGGGAGGTAATAGACATCAAGGTAACGATGATCCATATGCTAAAATTAAATTTTCCATACCATCTTTTGTTGGTAAATATGATGCTGAGGAATATTTAGATTGGGAGCTGACAGTAGAACAAAAATTTTCTGCTCATCTTGTACCTGAACGTCATAAGGTTAGACAAGCCACTAGTGAATTTAAAGATTTCGCTCTAATCTGGTGGACTGCTTTGAAAGTAAAACCTTCAACATGGGAGAATCTTAAAATTGCTATGCGTGATAGGTTTATTCCAATTACTTATCAGCGAGATATGCGTAAGAAACTACAGCGCTTAGACCAGGAAGATATGCTTGTTTAGGATTATTTTGCAGCGCTACAAAAGGGTATGATGCGTTGTGGTATAGAAGAAGAACCCGAGGATAAATTGTGTCGTTTTTATGGTGGTTTGAGAAAAGAAATTCAGGATCTTGTTGATTATAGGGAATATAATACTACCAAACAGTTGTTTCAGCTTGCCATGCTTGCAGAAAAAGAATTGCAGGGACGACAACCACAACAGCAAAGGAGCCGAAGTAACTACGGCAGTTCTTTTTCGTCGAAGAATGTGCCATCGGGCGCTAAGGCTGCGAGTGCGTCTCCTTTAGCAGCGGCGCCAGCAGCCACGCGTTCGCCACCCGCTGCATCTTTTCCTTCAACCGCTGGTAAGACTCGTATGCAGGAACCGTCATCTTCTGTGGCTTCTACCGGTCGCTCTATAGGTATTCAGTGCCGTCGCTGCCAAGGGTACGGTCACATAGCAAGAGAATGTCCAAGCACACAGGCATACATTGCAACTGAAGATGGTTACATTAGTGCCTCGGATGAAGAACCTGACAAAGCAGATGCTACAAATGAGGACGGAGTAATTGTGAGCTCCGAAGATGCTGGCAACCAACGAATTTTTATTGTGCAGCGAGTTCTTAGTACACAGGTTCACGATGCAGAGAAGCAACAGCGCCATAACTTGTTCTAGATTTTATTTGTGATTAAAGAAACACGTGTACGTGTGATCATTGATGGAGGCAGCTGCAACAATTTGGTAAGTGAAGATTTGGTCAAGCATCTTGAATTAACGACCCGACCTCATAAAAATCCATACCATATTCAGTGGCTCAATGATTCAGGTAAGGCCAAGGTAACTAAAACGGCACGAGTTTATTTTTCCCTTGGTCCATATTCTGATTATGTAGATTGTGATGTTGTTCCAATGCAAGCTTGTTCTCTTTTGTTGGGTAGACCTTGGGAATATGATAATGATGTTGTCCACCATGGTAGAAGTAATACATATACTCTTATGCATAAAGGACAAAAAATTACTTTGCAACCCATGACGCCTGCTCAAATTGTACAAGCTGAGAAGGATAGACTAGCTGTTGATGCTAAAATTGAGAATAAGTCAGAAATTAAATTAAAAAATCCTGTGATGCTTGCCACCAAATCTGATCTTGTAGAGATTAATGATACGTGCTATGCTTTAATATGCAAAGATGCTTTATTTTCTGTAGAAGATATATCTAGCACAGTGCCATCTTCTGTCGCTGACCTTTTGCAGGAGTACAGTGACATTTTTCCCTCTGAGATTCCCCCGGGGCTTCCACCCATTAGAGGGATTGAACATTAGATCGACTTAATTCCTGGAGCAAGTTTGCCAAATCGGGCTGCTTATAGGGCCAATCCTGAGGAGACTAAGGAGATTCAGCGCCAAGTCCAAGACCTTTTGGACCGTGGGTACGTCCGTGAGAGCCTTAGTCCTTGTGCTGTTCTAGTTATTTTAGTTCCAAAAAAAGATGGCAGTTGGCGCATGTGTGTAGATTGTAGAGCCATTAATAATATCACCATAAGGTACTGTCATCCTATTCCTAGGTTAGACGACATGCTTGATGAGTTAAGTGGTTCTGTAATTTTTCAAAAGTAGATTTGAGAAGTGGCTACCACCAAATACGAATGAAATTAGGCGATGAATGGAAAACTGCTTTTAAAACCAAGTTCGGCCTGTATGAGTGGTTAGTAATGCCTTTTGGGTTAACAAATGCACCTAGTACTTTCATGCGATTAATGAACAAGGTGTTACGTCCTTTCATTGGTAAATTTGTGGTGGTTTATTTTGATGATATCTTGATTTACAGCAAGTCTTTACATGAACATGTTGATCACCTGCGTGCTGTTTTTCAAGCATTGCGAGCTGCAAGTTTGTTTGGTAACCTCGCGAAGTGCAACTTTTGCACCGAACGAGTATCGTTTCTTGGCTATGTTGTCACCTCGCAGGGGATTGAAGTTGATTAGGCGAAGGTGGAGGCTATAAGGAGCTGGCCAACTCCCACTACAGTGACACAAGTCTGGAGCTTTCATGGACTTGCAGGATTTTATAGGCGCTTCGTCAAGGATTTTAGCACTATTGCAGCCCCGCTTAATGAGTTGACGAAAAAGGGTGTGGTTTTCCATTGGGGAGAAGAACAAGAGGCGTCCTTTGCTCTTTTGAAGGACAAGCTTACTCATGCACCGTTGCTGCAACTTCCTGATTTTGGTAAGACTTTTGAACTTGAGTGTGACGCTAGTGGTATTGGCATTGGTGGCGTCTTGATGCAAGAAGGTAAACCCGTTGCTTACTTTAGTGAAAAATTAAGTGGGCCTGTTCTTAATTACTCCACGTATGATAAGGAATTATATGCTCTTGTTCGTACTTTACAAACGTGGCAGCATTATCTATGGCCTAAAGAATTTGTTATTCATTCTGATCATGAATCATTGAAGCATATTAGAACACAAAATAAATTGAATCGTAGACATGCTAAGTGGGCTGAATTTATTGAATCTTTTCCTTATATTATCAAACACAAGAAAGGAAAAGACAATGTTATTGCTGATGCTTTGTCTAGACGATATGCCATGTTGTCTCAACTTGATTGTCGGATTTTTGGGCTTAAAACAATTAAGGATCAATATGTTAATGATGTTGAATTTAGAGACGTCTTGGAGAATTGTAAAGAGGGGCGCACATGGAATAAATATGTGATGAACGATGGATTTTTGTTTAGAGCTAACCGCCTATGCATTCCAGTTGGTTCCGTTCATCTTTTGTTGTTGCAGGAGGCCCATGGCGGCGGATTGATGGGTCATTTTGGTGCCAAGAAGACGATCGAGGTGCTGTCCACACACTTCTTTTGGCCACAAATGAGGCGCGATGTTGAGCGGTTTGTGTCTCGGTGCGCCACATGTCAAAAAGCTAAGTCACGATTGAACCCACATGGTTTGTACATGCCGCTGTCTGTTCCTTCGATTCCTTGGGCTGATATTTCTATGGATTTTGTTTTGGGATTGCCAAGGACTAAGAGGGGGAGGGATAGTATTTTTGTGGTTGTGGATCGTTTTTCGAAGATGGCACATTTTATTCCTTGCCATAAGAGTGATAATGCCATTCATATTGCTGACCTATTCTTTCAAGAAATCGTTCGCTTGCATGGTATGCCTTCTACTATTGTTTCAGATCGCGATGCGAAGTTTTTGAGTCACTTTTGGCGCACTTTGTGGAATAAATTGGGAACAAAGTTACTGTTTTCTACAACTTGTCATCCACAAACTGACGGCCAAACTGAGGTGGTGAATCGCACATTGTCCATCATGTTGAGAGCAATTTTAAAGCGTAATTTGAAGATGTGGGAGGAGTATTTGCCTCATGTGGAGTTTGCATACAATAGGGCTGTACATTCTACAACAAAGGTAAGTCCCTTCCAAGTAGTGTATGGCTTTAACCCCCGTGCTCCAATTGATCTTTTGCCTTTACCATCTGTTGAGAGAACGCATAGTGATGCTATGGAGCGTGCTGAATTTATTAGAAAACTGCATGAAACAACAAAAATAAATATTGAAAAGATGAATGAGAAGTATAGAATTGCTGGAAGTGAAGGTAGAAAGGAAGTAAAACTTGAACCGGGTGATTTGGTATGGTTATATTTAAGAAAAGAAAGATTTCTAGATTTGCGTAAGTCTAAATTAATGCCAAGAGGTGCTGGTCCTTATAAAATAATTAAGAAAATAAATAATAATGCATATAAACTTGGGTTGCCGCCCGAGTTCGCGGTTAGTCCCATATTTAACATTGCAGATTTAAAACCATACTTGGGAGAGGAAGATGAGCTTGAGTCGAGGACGACTCCAGTTCAAGAGGGGGAGGATGATGAGGACATCGCTTCTTCTTGTGCACCTGCTGATCCTCTCCAAGGCCCAATGACCCGAGCTTGAATGCGTCAACTACATTTACAGGTGAGCTCGTTTTTAAGCGATACTTTTCATACTTTTGAGAATAGATTACTACCTAATGATTTAATATTGCTTAGGAACAATGGAGAGGCTTCTGAAGAACTTGGACGAGGAGTTGGAGACGAGCTGGGCCAGCAAGGGCGTGCAACACAAGCTGATTTCACGTCTATCTCGGACTGCCAGACCAGCCTGGACTAGAACTGGTCATACGGACTCATACAGACTCCGTTTTCGACGTTCTACATATGGTTAGAAAGCTAACTTCATAAGGAAGCCAATAGAAGTGGTCTCACGTCAAAACCTCTTCGGAGCCCACGGGAATTGTCGAAGAAAGTCAGCATTCCGAATCTGTCTTGGTGCTACGTTACCTTATTTTGGTCCAATGGGCCGTGTCTCGTTTATGAGCCTGTTAGTGGGCGCGTCCAGGGTAGGCGACGACCCTAAGTCCTTTATAAACATACACCGCCGCCGTTGTTAGGTTTTGGGTTTTTCTTAGATTATTCTGTCCATCGACAGCCGCCGTTCATCGGTTTGTGGA
>CM041643.1:26666567-26707418 GCA_023333625.1 Bothriochloa decipiens | reverse complement strand
CCTCAACTACTCCATCCTTAAGGCTCCTATCGATCAAGATGCCTACATCATTCCTACCTGATGTTGTCCCCGTGTACCAAAGTTTGTAGCCAGTATCCTCCATCTCCTTCGCCTTCTGGCCCTTCCATTTAGTCTCCTGAACGCATAGAATATTTACACGCCTCCTAATTGTTGTATCGACTAGCTCTTTTAACTTACCCGTTAGGGACCCTACATTCCAGCTACCTAGACGAATTCTAGTTGGCCTGGCTAGCTTCCTTACCCTTCGCACCAGTCGAGGGAAGTGCGAAGACCCTTACTCATTTTTTACTACACCCGGACGCAGATGTAGCGCGTCACAAAGATTGCGACGACCCGACCCTTGCTCATTTATCATCGTACCCGGATCACGATACGACGTGCCACTAAGGGGATGACGACCCAGCCCTTGCACATTTGACACTACACCTGGGTTCCGATGTAGCGCCGGGCTTGGGACCGACTATGTTGAAATGACTCAAGAAAGTCTTCCAATCAACATAGGCGAAGTTACATGTAGGAATATTAAATGAAATAAAAAAAATAACGGTACCCATCGAAATGTGTCATCAAATTATTCATTTCATACATTAGATGATTCGAGTAAAAAAATTATTTTCTGTAATGCTTGTTTTATATCTATTTAATACTCCCTCCGTCCGAAAAAGAAAGCAAATCTCAGATGTCGAGGAGGAACTAAGCAGCATGGTAAAAGACGCATGTGCCCCTATCTGTCCTCCAGTCAAATCGTTGTTGGGAGCCTGGGAATCTCGCCACGTTTGCATAGCTGTCTCTATCCTCAATTCCCCACGCTGTTTCTGTGCCGGATGAAAAGATTACTCCTACCATGCTAGCCTATGCTACTCTGGATAGTAGGCTCAGTACTCTGCAATTACATTCTTTCCCGACACGCGATGAAGCCCAGGATTTCATCCTTTACCAGACGGAGGGACTATATTACAAAGTTAAATGCTGGCAAGATATGTAACACAGCTAGATATACATCAATTTGTGTACATATTTAAATAAAGATAAACTTTATAACTAAACATTGAGTAAACGTCTCAATGATCATGCTCCCATTGTTTACTGCTATGCACATGATAAATTAATCGAATTTCCCCACATAACATAGAAACAGCCCGACATTTGTGAATATATGGCAATGGCTCAATGATAAAATTAATAGTGACAAAGTGGTAAGCTCTATACATTAAAAGAGAAGAGACATGAGAACTAAGTACTGTGAACAATTTTAATTTTTTTCATTTTAAAGAAACATAGACAAGCAGTTACCTGAATCATAGATACTTGCATAGGGATGTTGGTTGGAGATGATATTTGTTTTCCAATGTTTTGTGAACCGCAGGGAGTTGAGTTGCAGAGAGTAGCAACTGCCATCTATCCATAATGCCATCACATTGATATCATCGGCATAACCAAGTATAATACATATTAGACCTCTGCCCAAGAATCTTCTGCAGCTCATCAGACTTCAGCACCCAGTTGGCAACACCTTCAGAACAAACATTCCTCTCCCACATTTGGATGCGGGAGCCTGAAAAAATAGGCATGCACAGAACGCCATTTTGTGCTAGCATGACTCCATGACAACCATTTTTAAAATCTGCACCGGAAGGACACTCAACCAACGCTAGAGTATGTGTGTCCAAATCAAACTCAGCAATGCCACAGCCATGACCAAGATACATGCAATACGGCATTGCCAACCAGGACACCAGGATGACGAACATGATGAACCTCAAACGGAACAGTTGCTGAGACGAGATTGCTCCAATTGCCTGTTTGTGATGAGTAAATGCAGGCAAACACTTGTGTGTGATTAAGGGTGACACCAACCATGGCCACCTTGAAGGGACAGGAGCCGAATCCGCCGCGGACGTGGCTGTGATCGCTGGCAGCAGCGCAGAGTACCGCACCGTTCCAGATTATCCTCTCTTCATAGTCATTGAACTCCAATGGAACTGCAACCCGACGGTGGTCGCCTGTTGGGGGATCCCACATAACTATCTCCTTCTCCTTCCGGTTGTAGAGTAGCACACGGCCGTGGCGACATCTGAAGTTTCTCCACGTGTCAGGGTCAATGCCACCCTTCTCATTAAGGATGGCGGACAGAAGTGCTTGGGTTCGATGAGATCCGGCGGGTCCAATACGGATCTGAAGAAAGGGAAGTGCACATATTTATCGAAGAAGCCGAGAAGGGGGTATTCGGGTAACGGGAGCAGAAGCGGTGACGGAAGTGGGGATCAGTGATGAGGCGGCGCCAGCGCTTGCAGATGAGCGAGGCACGGGGGAGCGAGGAGGGCCGCGGCGGTAGGCGGAGGAGGATCTCGGAGAGGATGTCGTCGTCATCTCGTAAGGTCACCGGCGCGGCAGGCCGGCAGTGGCGGCGGCGGCGGCGGCCGCGCGTCATCTCGTGTCTCGCCGCCTTCACTCCAATAGTCCAATGGCGTTGGGGAGAGCAGAGAGCCAGAGACGGCAACGGAAGTTCAGATACTGCGCATGGCGGCGACAGGAGGATTACCGGGCAGGGGTTCCATGGCGGGCGCGAGCGTGCTGGCTCGGGATGGAGAAGAGGTGAGGGCGCTGCTGCAGATCCGCCTCCGGAGCCAGCGAACGCGCGGGTACTCTGTGAACTGAAACCCTAGCCACTTGCTGGTGTTCGGTGTTGCGGCGTTGGACGGATGGATGAGGCAATTCCTTTGGGCCTTATCCGTAGGTTGCTGGGCTGGAAAGACACCTAGGCCTCAAATGATAGCCCAGTTAGCATTTCTAAGCATGACGCCCAGTATTTTCGAATGATTTGCCTCTCCATCCCCTGCCCTGAGTCCGTTCCGCACCCGCGTCCAAAATCCCACCCACCACCCTCGATTCAAACTCGCGCCGCAGCCGGGGCGAGGGGTCTGAGCGCAGAACCGGCAATCTCCCCGCCCCCCCCCCCCCCCCCCTCCTCCTCCTCGCCGCTACTAGATGCTCCGCCGCAGCCTCCCCGAGTCCGGGTCCTTCTTCCGTCGGATCCTCGGCCGCGGCTCGCTCGAGGGCGGGCCAGCGGCCGGCGCCGCTTCGCCTTTCCGGCATTTCGTCGAACAGCTTGTAGGCGGGGCGGCCCCGATCTCCAGCGTCCCCTCCGCCCTCGCCGCCGCCTCCGCGGAGCGCGGGACCGGAGGAAGCGACCAGGCTTCACTCACGGTCCACTTCCTCCGCCACTCGTGTGGCCTCGAAGATGCCGACGCCGCGAAGGCGGCGGAGCGCGTGCACCTCCGCAACACCAAGAACGCGCGCGCCGTGCTCGCGCTCCTCCGTGACACGCTCGGCCTGCCCCCCGCCTCCGTCGCGCGTCTCGTCGCCGCGTACCCCGCGGTCCTCTCCTCGGGCACACTCGCCGCTAAGTTGAACTTCTACCTCCAAGAGCTCGGCCTCTCCGCCGCCGAGTTGCGCCGCTTCCTCCTCGCGAGCCCCAACCGCTTCCTCACCTCGGGGCTCGACACCCGCCTCCGCCCCAACCTCAGCCTCCTCAAGAACCTCCTCGGCACCGACGAGAACGTGCTCGCCGCCGTCAAGCAGTCCATGGAACTCATCTACGACAACCTCGAGATCGTCCTGCTCCCCAAGCTCCAGGTGCTTCGCGACCACGGCGTCACGGAGGAGGTCCTTGTCAAGCTCGTCACAACCCACCCCAAGGCGCTTGTGCACAGGTCCACCCGCTTCGATGAGGGCTTGGCCGCCATGAAAGACCTCGGGGTGAGCCCAGACTCTGGCATCTTCCCCTACACCTTTGGTGTGTTCGCCAAAATGTACCAGTCCAAATGGGACCGCAGGGTGCAGAATTACCTCAGCCTGGGGTGGACTGAGGAGCAGGTCAGGCGAGCATTTGTCAGGCACCCCTACTGCATGACAGTATCCGAGGACAAGGCCAAGAAATGCATGCAGTTTATTGCTGAAAAGCTTGGCTGGGACCCTGATTATGTGTCATCGTCCCGGACTGTTCTTTCCTTCAGCCACGAGAAGCGGGTATTGCCAAGGTACAGGGTGCTTGACATACTGTTGTCCAGGGGTGTCATCAAGAACGGCATCAGGATGAGCCATCTGACCATGTCAGAAAAGAAGTTCAAGGAAAGGTATGTCGATAGATACAATAAAGATATTCAAGTACTGGAAGCTTATGTAGCAAGAGCAGTAGCATGATGATTCTGCCTCAACTCTACCTTGGAACAAAGGCACTGTATCCCTTGTCCTCAGCTGTTTGATTTTGTTGCCTGCTCTTCTTTCTGATATCATAGGGTGCAATGAACTCGGATTCAAATTTTGTTAGCTTCACTGCTGATTTTTTAATGGTTAGGCATTTCAGTGGTAACTATGTATAGTAGTGAAACTATGGTAATGGGGATAACACTCATTCACTCAACATGTCAAATTCAACAAGTCCAGGCCTGGAAAAAACAGTTTGATATAGGAGTCCTATGAAATGAATAATCCTACGAAGGTGTAGAGCTAACACATTGAATATGAAGTGCTCATGCCATGGAAACAAAATGGTGTGAACTGGCATGGCTGAATATGAAGAAAGTGTGCAATGCAGAATGTTATACTTGCATATATATCTTCACAAATCACAAGCACATCTTTTCTAACTTAAACTTAAAAAACCACAATTCCTTACATGTCGCCTGAACTTCCACAATTCCATATTGGTTGACTGGATGTTGATCTTTGGATAACAAGTGAATTATACTTAAGGAAAGAGTATATGGTCCCTTTAGTATGGATCAATTAGCTAGTAATAGTTAGCTAGCTAATATCTCATAGCTAATGTTAGCTAATTTGGCCCCACTAGTGATATAACTGTTAGTTGAGTATTCAGCATTCAGTTAACAATAGCTAGACTATTAGCTGGAACTGTTTGTATCCAAAGGAGCAAATTATTAGCAGCTAACTTTTAGTTCTCTGAGTCCAAACAAGGACTAAGTAAATGAGGTACCAAAATCAATAGTCTCACAGTTTCTCCATAGAATTCAAAATGTTCGAGTCCTGGAGATTAAAATCAAGAGATGCTATCTCTTTCCTAAAGGCTAAAGAAATAGTTGAACCCTGTCACTTCACCTGTTCAAGGAGCTTACCAATCAAAATAGACTGTTAATTGTTAAATCCTATGCAAAACCAACAGAAAAATTAGCAGGGTGCTGGAATTGAGTTAGGTACCCAGACATTACTGTGGAGAGTTATGTGTTGGGTAAACACCTCACACCCATAAAGGGGGGTGACCTCATATATATATATATAGCCGGATGGCTAGCAGTACATGTACAAGTTACAGTATGGTACTAATACAAGTCAGCTATAGAAACTATACATATCTCTAATAATTACCTGCTCATACTTAATTTGAATTCTAGGATGACCCTGATGCCTGGAGAGTTCAAACCTCAGACCATTCTCTGCATATACATGCATGATCCACACCTCTCAAGCCCTTGCTGTGAGCAGATATTGGCTGGCCTTTGTTGGCCCCTTATTGCAAAGCCTAAATTCCCTGTACCTATGGCGCCGTGGAGCCGCCAGGCTCCAGGAGATGCTTACCTTGCCGAGGACACAAAATTAGCATGACTGGATTAATCCAGAATCTCCCTTGTCCACAGAAATCTGTTCTCTAGTACTCCCTTGTCCACAGAACATGTAACTTGTGCAAATCAAATTAGCTTAACTTTGAATAAGTTTATAGTGAAAAATATTTATATTTATGTATCCAGCAAGGTTTACTAGAAAATATTTAATAATTAATTTGTACATATTTCATATCATAAATTTTAGTGCTTTGTTATATAACTTTGGTCAAACTTTAAAAAGTTTGATTCCTCAAAAAAGTGAGAATTGTGCCCTTTTGTCGACGGAGGGAGTAGTTTGAAGGTAAAAAAGGCAATCCTCAAAATGAAGAATCTTCTGAAGAACAATCTTCTTTAGTCAGTATAGGGGCATGCATGCACGTTGAGGCCTTGTTTAGTTCCTTCTAGAATCTAGAATTTGACTATGCAAAAAGAAGATTCTCATCATATCAAAATACCATCACATGCATGGAGTATTAAATGTAGATGAAATCAAAAACTAATTATACAATTTAGTTGTACTTTGCGAGACGAACATTTTGAGCCTAATTAATCTGTTTGAATAATTATTACTAAATAAAAACAAAATACTACAGTACGTGGCACAGTGATTTGGCAAGCCCAGAATTGGGCAACTAAACAAGGCCTCTACATTGTCCTAGCGTGTGCCTGTCCTGCCGCCACGATTATTCTCCAGGAAAGCACAGACCTGACATGTCTACAATGAGGTACGTACCTGAGTACCTGACAAATAATAGGCTACAGAGATCAACCTAAAAATCTTCATTAGTCCCTACAATGGCGATATTGAAATTATTAATTAATCAAGAAAGAAACTCTAAATTGTGCCCAATCAAAGTGGAAATGTCTAGCCTCTATAGATCAAAATGCGGCATGTCATGTATGTATGTGTTCTCAAGTTAATTTTATACTTGTGGTTGTGGGTTAAGCTTTTTGAGCCTTTTGGAGCTTTTACAACTCTACTCCTGCTACTGCTATGATGGAAGGAGGAGCCCGAAAGGGCGAAGCTAAAACAAATGGTTGGCTTCACAGGAACGAGAAAAATAAATAGCTTTTGTTATAGCGAGTGCTCTATTGTACATGGAGGAACCGAAGTCACAACTCACAAGAAGCCATGTCAAACTGAACCTTACACTTGGGCAGGCATGATTTCTAATTGGCTGATTTTATTCTCTTGATGGCACCGAAAAGTAATTGCACGGATTTGGACTGAGGCTGAATTGAAGCGGGTTTGATTTCATCTCTTCCTCTGTGTCGGAGGGAACATCTATTACGAAAATAAGTTGCCTGGAGTCGAGTCAGGTATGTTCCATGCGTCTGTTCTGGTGGAGGTGATGGGAGACTCACAATAAACGCGAGATATATCTTCGCATATTTGCCTCGGGAGTTCAGAGGTACTAGCTTCAGGCTTCAACGGTGAACAAGGGCCTTTTTGCAAGCTTCGGAGGCGTCGAAGGTCCGGCCAGTATTCATGGAGTCAAATAAGATCAGATGGAACAAGGTGATATGTTCGGCAAACAATTGCCTCACGTGCATCAGTGCCAGCTTCTCGTCATCTCGATGTCCGGCATACTATGTTTTTAAGGCGCATAGGCGAGTCATGGCGATCCACCCCCTTCGGCGCATAGGCGAGTCATGGCGATCCACCCCCTTCCAATCGCCTAGGCGACGCCTAGCGAGGCAAGGCGACGCCATATGATCGGAAGGAAACGTCAAAGCAGCATCACCGAGGAAGAAAAAATGAAAAAGAAAAGAAGGAGGACAAGAAATTAACTAAGGCCCAACCCACCAACCAGCCCATGTATCCCTCCTGGCATGACCTATTCCCTCATCCCTCCCCATCGACAAGCATTCCAGCCTCCAAGTCTCCGCCGCTGCCCTTCTGCGTGACTCTTCTCTCCGTCCCTCCCTCTCCTGTTCTCCATTTGCGCTGATGCCGCCTGCAACCTCCCTCCTTCACGCATGCGCAGCTCCGCCGCATCTCCCTGCACGCATGGGCAGCCGCACCTCCCTCCTTCACTCTTGCGCAGCTCCGTGCATCTCCCTCCTTCACGCATGCGCAGCTCCGCCACATCTAGCGCCTGCCATCTGCTCCTTCTCTACCTCTTGTTGCGGCTCACACAGATCCCCGCTCAATCAATCGCCCCTCCACCGTAGATGACACAGGCGGCGCCGGATTTAGTGGGGATGAGCGAGGAGGCAGCTGCATGGCCTTTTTCTGTCATTTTCCTCTGTTTTTGGCTAGGCGTCGGGGACGCCTTACTCCCTGCGAGCGCCTTGACGCCTAGGCGACGTCTTAAAAACAAAGCCGACATACCTTTACTTTCTCGATATCCGGCACATTCGCGTAGTGACACTCTTGTCTATATCCATTTTATCATGATTCTAAATTATTGTTACCAGTCCTTCTCTTGGTATCGTTGCAAGACTTTGTCTAAATTGTCAAGATAATGATCAAAAGTTTTTTCATAGACTGAGAAATTACCCATGAAAACTTCCTTGATCTCTTAAATCATATCTTAGAAAATAGATAAATAATTGTTGGGATAAATAATTGCATATTTGTTGTGGGATTAACTCTTTTTTGCTATCTTCAACATCTGTCATGCCTCCTTTCTTGGGAACCACATGGACAGGACTAACCCAGTCACTATGTGGCACGGGATAAATAGTCCTGGCATAAAGAAGTTTAAGGACTTCCTTCTTCATGACTTCCCACATCTCATTATTGAGCCTTTGCTGAGGTTCTCCAGAAGGTCTATGTGAAGGGTCAATTGGTATGCGATGCCCACCCTCCGCCGCTGTAACAACCCTAAAAATTCCAAACACCAAAAATCACAACCAATAAATTTTTTCTAAAATAACCTATGGTTGATGAGTGTCATGTAGGAAACCCACTAGTAGCTGCACAAGTAGCACCAAGTATTAGAGATGCATTTGTATTTAATTTACAAGAGTATGATTTGCCTCTTATTGATTTTATGTATTGCTAATAAAATCAATAACCTTTACATCACATGTATATATATATGTATATATGTGTATGACTAACCTTGGATATGGACCCCACATGCCCTTAAGACCCTAGTGGATCTAGCATGGAGTTTGTACCATGATCACAAACTCACATGCACTAACAAGGTCATGGCTTAGCTATACAAGTAAATAGAAAAGGGATTAGGAATTAGACAGGAAATGGTAAAGGCCATTCGGCCTGGCCAGCCCAAGGCGCAGTAGGCCGGCTTAAGCTGCCAATTGGCCCAGCTCGGTTTCCCTCGTCCTCCGCCGGCCCACTACCCTCTTTGCCCGCGTAGGGGACGGCAGCGCCAAGGCCTGCTCGCCTCGGCCCAACTCATGGCGCCAAGGCCGTTGTCCGACGGAGCTGCACGCGGTGCGGTCATCGCGTTGCCGCGCTCCTCCGCGCTTCGGGTGCCAGCACGACCGCCCCCGGCTCCGCCCGCGACGACTCAGAGCCACCGACTCCGCAGCCCCGGTCTCCTCCATCACCTTGCCGCAGTCGCCGCCCGTCGGGACCGGAGCGGGAGCTGTCGCCCCAACCGACCACGAAGACGAAGCAGCCCCGCTCGGTGCCCCGCCGACTCCCTGCAGCACCACCACGCCAGCTCTGCCTTGGCAATAGTGGCACCTCACTACTCTGCCTCGCCTCACCACTAGCCGCCAACGCGCCCCCAAGGTAAGCTTGCCGACGCCCCTGCCATGGCCGCCGCCGGTAGAGCACCGCCCACGTTCCCGCTTCCCCGTCGACCTTTTGCTTCTTTAGCTGCACCATCGAGTTCGCCGTAGTGAGAAACATAGTTTGGGAAACCTCTTGGAGTCAGTGAACCAACAGTGAGGGCGGGCACACTTTGCCCGCCGCTCGGTTTCCCGGACTTCGGCCGCCGGAGCGCCGCTGTGACCTCCGCGGTTGCGCGCGCCCCGCCATGCTGTCGTTAGCTGCGTCCGTAGATCCTTGAAGCTCCGAGCTCCTCCAGACGTAGGAGGATAAAGATGGAGGCCAATTTGGGAGTTCGGCCGGAGCTCCGCCGCTGACGCCGTCCACCGCTGCCGTGCCGCTCGCCACCTCGTTAGGAGCCCTGATCCCAAATTGAGGCCTGCATCCCGCTCGCTACGACCCCGCGAAGCTCATGCGCTAGCACAAGCCTCCTTCGAGGCACCCATGGCGCCCTGCTGCCGTGACACCGCCATCTGCGCCGCCGCGTCACGCACGCCGGCCAGTCGGCGCGTCACCAGCCCGCCGAGCCACTGCCATCGCGTCCACCTCATCATGGCGCCGCCACACTCGCCGCCATTGCTCTGCCATGACCCGCCGAAGCCACGCCGCGCCGCTCGCCGCCGGTGGCTTCCCACCGTGCTCGGCCATCCGTGGAAGAAGGGGAAATAGACGGGGATTTCTGTCCCCGTGTGGATCGCGTCCACCTTGCGCCAGCATGGACCGATGAGGAGAGGCCATGTGAACTATGTGTCCATGGTCCACCATGGACCAGGCTCGCACAGAATAAGTCGTAGACTTGGCCCAGATAAGATCCATATCCGCCACATGGCACGCAGCGGAGCACAACACGTGTTCGGGGCCGGGCCGGCCCCACCCGGCCCTATCCAAGCCTGCTCAAGCCTAGTCTGGGCTCGGTCGACGTTGACCGTTGACTGGCCTACGATTGACCGTTGACTAGGTCCCACCTGTCATTGACTGCACGCCCTGGACCCACCTGTCGGCCACTCTGTACAGCTTGACCAATTGCAGGCTGCCACGTGTCAGCTCTATTTTCTCTCCCTTCTTTTTTAGAAAATAGTTTAAACTTCGTAAAATCATATCTTCTTCATATGAACTCTGAAAATTATGAACCAAGTGTCTAAATTTTCATAAAAATGAGCTCTACGTCACAGGCTTGTGTATGATTGCATTTGGAGTATTGGATTTCATTTGATTCTTTGTGATTGATCTATAGGGGTCGCTTTCGCAACCATTATGTCTCGATTTCAGATCCCGCGAAGGAGTTGCCTGAGGAGAAGGACTAGGAACACGCCAAGGACTTGAGGAAGGACTCGAGTGATAGCTATTCATGTGCCATACCCTACCCAACCTCATAGAATCCTATTACGCATGGCATAATATCTAGTTTGCTAATGCTTTATTTATGAATATCATCTGATGATAGGCTGCATGATAGAATTCCTTGATGAGCCTTTACCTTGTCATAACCTTACTCTTGCACACTCGCTGGGCTAGACACATGCTTACTTATGATGCTTTACTTCTACTACGCTTATATCTGTGATGTGATGCGTGGTGGAGGGTATGGTATGGTATGTGATTAAGGCACGTGGTGTCATTCTACTCGGGGAGAGTGCTACGTGTGTCTTGGGTGTGTGGTGAGGGTTGAGTCGATCGGACAGGATTCTACGACGTGCCTTGAGGGCGAGTCTTGCCGGGGGGTGTTATCTGGGCATCCCCGTGAGAGGTGCTTGTGGCGGGCACATTGTGAGGTATATGTTGATCCCGGGGGTGAGAGCCTTCGTGGAGCGAAGCCCCGGGTAGGAGGTGCTATTTTAGCACAGACTGTTTTAGTCCCTATGAGAAGATAATCCTGTCTGATCCTCCTAGGACCTGATATCTCTTGAGGACCGGAACCTTAGGACCTACGTGCTCACCGCTCGCCCGTGAATGGGCGGGGGACGGATGTCTGACTAACTAGGACGGTGCCACTACTACTAGGTTGTTAGCAGATAGTGTCGGGAGGTACAGGCATTTGGGACCCACACCCTCCTTAAAGCCACATAGTTACCTTGGTGGCCCGGGTAACTACGCCTCATAGTCTCAGTGTGCTGGTGGTATTTATCCGGGATGTCCCAGTACTGAGTGGTAGGGTGGCATCGCACCGGTTAGAAAGCAGCCGGTATCAGCCTAGTTGGCGACGGCCAGTGATGACAGATGATCTTGTGGTTACAGGAGTACACGCTCTGCAGAGTTTTGAATCTATATATAGTCCACAGCCTCGGTATGTCCTTTCCCTCGACCTACGCTTCACAAGAGTAGTGAGATGAGTCCTTCTTTTCTCCCCTGGTGTTACCCTTCTGTCGTTACCCAGGAAATGGGTACCCCAAACCCCAGGTTTATCGAACTAAACCCTGTAAAATCAGCAACACGAACCCTCCAGTAACCTCCCACGCTAAACGTACGAAGGCCCGCAGGCTAAGACATATCGGACTAACCCACGAACGGACAACGACGGCCCAAAGCCAAAGCCTGCTCGAGGGGCTACTGAACGGACCAGGACTGTACACTCGAGGGTATAATTCGGGCGACCCCTCGAGGACGGAACTTCACCCGCCGAACAAGCCTACCCTCGAGGACGGAACTTCATTCGGGCGAATGGGCGGTCCTCGAGGACGGTGCACCCCTCGGCTTACCGACTCTCCCATACGGATCCGAGCGCATTCAATGCGGTCTACCTACCTCCGCCTAACCGTATGGCCACAGTTACGGTAACAGTAGCAGGTGTGGCGGTCAAATCTAGCTTTTACCGCCCATACCCCGGAATCCTGCGGATCGTACTTCGCTGTTGCACCATGCCGAGCACTGTGCCATGTCCAGCACCCCCTCGAGACATATGAGTCAGTACGTTTCCCGCATTTCCCGGGATTCGGCCCTATCCGATGAGGCTCAACCCCTTCAACTCGACCACCTCGAACGCTGCCCCTCGACGTCAACAAGCGAACCCTCGAGCAGGACTCAACAATTCCCGACGCGATGGCAGCAGGACCTCCCATACCGACGTACATCACTACAGCGGCATCGATGTGATCGGCCTCAACGTCATGCGAACTCAAAATATATGTACTCCTGAGCCCCTCCTTCACCTATAAAAGGAGGCGCCAGGACGTTAGAAAAGAAGGGGACTGAAACAAGAGGATCTAGAGCATAGAAACGCTAAGGCTTTAGACCACAAAACGATACCGTGAGCCAGCACAAGGTCGAGAGCTAGGTGTCCGAACGCCCAAGCCCCACCTCACGCTCATCACACCTGCTTGTATTTTCCCCTGTACTAGCACTTCGGTGCAAGATAACACGAACTATCCTCCCCCCGCTGGACGTAGGGCCTTCTTTGCCCGAACTAGGATAAATCGCCGTTTCCTTCTTGCATCACCCACCGGATTAAGGGAGCACGCAATTACAAATATTACTCGTTGGTTTTAACCCCTCGAGGGTCAGAACACCGACACCTTCCGGCTGTGAGCCGCTGAGACAGGCTCCGAGAGGGAGTTAGACCTGTCGACTGAGTGCGAGAGTGTGAGATGTGTGTGATGGTGATGGGATGGGATGGATATGTGGATGAGATGGGTTAAAACTTGATGAACTATACTATATAATATTGGTCATTACTTGCATAGGAAACCACAACCATATATTAGACATCTTTGATTATGTCTTTTGCATCCACCAAATACTACATAGCAAAAGTAAAGCATAGGGTGGGAGATGTGGCCAGTACAAAACATATTGAAAATTTGGATTCAGGTTTGGGTGATGGCTTGTCGACGCCCCTGAAGGACGAAAGGATTAGATGGTCTCGTGCCTACGCTCAAGATGGTGCAAGATGATGCTTTCACAATATCCCTTCTACTTCCGTAGTTGTTCTGGATGTTAGATACTCTGATAATTCCGCCGTGTGGCGATGTACTAATTATAGTAAACCACTCTATTATAATCTTTTATTTGATGTATGGCTTTGCAATCAACTGATATCGGATAATTGATGATTTGACCTCCTGGGCTATCATTATATCCTTCATTCTGTGTATTTTCCCTTCGTGGAAAGTTGAGGATGTTTCAGCCGCCGCCCACCGCATCCTCGTCACCGATGCCAATCTCCGGTGCTAGCTACACCCCTCCAACGGTGAGAAGCCCTTCCCCGACCTGCGTTTGCGATGGCTTCGGAGGAAGTGCTGACAGATCTAGTGGATAAGCTTGACTTCAATGTTGGGGAGGAGTTTGAACATGAAGTTCGTTGTCGCTTTGGAATCCAGGTGAACCATGAATCTCCCAGTCCCCAGGGTTCCTTCTTTGTGCTAGCTATGTTTCATCGTTCTTTGCTTTGCATTATAGAAGAGAGTGTTGCTCTGATTCTTGAATCTTGTCTGGGATGACATGCCCCAATTTTTCATGTGGTTGAGATGAGTCACAATCATTTCCGGTTCTCAGTTTCTTGCAAGTCTGTGGGTTTTTTCATCTATAAGCTCAGTAGGTTTATTGGTTTAGTGTTTGATGTTTACTTTCACCTCTGGAGCAATGTTTCTCCAAACTGGGAGAGGGAGAAGAGATTGTGGGAAGCTGAGGAAGAAAAGAAATGGTCTAAAGTTCTCTCTAAATCTCAGAAAAGAGCTCAAAAGAAGAAGGCTGATAAAAAAGTTAGATTTGCTAAACGTGTGGTCAGCATCTATCCTCTAAAGAAATTAGCTCCCTCTCAATTGGATTCAGTTATCAGATTGGTGCTTTCGATGTAAATATTGCTTCTGAAACTGGTTCACATGATATTAATGTCAGTGTTCAGGCTCTCGAACACCTGATTGATCAACATATTGCTCTTTCTTCTCCTGACCAAGGAACTATTCATGGCATTAATGCTACGGCTGATTGCTCTGGATCTCTAAAGTCTCATGGTATTCTGAAGAAATGCAATGAAGATGAAACTGCTAAACCTTCTAAAACCGCTGATCCTAATTTCTGCTAGCCATTCAGAAAGTTTCAAGTTTTCAAAATTTTAAAATCTCTAATCGCAGGTCAGTTAATACCTCTTTTGGGTCAGCCGAGATTATTAATCATACTCGGTGTTTCAGAGGATGCACCAGATGCTTCGGAACTAATCACAGGCATTTTAAATGCCAATTGTCTCTTTAGTGCGTAGGGTGTAATAATTATGGGCATAAATTCAAATTCTGTGTGACGAGATCAAGGCTCATGGTCTTCTGGAGGCCCAAACCTATGCAGTAGTGTGAAATGAGCATCCCCACCTCAAATATAGCCCAATAGGAATCAACCCTAGCCCATGATACACGCATAGAAATTTCCTCCATACCCCCATCCCTCCAACTTGTGTGCCTGCTCACCTTCAAGAAGTCCATCCGGCTACACCACGGCCGAAGGACGATCTCCATTGCGACGGTGACGACGAAGAAGCCATGTCGAACTTTGTGGTCAACCTAGAGCCTTTCGTCCCTGCTAGCCTGGAGATTGAAGACTGGGCAAGACCTGCTCGTGGCCGTGTCATCATCAATGGCAACCCCGTCTATCGCCACAAAGAGTATGCAATTGCCACTGTTCATCCCCCCTCCGCAGAATGAGCTCTATGATGCACTGCATGAAGTAGTTGACTATATTGGGGAAGAGCATCAGGCTAGGATCATGTCAAGTTGTCTGTCTCTACTTGGGCTATGTTTACTTTAGTTTTATTCGCCAATTGCAAGAGAAGCTATGATCAATCTGAGCCCGCACCAGCTCGATGATGTCACTACATGAAATGTGGTCTTTTATGACAAAAACCCTCATGACGAGGTCCATTTTTGTCATATAATGTATCATAATATGACGCGAAAATTTGGGTCGTCACAAATTGAGGAGAGCTAGATTTTTTTGTGATGACATCCAAGATTTGTCACATAAAGGTAGCAAATGTCATCACAAATTGTGTGGCGCCGGGAGACATTACTGGTTTCATTTTTGTGATGCTTGGACCTATCTTTTTGTGACTATTTAGTGTTGTCATGTTAGGGTACTTGAATAATTGACCCTGGCCCAACCCCTCTACACCCAAGCATTGACCAGTTGTTTTTGTTGTTGAGTTGAGAAACCTGCATCAGCTGATTCATTCTAGAACATATATATAGTGCTATCACTAGAAACAAATTTTGTAACATATAAAGTTTCATTCCAGAACCTTAGAAGGGTACCACACATATATATATACACACTACGGTTCAAGCCATAACCTTAAAAGGGTACACACATATTAGAGATTCCTACATGATATACTATGCCCACTTGGTTTAACAAAAGTCATCATGGGCAGACCATGAACTTGGGGTAGCTAACAAAAGTCATCACATCATCAGTGCATACTTGGGCTTCCAAAAGTCTTCAGTGCCACAACTACCTAAACCTCATCACTTTGCCTTCTTTTGTAGGCCAGCGTCCTCCAAGATCTTCTCATAGTTGGCTATCTTGGCTTTCATGGTCTGAAGTTCCTGAAGACACCCGTCAATCTGCTTCTTGTGGACGTCATCCTTGACCCGTTGAGTAAGGTCATTGATCTTCCAAGTGAAAGAAGCAATGTTCTGCTGCAGGGGTATAACACTCCAAAATTTACATTTTGGGTTGTTATTAGAAAGCGCTAAATAAAATGTGCTTTTCTATATTCTTTTTTAGAAAATAATTGAGTGGGTTTGTGCTTGGTGCTTTGCTTTGTGTTTGCTGGTGTGAAAAAAGAGATTTTCTTTCTCTCTATAGTGTTGGCCACCGCTCTAGCTAGACACCATCCCCTACAAAGCTCCAGTCATCCCTGGCTTATCCGAGCCTATCCTGGCCCGACCTAGCTTGCTCTGGCCTCTTCTAGCCTTAACTGGCCAGCTCTGGCCAGACCTTGCTAGCCCTAGCCGGCCATGGCCACCCCGGCCAGGCTAGCAGTAGCCGCAGCCGGCCACCAGTGGCCAAACATGGCCATCAGCAGCATAGTAAGGCCAGCAGGATAGTAAGGCCAGCAGCAGTCCAATCTAACAACCCTTTGCCATCTTGAAGGCATCCTAGCTTGCTTTGGCCAGCTCCTACCTAGCTTGGGCCACTCCTGGCCTCACCTAGCTTCATCTGGCCAACTTTAGCCAGCAACAGCCACCTATGGCCACTCTCAGTCGGCCACGGCCAACCCTGGCCGCCCATAGCGAGCACCAGCCGGCCACCAGCGGCCATAGGTAGCCGCAGCCAGCCCAACGGGCCAAGCCCAGTGGCTTCAGCCCAACTGATTCCCCGCCGGCTATAAAGAGGGCCGGACGCAGCCCCCTTGCCAACCCTAGAAGGAGCCGCGCCACCACCCGCAAACCCTAGCCGCGTGCCACCAGCCACAGCCAGCCATCGCCGGCCACAGCCGGCCACTGCCGGCCGGCCAAGTCCCGGCCGAGGGTCGTGGTCCTCCCTCCCCGCACACGGTAGTTGGCCGCCGCCGGCCATAGCAGGCCGCAGCGGGCCGCCGCCGCCGGCCGTAGCAGGCCGCCACCGGCCCTAGCAGGCCGCAGCAAGCCAGGGCCGAGGCCCCTTTCCCCTGGCGCGAGCTGCAGCCTGGCTGCCATGGCCATGGCCTGGAGAGGGAGATGGATAGAGGTAGAAGACGAGGTATTTACGACTTTGCCATCAAGCGATTTATTTATAGTTTTGCCATTGATCGTATAATCTCCGCCGTTTCACCGTTTTAACTCCGATTTGTGCTACGAACGTGTCAACCTTAAGTTTTGTGTAATAATTAGTTGATGCTCAACTAAATAAAAGCAACCTAGGGCTATGCTTTCGTTGTCCTTGTGTTGCGATCATGTCAACGTATGTTGCTTGTTATCAATAATGTTTGTCACATCATGTATTATGTAAGTAATCTTATTTATTAATTAATGTGTCCTCTCTTGTATAAAAGTAATTTAGGTTTGTACCTTGAGTTTTCATACATGCCCGTCAGTATGACTAGTACCAACTTAAATGCTTCTTTATTAATTATGACTTGTTTAGAGTTACATTGGAAACATGGCATGCTTAGTTCAACCTTGAATCATAATCTTTAAGCATATGATGTTTTCTTTAATGCACTCGCATGTTCTAAGCTTTATAAATTATAAATATTTAATTGGCTTAGATAATATAATTGCTTATAAATAGAGTATGACTAATGTTCAACTCTGCTTTACATTTCAACATCATCCAACTGATTTGACTTTATGTCTTTCTTATAAGTTCTGCATCTTGCTTTAGTAAATGTATCAATCTTAAAGTTTGTCTCTATGCTTGTTGCAAGTACCTCGATAGCCGTGTTTTCTTTAATGATAGATTCATCGTTTGTCGTTTTTGCGCTCTTGCGACTGTAGCACCGAGTTTGGCCATTTAGATCGTTCTGTTTTTAGTTTCCCTTTTGATTGGTGTATTGTTCTAGGTCTTGTCTTTTTTGTGTGTTTGTTTGTGTTGTTGGTTGCTGCGACTAGACGAAGAGCGGTTTGTTAACACTGAAGACTAGGAGCCGAGAACCAACAAGTGCAGCTGAAGCTGGAGGCCAGAAGAGTAGCTAGACTTTGGATTTAAGGCAAGTGCAGGCACCTTTGATCATATTACGCCTATCCACTTTTAATTAATACATTGCATGTGTCTTAAATCGGCAAACCATAGGGATGACTAGCCACTCTATCCATATATCACCTATGGGGTTTTTAGTTGATAGGTCATTAGGTTGCTAGTGCTCTACCTCACCTTTCACCTGCCTAATGAAGATAAAACTTGCTTCTTAAAATATGTTGGAGCCGTGGGCTCTTGGCTTCGGCCGTTGGAGAAGTTGATGCTGATCCGCATCGTTGGTTGGCGGTGAAAGACGGGGGATACGGATGCTAGTGGGACTCGTGTTGGATGAGGGTATCCGTATCTCCTCCCCCTTGTGGTCTTTTTGTGGAGCGGCAACCTAGGACTTCCGTACATCTCCAGGCTAATGGGCTCTGGCTTGGTCTGTTAGCAGGATTATCATAGGCAGAAGGGTGGCTTACTGACGGGTAGCATAGCTATGGCATGAATGGTGTTACAAATTCTAGCATGGGAGTTCTGGTTGATCCGTAGACCAGGGCGGCGGCTATGAGTATGTCTCTCATGTGCTTGGGACATCGCAGATCGGGTTACCACTGCCTATGACCCTGTGAAGGACCTCGTTGTGACCTCTGCCAGCCTAACTTGGTATTGGGCTAAGAGGAGTAATTATAATCTGGAGTGAAAGTGTACACCTCTGCGCAGAGTTCAAATCGGTATATCATCCGTGGTCACGGTCACGAGCGGCCCAGATCCTCGCATGATTAGCCAAATGGTTTAAGCTGTGAAATTGTGGTGATGTTGTTGAGGTTGCTACCTTGGGTTTTATCGGGATGGCTATCCTGTGTTTCCTTGAGATGGCTATCTCATGTTTAATGTATTAATGATATATGCTTATATTTGTGATGATAAATGATTTGTTAAATGCCACTTGAACCTTAATAAAGGGTTGGGTGTTTCAACCAAGATGATTAGAGAATAGGTTGCAACTTGTTAAATCTTAATTGCTACATTTAAAATGCTACCATAGTTTACCTTTCAGCCTTACCTTGTTTTAGCCTTGCATGTCATTACTTTCCACCTGTACTTGCTGAGTTTCGACATGGAACTCACCCTTGCTATAGTTTGTAGTAAAGTGTTTCTCAAAGGAAGGATAAAGAAGTTGGGTATTGGAAGTGTTTGGCATACGGAGCCCCCAGTCAACTGTCCCTGGGAAAAATGAAGACTAAAGAGAAGTCTTAGCCAACGTTCCGTATTACTCTGATTGTGTAAGTGTTAAATACATATGTTTTCGCTATATAATACATTGTTTTTCTGATATTACCATTTTTTGTTGTATGTGTGGACTTCCTGGGCACACATATGACGACCTCTGGTCTTCTTTGGAAACCAGGGTGTGACATCACCAAGTTGGAAACAGGGTACTACAAATGGACAACATGAACTGTTTTAGTATTGTGTGCAAACAACAACAAAGGAGTGCCTCATCAGGTAAGTGTACTGCTAGCTGAACCATAATATCGAAGAATGTTGGAGGATAAATTTTCTCTAGCTTGCATAGGATAAGCACAATATCTTCCTTCATCTTGTTTAGTGCATCATCCTTTAGAGTTTTGGAGCAAAGTTTTCTAAAAAACCTACCCAATTCAGCAATTACTTCATATATGTATTTGCGCACCAAACCACGAAGGCCAGCTGGTAAGATACGCTGTAGCATTATATGGCAGTCATGTGTTTTGAGCCCATGCATTGTTCCTGCTCCCTCCAGATTGACACATCTAGATATATTGGAGGCATAGCCATCTAGAAACTTAACATTGTTCACAAATTGTATAACACCCCAAAAATTTATATTTTGGGTTGTTATTAGAAAGCGCTAAATAAAATGTGCTTTTCTATATTTTTTTAGAAAATAATGGAATGGGTTTGTGCTTGGTGCTTTGCTTGGTTTTGCTGGTGTGAAAAAGAATTTTCTAAACCTCGAGCAAGTCACGTCTAGGTTTTCTTCGAATTTGAAAATAAAGCTTCGGAAACCCAAGTTTGCCTTGAGAAGGTTTTGGGAAAACGTTTTTAGAAAAATCCTTTCTCTTGCTTAGAGAGAGAGAGAGTTTTCTTTTTCCTCTGTAGTGTTGGCCACCGCTCTAGCTAGACACCATCCCCTATCAAGCTCCAGTCATCCCAGGCTTACCCTTGCCTATCCTGGCCCGTCCTAACTTGATCTGGCCTCTCCTAGCCTTAACTGGCCAGCTCTGGCCAGTCCTGGCCAGCCCTAGCCGGCCACGGCCACCCTAGCCAGGCAAGCAGTAACCGCAGCAGGCCAGCAGTGGCCAAACTTGGCCATCAGCTCCTAACTTGATTTGGCCAGCTCGTATCTAGCCTGGGCCACACCTGGCCTCACACAGCCTTATCTGGCCAACCACGGCCAGATACAGCCACAAGTGGCCATTGTAAGCCAGCCACGGTCAACTTTGGCCGGCCATAGCCAGCACTAGGTTGGCCACAGCGGCCACAAGCAGTCATAGCCTCCCCCGGCCACCTTGAGCCCTCTGGCCATCCCTAGCCAAGCCCGGCCACATCCAGCCGGTCATGGCCAAATCTGGCTGGCCATAGCCAACCCAGCCCGGCCACCAGCGGCCATAGGTAGTCGCAGCCGGCCCAACGGGCCAAACTCGACGTCTTTAGCCCCACCGGTTCCCGCCGACCTATAAAAGGCCAGCCCCAGCGTGGCGCAGCGCCTTAGCAAACCCTAGCCGCGCGCAGCCGGCCACAGCCAGCCGCAGCCGGCCCCAGCCAGCCGCAGCCGGCCACAGCCAGCCGCCGCCGGCCACAGCCAGCCGTCGCCGGCCACAGTAGGCCGCTGCCGGCCGACCAAGTCCCGGCCAAGGGCCGTGGTCCTCCCTCTCCCACGCGCCGCCGCTGGCCGCCGCCGGCCATAGCAGGCCTCATCTGGCCGCCACCGGCCGTTGCAGGCCGCATCTGGCAACCTCAGCCGGCCGAAGCAGGCCGCAGCGAGCCGCCGCCGGCCGTAGCAGGCAGCAGCAGGCCACCGCTGGCCCCAGCTGGCCAGGGCCGAGGCCCCTTCACCCGGCGCGAGCAGCCGCATGGCTGCCATGGCCATGACCTGGAGAGGAAGATGGACAGAGGTAGAAGACGAGGTATTTACGACTTCACCACCAAGCGATTTATTTACAGTTACGCCATCGATCGTTTAATCCCCGCCGTTTCACCGTTTTAACTCCGATTTGAGTGATTCCAGTTGCGTTAGTTTCGTGTCGTCACGATCTACGTAGGAGTAGTAAAATTTATCATGTATCTAATTTATGAATTTATTTATTTAAATGCCTTTGATTGATAACTATTTAATAGTCTTCTAATTAAAAGTAACCTAGGGTTACATTTTCCGTTCTCGTTGCTTTGCGAACGTGTCGACGTATGTTGCTTGTTATGAATAATGTTTGTCACATCACAGATTAATTAAGCATGATGCATGAACAAACTTACGATCTAAACGTAAGAGAGTTGTAAAGCATCACTTACATATAGATAACCTTTATAACATAGGGCCATATAATATGCTATTCTACCACCACACTTTGTAAAATTAGAATAAGGGTCGATAGAAAGAATCATAGATAAGAAATAACTAATTTAGACCCAAAATAATCAAGTTAAAATTATTTGACTCAAAACTTTCAAAGTTTTCACAATAGAATACTACAACAACTCTTCTTAACAACGATCCAGCTCTGATACCAGCTGTGGTAGAACCTCCTAAATCATATGGCCCACACACATGATTATTGTCTAATCAGACTCCAAATAACCATGATTGTATTCCATACGACTTAAAAAGTCTGTCGGGTAAATCCCGAATCATCCACGATTCTCCAAGCAGGATCAATCGTTGTAGAGAGACATTGCAGTATTACAATAGTTTGATACAAATAAAATACCACAGAGTAAAATAGCGGAAGACTTACAATAACAATAGTTTACAAAACTTTAAGTTTTAAATATTTATAACCATAAATTTAAATTGTACAAACCATAATAGTAGTGGAGTAGCAGTAGATAACCTTATTACAATAACAAATGAAAAGCTCTGCCCAAGAGCTAAACATCTTTACTCGTCGTCGCTTTCCTCGACGACTGTCATGCAGCAGGATGCGAAGCATTCCTGCCCATGAAGCTCACCTGCAACAAGGGTTCAACAAACCCTGAGTACAAAAGTACTCAACAAGACTGACCAGACGAAAAAGAGGGGTGGAGAATCAAGAAATGCAGACTAGAGGGACAAGTTAAGGCTTGTAAGAGATAAGAAATTTTGCAGAAAAGCTCAACAGAAAGAAAAGGTTGCTTGGACTAGCTCCAATTATCAACCAACTTCATTATTGATCCTTAATCTTTGTTCAAGTTGTTACTACGATGATGAACACCGATCGAGTCTTCTTCTCCAAGAAGCAACGGCGATTCGAATCCATTTTCATACCCAGCTGGGACCTAGGTCACTGGAATACCGGAGACTTTAACTCCGATTCACCCCAGATGAACCGATATACCGGGATAACAACCGCAGCCATATATCACCACATGGCACCGTGAGCTCTGCGGCCCAGCGTACCGAGATACATGGGAACTTAAACCCCACAGTAAAACACACTATGACACAGATGGGATCTCTGGCCCCACGCTAGGTCACTCCATGATATACACGGCTCCAACCATCCGTATACCACTTCATGCATGTGGATTTCTAAATTCTCGATATCACCAGTTCACCAACAGACGGGACCTAGGGCATCAACAGACAGAAACACTACAGAGGGACTCCATTCCCAATGCAAGTTCGCCGTCCGGACTCGATTTATTACTGATATCAAGATTTCAATAAGAAAACCAATCTCATCTTTTTCATTCTTTTAACTTTGAACATTTAAATAAATAAGCAGGGCTAAGCATTACTACTTATCTTCCAAGCAGGTAACAAGGTATAAGGAAATAAGACAGGTAATGCAATTGGGTGGGTTTTCACTCAACTCCTATTACCTAATGCAACATAGCATAGCTGAAGCGATAAAACTTTTATAAATAGAATAGGGTTTGAATGCATCCAGGGCTTGCCTTGGTATTCGGGGTAGACGGTCTCAAACTCTGGATCAACTCCCGATTCTTGAATCTGCTCTTCCTTCAGATCTGGGTGACAACGTTAACTCTCCGTTACGGAAACTATTCGATATTTAATATGCTTCAACATGATGGAATAGTAAACATGATGCTCGATGGATGCATGATCAGATTAAGGGATCGAGTACAACTTTTCTTCACGATAAAGTTGCAAGCCAACAAAACTTCGCTTATAAAACTCATTAGGGTTAACTACGCCATTTAAGAAGTTAATTAAACACATAAAATAATGTTGATTAAGCCCTAATGACATGATTAAGGTAAGCGCAAGAAATTAATTAAAGTGCCCAAGGTCATTAGGGTTAATAACCCAAGGTCATCAATCAATCCCAAAGTCAAAAAAATCCTATAATGATTAAGCTTAACTAAAGGGGTTAATTAATTATTTAAAAGCATTAAATAAAGGCATAAAAATTAAAGTTATCGAATTAAGCCTAAAATTTTATTTTAGAAAGCTCTTAGCCTTATTAGATGGAAAAACAAATTTTAGAGTTAAAAGCCAATTACTTTATTTATTAAAAATCATTGAAGGTCCATTTTTCAATTAAAAGGGCTAATTTCAACATATACAAAAAGTACTCAAATTTGGCATTTCATATTTTTCCTAGGTAGATGGCATCATAAAGAACACTCACAAGGTCCATGGCGGCGCGGCGGAGCTAGGGCGCGGCGGCGGAGCTCACCGGAGCGGTTTCCGGCGACGGCAAGGTCATGAGCATATGCAGGGCACTCAGGCGAGCGTGTTTGGCAACTAAATGAGGTCGCTCCCGGTCCCTGGCCAAAACGGCAACGCGCGCGGTGGAGCGGCATGGCCGTGCCGGCGGTGAGCTACGGCAAAGCTGAAATTGATGACATAGACAGATGCAGGAGCTCACCACAGCGCTGGTGCGCACCTTAATGGAGGCTCGGAGTGCTGGAATCGAGCTGCGGCTGACGGCGGTGATGGCGGCAGCGGCGCTCCAGTGGCAAGAAGGCATCACGGCGGTCCCCGGTGATGCGCTGCTCAAACTAAGGTGCGCATCAGGAGCAGTGAAACATGGATGATCGGATAGAGGGGTTAAAGGTAATATATTTTCACCTCCGGCGACGGCAAACGGCAGCGATGGCACGGCGGCTCGACTGGCCGGGCGTGGAGAAGAAGGCGGCGTGCGGGTGGCTCGAGCGAGAAGAGCAAGCACGAACTAGCCCAAAATGACAGTGAGGATGTGGCGGAGCTGTTGGCAAGAGCAATCGAACAGAGATGGAGCGATGGCGGCGAATTTGGACGGCGGAGCGAGGTCGTGGGCGACGGCGGCGGGGAGAAGAAAGAAGAAAAACGACGGCGGCCGACCGGTACTTATAGGACGAGGGCGATACTTGAGCAAGCGACACGACGACGGTGAACCTTCGCGCGTCTAGGAGCGCGCTGGCGGCCGAGAAGGTGCGGTGGTGGACGGCGGCGCGCGTTGAGAAGCCGGCCATGGCGGCCGACGATAGGGTTAGGTACTGTTCCAGTTAATTACAGAAATGCCACTTGTTCAAAAATATAAATTACTCCAAAATTTATATAGAAACTTGAAAATCTCCAAAAATATCATTTGCATAACTTTTCAAGAGCTACACTTTTCCTTTAATGGGCATCCTTAAATTCTGTATAGATTTTGAAATTTGAATTCAAATTCAAAAAGGGAATGAAACCCTAGAAATAAACATTTGAAATTACTTTTGATTTTTTAATAAAACTTGAAAATCTTCAAAACTATGAAATGTTTAACTTTCCAAACCAAACCTCTTTCATGTACAAAATTTTCCAAAGTTATGCATAATTTTTAAATTATGGTTTTAAAATCAAAAGGGGATAAATGCTCAAAAAATGTATTTTCAAATTAATTTGAAATTCCTTTTGGAAACTTGAAAAACTTTATATACCAACTTTGTAGCTCTTGTCAAGATCTACAAACTATCTTTTTAGAGTATCTCCAAATTCTTTATAGATTTTGAATTAGAGAAAAAAGGGTAAAACTAGGTTTTGAAATAAAGGGTTTTTGAAATAGAATTTAAACTCAATTTAGTTTCTAACTTAATTGGTTGGTTATTAGTGATCACAAACATCATCCAAGGACATTTTTAGGTCATTGACCCAATGACACCCTTGGTTGACCAAGTTGACTTTTGAAAAACCTTTTATAGCATTTCTAATTTGAATTTAAATTTGAATTGCCAGACTTGGAAGTAAGTTTTGGAACCCAAATTCAACTTCAAATATGGAAATCATTTTTAGGGTTGGACTTAGACTTATACACTATGCTTGAAACTAGTGTAAACACAGTTTACACTTCAAGTACATAGAGTATAAACTAAGCATTTGCGATGACATTCTAAAATAGAGTTTTATTATTTCATGTGACAAGACATTCCAGAAACACAATCAAATTATGAAATATAAACTTGTTTTAGTTAATGCACATTAAGATTGACTTAAACATGAATGCTGTGTAGTGCATATGATGACATGGCATGTTTTAGTTAATATAACACCAGGGGTGTTACATTTGGCCATTTAGACCGTTCTGTTTTTAGTTCCCCTTTTGATTGGTGTATTGTTCTTAGTCTTGTCTTTTTGTGTGTTTGTTTGTGTTGTTTTGTTGCTGCGACTAGACGAAGAGCGGTTTGTTAACGTCGAAGACTAAGCAGAGGACCGACAAGTGCAGCTGAAGCTAGAGGCCAGAAGTGCAGCTAGACTTTGGATTTAAGGAAAGTGCAGGCATTCTTTTGAACATATTGCGCCTATTCATATTTAAGTAAATTCACTGCATGTGTCTTAAATCGGCAAACCATAGGACTTACTAGCCACTTTACCCAAAGATATCCTATGGGGGTATTAGTTGTTAGGTTTTAGGTTGCTAGTGCTCTATCTCACCTTTCACCGCTTAATGAAGATAAAACTTGCTTCTTGAAACATGTTGGAGCCGTGGGCTCTTGGCTTCGGCCGTTGGAGAAGTTGATGCATGTCTGCATCGTTGGTTGGCGGTGAAAGAAGGGGGGAATGGACGTCAGTGGGCTCGTAGCGACGGGGGCATCCGTATCTCTTTCCCCTTGTGGACCTTTCATGGAGCGGCAACCTGGGACTTCCGTACAGGTCCAGGCTAATGGGCTCTGGCTTGGTCGATTAGCAGGACCATCATGGGCAGGTGGGTAGGTTACCTACGGGTGCCATGATTTAGTGGGAAGGGTAGCATAGCTATGGCGTGAAGGGTGTTACAAGTTCTAGCATGGGAGTTCTGGTTGATCCGTAGACCAGGGCGGCGGCTATGAGTACGTCTCTCATGTGGTTGGGACATCGCGGATCGGGTTACCACTGCCTATGACCCTGTGAAGGACCTCGTTGTGACCTCTGCCAGCCTATCTTGGTAATAGGCTAAGAGACTTGCAACCTCGAGCATAAAGAGTAATCACGATCTGGAGTGAAAGTGTACACCTCTGCGCAGAGTTAAAATCGGTATATCGTCCGTGCTCACGGTCACGAGCGGCCCAGATCCTCGCATGATTAGCCAAATGGAATAAATCGTTAAATCATGGTGATGCTGTTGAGGAGGTGGTTACCTCTGTTTCTGAACGGGATGGCAATCCTTTGTTGCTTGAGATGGCGATCTCAAGGTTAATGATATTAATGATATATGCTTATATCTGTGATGATAAATGATTCATTAAATACTACTTGAACCTTAATAAAGGGTTGGGTGTATCAACCAAGTTGATTATAGAATAGGTTGCTAAGTAAAAATCTTATTTGCTACATTAAAATGCTACTGCAGTCTACCTTTTAGCTTTACCTTATACTAGCCTTGCATGTCATTACTTTCCGTCTGTACTTGCGGAGTTTTGACATGGAACTCACTCTTGCTATAGTTTGTAGTAAAGTGTTCCTCAAAGGAAGGATAAAGAAGTTGGGTATTGAAAGTGTTTGGCATACGGAGCCCCCAATCAACAGTCCCTGAGAAGAATGAAGACTAAAGAGAAGTCTTAGCCAGTGTTCCGCGTTACTCTGATTGTGTAAGTGTTAAATATATATGTTTCCACTATATAATACATTGTTTTCCTAATATTACCATTTTCTGTTGTATGTGTGGACTTCCTGGGCACACATATGATG
Organism: Bothriochloa decipiens; assembly: GCA_023333625.1. Taxonomy (NCBI): domain Eukaryota; kingdom Viridiplantae; phylum Streptophyta; class Magnoliopsida; order Poales; family Poaceae; genus Bothriochloa; species Bothriochloa decipiens. The sequence continues at coordinate 26,680,108 of CM041643.1, read as the reverse complement.
ACCTCTGGTCTTCTTTGGAAACCAGGGTGTGACAAATTGCAAGAACTTCTTCCTATCTTCTATTTTTAGGACATAACAAGCTCTTGGATTTGATGATTGAGTACCACTTTTATCTAGCAAATGAAGCTCTTTCCTGATACCTCTGTCCTCCAAATCTAGTGTAGCATTGATGGTGTCCTTTGTCTTGTTTGGAACATTAAGTAGAGTATACAAAATGTTTTCACATATTTTTTCTGAAGATTGGCATTTCAGGGGCGGCTATGTTAACATAACCGCATGTAAAAATGGTTTTCTCCAAGGGCAGCTGTTGTAATGCAACCACCCCTAAATCAGTTTCATAATTTGGAATGCAAAATTTCCCACCATATATATTTGAAATCGTGTTCTCCCATCAAATTATGAAATTTCCCGCCATATTTGAAATTGCGTTCTCCCACCAAATTTCAGACACACATTGCAAATGATTTAGTTAACAGATCCATACATTAATGTAGCACTTAGTCTGTTAACTTATACAACATGCATGTACTGACGTACATCAGCAACAAAAGTTACTTTACACAAGGTTTGGTGGCAAGAAAATTAGATAAGGGAGAAGGGAAGGGAGACTTCATTACATGGCACCGAAGATTTTCATACTTGGGGTCTATCGCATACTCGAAATCAGGATCAAAGAAAGACCCCCCGGCAGCACCAAGAACTTGCAAAAATCTTATTGAAATGCTTGAACATCTGCTTGAGCAATGGTTTCATTTGGCCTCATCGTATCAACCTGCACAATTATTATAGCTACATTAATAGATCAGAATATTGAACATATACATATATGATATGGTTCAATATATACATCAACTTACGATGCCAGGGTTATTATAGTAACGCCTAGTGACTCTCATTCAGTGGCATACATAATATCCACAAAGGGCGGTGCTGGGAGGTTGTTTTGAGCACTGCATTTCGGTGACATGCAAAAGACAATCAATACAGTGATAGATTACGGAACAACCACCAATCAGAGATAGCTAGCTGCTAGGACAGCGCATCATAACTCAATTCCACATTGCAACAAAAATAAGACAAAATAAGATGGTACAACACAGTGATCGATTTTGTAGTCAATGGTAGCTGCTGCAACAAAATCAGATGGTACAATGCCACATTGCAGTGAACCTGATAGATAAGCCAAATTCCAGTGAAGCTGATAGCTAGATAAGCCAAATTACAGCCAAAGCAAATTACATTGAACCTGCTAGTGCCAGTTTTAGTCAAGAATGTAACTAGACAGAGTTCTTATAGGTAGGAATTGTACATATCTTTTGATGTACAGTGCCACAAGATTTTAGTAATTAGGTGGAAAGTTTAACAGGGCAGCAAGTTTATTAGAGAAATTTAATAGGCATCAAGGTTAACTATTTGGTTCAGCCACAATAAAGAAATAGAAGCAACCCAAATTCCTAATATAGTCAACTACTATGAGGTTCATACCAATTGATTATATGAGACATCCATCTTTTTTAGCTTCGCTGGGTCATGCTGGCCACATTTTTGCACATACAATTTGTATGCACTGTTTAATGAACAAAATATATAGTCACTTTCAATTGAAATATAATTGGATAAAAAAACTAAAGTTGTTAGAAAGATCAAAGATAGTACCTACAAACTCTATTATCATTATCCAGATCTGATTCATTAGTTTACAAAAGGCCAAACAATGTAAAGAAGAAATTCTATCGAGACCTTGAACAAAAGCTAATACATGCAGGGAACCATTTTGCAAAAGTAATTAAAACTATTCAGTACTTACGTTTGTAACATGCTGAGGAATATCACATACTTCTTGTCCTTATGCCTCATGGAGTCAAAGATGGTTATGCAACCACATCTCAAGTCGATGACTGCTAGGATGAAGTGATCGCTGCATTAATTAGCAAAAATAGAATTGATAAATACATATAAACCATCTACTAAATATCATGAAAAAAGATAGTACTCGATGTTACTTGTAATGGTACGGGGCATGTATGTATTGGCATTCCTATAGAGCTAAGAACGCCTCAATGATATACATTGCAGCTGCAGTCTTTGCTACAAGGAGCGTAGATCTCACAATTGGTTCTCTCTCCCTAGGCTTCAGATCCTTAATTGCAGGATGATTGTCGTTCCACAAAAGAGGTGCAGCATGGCTTGCATAAATAATGAGCTCAGGGAGGAGGTATGAGTTCCTCGTGCTCAACTTGGCAGAAGCCGTCCACTCTTTGCTACAAGAATGTATGTCAAAACATGTGCAATGGTAAAAAGGATGTAAAAGTAACTTAGATGATGAGTATAAAGGAAACACTACTTACAGGCACCATAGGGTAAGCTGACATATGTCAAGTCTCTTCTAGCGATACAAAAATTGAATGTCCTCAAAAGATATGGTTGCTTTGGTAGGTTGTATCTTCATGTGGGCAAATACCTCTACAGGTGAGTAAGAAAACGGCACTCTAGGTAAGTTGAGTTCTTCTGCCATCAGATACCACTTCTAAAAGCACCTCATATAAGGTAATCTATCATTGTTTCCTAGGATAAAATCTGGTAGGAATTCCTTGCCTGGCTTGTAATGAAAGGGGGATGCCAAACTGTCTTCATTCATTGACTCAAGAATGAATTCAACGCTCAATAGAGCTTTGCTCATGCGATGATTTGTAGGAAACAATGTTCCTTGGGTCAGTTTGGCCTTAGCATTTGAAGTAACTACCTTGCCCTTTGCTGCACATCAGGGGCATTCTTTTTTGCATGTGATTGGAACATAGCAGCAACAACAGGCTCTGGAGTGTTGCTATCCTTCTTGAATGTTTTAATCATCTTAGGGAACACTGGTGCCTTAGGTGTTGATGGTAGCATAGTTGTTTCAGGCAACGGTATATGAGGCAATGGAGGTGTAGTCAACTATGGCTGCGATGACTGTGGCAGTGGTAGGTCAGGGTTTTTTGGCTGAGGCATCTCTGATGATAGGGCAGGCATTTGTGGCTTTGGTGCCTGTGTTGGTGTCAGTGTCGATGGCGGTGGCGGTGGTAGTGCTGGTGTCGGTGGCAGCACAGGCGTTTGTGGCGGCTTTGTCTATGGCTTTGGCAATTTCTTCATTTGTGGATGTGTTGTTAGTGACTTTGGCAAGGCAGTCGTTTCTGTATGCTGTGACTGTGGCTGTGCCGGTGGTGATAGAGGTTGATGCGACTATGCTGGTGGATCAGAAGATTGCCCCTGCCGAAGCATTGAGGGCGCGGATGTGGATAGTGGTACCGCCGGAGGTGGCAGAGCAGTGACCCCTAACACTTGTTGTGTTCCATCCTGGGCCTCATCATGATTCGCCCCTTCCTTGCCACATGTTTTTGGAGTTGTAGTAAATTCTGCATATGGATCAGTTGTCACTGGCTTTCCTGCAATCATTCCTTCCATCAATAATTTTGAAAAGGAGAAGCTGGCATCTTCGTCAGGCAGGCATACTGCATCCTCCATGATCGAATCACCCTACTGGCCATATTCAGACTGCTGCACATATGTCAGTGACTGCTGCTACACACATGCTTCATCCATGAGACATCTTTCAGGTTGGTGTTCTAGCTAACACATTGACGGAGCAGCTGCACCTGATGGCCGGGTTAACAGCACAATGTCTCATCGTTGCCATGCAATCCAATTGCCTACAAGGTTACCTAAGCGCGTCACACCATCACAAGGGATATCAACTTCATATCAGAGATGATGCTGAGAAACTGAGAGGACTTTAACCGTTGCATAGTCGGGCGGAAGTACTCTAGAGTGCAAACCATGTCCTGGATAAGTTGTTCTAGTGGCAGCCAGTATGGTCTTCCCCACCCTGTCATAAGGTATGTGCAGAGCACACGGTGTAGGCTCCGTAATGGTGTCCACAGGGAAAGTCTCAAGTGTGATTGATGCAACACTACTTAGCACTGGTGCTGACATCCCCATGGAACAATCTTCACCAACTTGCAATTTACTCATCTTTGCATCAATATATTCGTCCGCCTTCTTACAAAGAAGCTGGAAAAGCTCGTCCTTGTATCGTGTCCTTGTTTTGTACATTGACGCTTCCTGTGGAAAACCATGCTTAAATCCAATCTTGGAGGATGCCCCATGCACACGTCCAGGGTTTTCCTTGTTCCCTAAGGCCACACTAAGCACATCCAGCTCTCGTCTCGGTATAAAGTCACCTTTCAATTTCTTCTGGGAAAGATCAGTTATGGCCTTCATGACTGCTACAATATGTGCATTACGGATTGCTATTTCACCAGTTTTTTGTTCTTAGATTCCTTTGCTCCAGCCCAGAAGTGTGAGCGATCGTCCAATCCATCATATTTATATGACAGACTAGCAATCCTCGAAGCATATCTAGCCGAGCCAAGATGATGAGGGTGTATGTTCTTCTTCGCTAGCTCCCTGTTGTTGTCACTCAAGGCTAACTGCTCAGGTGTGCTCTTTGCTTGACAGAACCTTTCCCATTGATCGGGTTTGATCTTCCTAAACTTTTTGTACTGCGTACGATTCTGTAGCCGAAAATTAACATTTAGTTCCCACCTCTAACGTCAGAAACTTTTCCCTGCCTGTCTCATTGCAAACTTCTGAACTAGGCTTGCAGAGTCAGGAGGGAGACTAAATGCCATCAACAACTTACTCCAAATTTGTGTCTTGTCAGCAACGGGAACACTTGTCCAATTCAGTATGGAGCAATCCAGATTGTCCCTTCCTGCTGCTCCTATTGCGCTTGCAAACTGGGAGCGTACACCGTCAGGCTCTGTGGGCTCACCAATAAGGCTAACCACAGCAATAGAAATAGTCTATCAGGTAGGGAACTTGTTGTGGCTTCTTTGCCCTCGCTTCCGTTTATTACTTGGAGCAGATGCTAAAACAACAATCTCTGTTTATGCCTGTGGTTGCAGTAGATATACACAATGTTCAACACACATTTGAGGAAAATACAGTATATGTGGTCAACTGCTACCAATTACAGAGGCTTACATCAGTTGGATTGTATTCTGGGTCCTGACATTCGGCCCTAATAGCCCGACGATCAGGCGAAGGACTAGGATCTGAAGGTTCTCCCAATGAGGTCGAGGATGATATGTGAGTAACATCATCACCATCATCTTCGTCTGATGTTGTCCACTACAACTCACTATCCTTTGTTTGTGTGTCATCTTCTTCTTGCATGGCTATGAATGTGAATTTACTTGATCTAGGCCACACAATGAAAGGCATACGGTTAATAAAATTTATACACACAAAGGTGTCTTTACATCAATTTATGAAAAATGAAATTTTGATCTTATCAGATATATAAGAAATAAGAAAAAAAGAACTTAACACCTTTGATTGGAATGATGATGACTTGCGTCCAATCCAACTGGGGCCGGTTGAGGCAGCGAGTGAGGTAGGCGGTGCGACAAGGCCAGGGGAAGCGTCCCGGGGTGAGTTCCGGGGAAGCGCGGCGAGGGGGGAGCTTGGGGATTAGCGCGCCGGTTGGGGGAGCTCCTGGGGGAAAGCTCTAGGGGAAGCGCCGGGCCTGGAGCTCTAAAGCCCCTGGGGAAAGCTCGATTGTCAAGGGGTAAGCACCGACGGGAAGCTCCGGTGGAAGCGTCGGGGGAGAAGCGGGGGTCCGCACCGAGAGGGGAGCGTTGGAGCAGCCGGTGCCTAGTGACATGGAGAGAGGTAGTATAGGGGGAAGTGGCACAGTGTGTGGGGTGGCGGCGCAAATGTGAGACCGTAGTCCATAGGCGGGCAAATGAAGGCAACAAAAATTTTCTAGCAAACTCAAAACCTCCCGCCAGAACCAAGAAAATTTTCATCATAGACATCTTCAGGGGTGGTTTGATTGTGATAACCGACCCTAAAGACTAAAGTCCAGAGGTGGCTGATGTAAACCAATAGCCGCTGAAATTTACATGCCACCGGGGTAGCCAAGTTTCTCGTAATTTAGACGGTGGGAGCACCCCTCCAAGTAAAAGCGGTCCGACACTAGGTTCTACTACATCGCCAAATAGTCCTACCGAAGGTTTATTACATTTTTTAGCTGTGGACTAATTTTCCCTTCACAAGCGGATAAGTGCCTCCAAGCTCGGCGTCAGTCACCATTTGTTGCCATTATCGTCCAAAACTTCTCCCGCCGTTGCTCCACCACGTCGCCATCGCCACCCCGGCCCCTTGCTCCTCCATCGCACATCTAGCCCTGCCTCTACCGCTCACTAGTAGAGATATGACCTACCATGATGAAAATTCTTATGATGATTCTGTTATGGTCACCGAAGAGTGGTTTCCATGACATTTAGGTCGCTTTGGTCATTCAACAGCGTGACAATTTTGTTTTTTGTGATGTATTTCAGAAAGGTCACGGGAATGGTCATAGAAACCCTAACGGAATCGTCAGGGAGGTGTTCATGGCACTGTTCATCACTAGATTGTGACGGTTTCACGTATATCCTCGAGTTGTGACCAAGACACTTCGTCACTGAAACCATTTGGCTACAGGGGCCGGCGCCATTTGCCTACGAGAGAGCCACCGTCACTCATACTTCCATCCGCTGTTAGTCCTCAGACCCGCCCATCACTCAGCCTGACACTTCTCCGTCCAACGTTATGGGACCCACCGTTGCTCATCCATTCTGAATGGGTGCCGTTCTACCACACTTCACTGACCGACATGTGGGACCTGCCTGCTAGGGAAACCTTGATGCCATGACCCTTCGATGACTGACATGTGGGACCTGTCTAGGACCATTTTCCATCCGACCTGTGGGATCACCGTGTTAGTTAGATGGGACCCAGCCCACCACCCTTCGATGATTGACATGTGGGACCCCTATCTAAGACCGTTCTCCATCCGTTGTGGGATTGGCGTGTTAGTTAGATGGGACCCAGCCCACCACCCTTTGTCGAATGACATGTGGGACCCCATCTGGCACCATTTTCCATCTGACGTGTGGGATGGGCGTGTCAATTAGATGGGACCTAGCCCACCACCCTTCATTGAATGACATGTGGGACCCCGTCTGGGACCATTTTCCATCCGACGTGTGGGATCGACGTGTCAATTAGATGGGACCCAGCCCATCACCCTTTGTCGAATGACATGTGGGACCCCGTCTGGGACCATTTTCCATCTGACGTGTGGGATCGGCGTGTCAATTAGATGGGACCCAGCCCACCACACTTCATCGACTGACATGTGGGACCCGTCTAGGACCATTCTCCATCCGACGTGCGAGTCAGCATGTCAGTTGGATGGGACCCGCCACGAGGGACCCATCTCCGTTCATGTGGGGTCAACCTTTGTCAACTGACATGTGGGACCCTTCTGGGACCTTTCTCCATCCGACGTGTGGGATTAGCGTGTCAGTTAGAAGGGACCCACCATGGGGGACCCATCTTAGTTCATGAGGGGTCAACCTTCATCGACTGACATGTGGAACCCGACTGGGACCGTTCCCATCGGACATGTGGACCAGAGCGTCAAGATAGATGGGACCCCCAACTGGGGAACCTTCTCTGTTCACGTGGGACCGCCCTTCTCTGACAGAGATGTGGGACCACCCTTCTCTGACCGATGTTGAATTCCCCAAAAACATTGGGTTCTCTAGGATTCGAACCCGGGACCTGACACTAAAGACTTGAAGGTCTTTGCCACTACGCTAAGCGGCTGTGTGTTCTCGTCCCCTTGGAGCCTTTATATATTATATTATAAGTACATTTTATGTTCTCTTATATCTATATATGGGATCCTGAAAGTGGATAAGTATCTGCCCATTGGACTTGCGGCGGAGTTGGAGGCGGCAGCGGAGGATCCCCGGTGTGCTGTGGTGGCTCCGGCGTCCATTTGGAGGCAGGCGGCGGGGCTTTGCTGGTGGAGCACGGCGGCATTGGTGTCTGTGTTGCTTGTGTGCCACGGCAGAGCCGTCAGATCTGATTCGCAGGTCTCCTTTCTCCCCTTTTTACTGTTCATTTCTTCATTTCTATTTTGCCTCGACATGGATGTACTACAGGACATGGGGATTTTGCTTAGATATATCACCTTTGATGCATACCACCATATTCCTTAATTTTAGATAGATGTGAGATGGGGTTTGGTTCTAGTATTTCCTATAGCACATGGCTATTGGATTTGTTAGGAGGCAGCAAATCAGTGCCACTAATCTTTAAACTGCACTGTTGCTACGCATGCCAATGATGGTCACTAGCACTTGCACTTGTAAAACTGAGGCAGCCTGTTTGGGTTCTGTAGATTCGAGATGAATCGATGCTATGTGGTGTTCCGTGGCCGTAGGCGAGGGGCTTTCCGCAGCTGGGCTGACTGCCAAGAGCAAGTTCATGGGTTCCCTGGTGCTTCTTATAAAAAGTACCCCTCTTGGGAAGCTTCACTTGCTACCTTTGAATCCTATGAAGCTGAGCTCGTGTAATGATTGTGTGATCATTAGACTTCATTTAGCTGAATTTGTAATGTATTGTAAGTGTGATGGTTAGACTTGATTTAGCTAAAATGAGCTCGTACCATGGAAATTTTTAATGGTTGTTAAAGTTGCATTTTGGTATGAGCCATGGACTTCACTGATGGATCTTTGTTGCATTATTTTCTACTTCACTGATCTCAATACGTGCCATTTTGTGTTGTTTAGCGAACCAAAAATTTAGAACTTATTATATGACCATAATAATAATACAGTGAAAACTGACATACCCATTACGCTTTGTCCTACGTGAACACTTATGTAGCGGTCAGACATGAACTGACATACCCATCATGGCTGCTGGACTCAATTTGTAATGGTATTGTAAGTGTGGTGGTTAGACTTGATTTAGCCGAAATGAGCTCGTACCATGGAAATTGTTAATGGTTGTTAAAGTTGCATTTTGGTATGAGCCGTGTACTTCACTGATGGATCTTTGTTGCATTATTTTCTACTTCAGTGATCTCAATACATGCTATGTTGTGTTGTTTTTATCCGTAAGCTGAATTTGTAATGGTATTGTAAGTGTTATGGTTAGACATGATTTAGCCAAAATTGTATTGGACTAATTGTTGTAGCCACAGTAACTGCTATTCTTGTTTGAGTTGTCTATGTCTATGTGCTACTACTCTAAATTTGGATGAGCTCGTACCACGGAAATTGTTAACGACTGTTAATGTTGTATTTTGGTACAAGTTCTGGACTTCACTGATGGATCTTTGAAGAATTATTTTCTTCTTCATTCAGCTATCTCATTACATAGGAAGCTGAGGCCTCTTGCACACTGATGAAATGGAGCAGGCCCCCAACAGGAGGAGGAGGACGGACTCATTTGCCAGCCTCCTAGATGATCTCATTCTCGAGATCCTCCGTCGCATCCCTGGCCCCTGCTTGTTTCGCCGCAAATTGGTCTGTCGACACTGGAAACACCTCATCAACAACTCTGACATCAATGACAAACTAGCCCGCCAGACTGTGATCGGTTTCTTCTTCCATAGGAAGAAGAACCACCTGCACTTCACCAGCTTCACCGATGAACTTCCCTCCTTCAAATTCTTGCGCACACATTGTGGTGTAGATGTCTCAGATTGCTGCAACGGCCTCGTCCTATGCCTGTGGTATCAATGTCGCTTGATCATCTGCAATCTAATCACAGGGGATTATAAGGCACTGCCGGCTAGCCCTCATTATTGTGCCCTACATTTGGAGGATTTTGATCCATTAGTTGGGGTGGCTCAATTGTGTTTTGATCCAACAGTCTCTTCACACTCCCATGTCATTAAGTATGTGGATGGTGAAGACAGTACAGTTGAAGCTTTGCACATCTACTCATCTGAAACTAATACATGGCTCAATACGGGATTGGGATGGCGGGATGGTATTGATATACAGGTTGGTGAAACACAAAGTGTATTTCTTAACAGTTTTCTACACTTTATGGCTTATGTTAGTGCTGAGGGAACATCTGTGATACTTGCTGTTGATATGGAGGGAAACACATGGAAGGAAATTTCTGCGCCTACTGATAATGATGAGCTTACCCTGCATCAATATCAGGGTCACTTGTGTGTATGTCTTGTTGATGGTCCTCGCAATCAACGCAAGTTTGAAATGTGGATCCTTGAAGACTATGGTACTAATAATTGGACATTGCAGCATACAGTCATCCTTAACAATATTTTTAGAAGCATTAATATCCAATCGGTTATGACCCACAGGTTGATTGCAGTTCACCCTGAATGGAATTTGGTTTTCTTAGCTGGGTATCAAGGAAAATGAATCATCGCATATGACACGGACCACAGAAAAGGTCATGTCATCCCTACCAGACTCTCTTAGTATGGTAAATATTGGAGTGCACCGGAAGAAGAATGCGCCCGACCAGCCTATCTTCCATATGTTCCCTTGGTATTCGATCCACTACGTGCCATCATATGAAGAAAGTCGCTTGTAAGAAAGGTGGGTCATGCTTCAAAATTGTTGTAATAGTGACCCTCTTTCTCCTTCAAAATTGTTGCAATAGTTGTCCTGGTTATCTATGTCTGTAACATATGGAAGAAGCTGAGCTCGTGTACTGACTATTAGTGTGATTGTTAGACTTGATTTAGCTGAATTTGTAATGGTATTGTAAGTGTGATGGTTAGACATGATTTAGCTAAAATTATAATGGTTACAGCTCCATTAACTGCTATCCTAGTTTTTGTTATATATATCTATGTGCTGCTATTCTAAATTTTGACGAGCTCGTACCATGGAAAATGTTAATGGTTGTTAAAGCTGCTTTTCTTTAGATATACGTGCCCAATAGCATTTCAACCACATGGTTCCTCGATCCATTCTGCATAACGATGCGGCGAGATTTGCTCCTCGCTGCAATGTGGGAACCAGCAGGTCGGCGAATGATGTTTTGTATCGGTTCACACTGATTGATATGACAATCAAAACTAATAAACCCATTGTTATTTGTCCTATGAGGTCAATTATGTACCAATCGGACTTTCTACGTTAGCAGATATGAACTGCTAGGAGACAACACTTTAGACTTGGGATAGTCTGGCCATTTCTCTTTCATATACCATGGGAAAGTCCGGCGCTATCTCTTTTGTGTATGCTCAGGAGCTTTTGGAAGACGACCAGAACCAAGGATGAAGAAAAATAAAAATGTGCTGAGAATGAGTTGAGAAACTAGGGTTTTTGTGTGCACCACTCTTTTCTGGGAGCATATAATAAACTTGTTTGATGTCCTTTATTTAACTTGGCTATCGTGCTAAAACGACTTCTTTATTTTGGGTGGAGAACGTAGTAAGGTGTCACTGATAGCTGTTATGAGTAGTTGTTGAGGTGTCGACATTTCTTCTCCTAAAAGCTTTGCTATCTCTAGCCGTTTATCTATAAATTCTACAGCTTGCTATGTATTTTCATTGCTCTATCAATGGAAATGGGTATTCTCGTGTTCAATTATGTAGCGATCAAAACGAACAAAAAAATTTAGAATTTTTTATATGACCATAATAATACTACAATCAAAACTGACAAACCCATTATGCTTTGTCCTATGAGTTCAATTATATAGCAGCCAGACATTCTGACATTCACAGACACTGCCAGGAGCCAAGACTTGGGATTTGCGGGATCAAGAGAGGGGATAGTCCATCCATTTCTCTTTCATGTAGCATGGGAAGTTCTGGCCATATCTCTTTTCTGAACCACGGGCAGTCCTTATATGACATGGACTGCAAAATAGGAGATGTAATCCCTTTCAACCTCTTTTGGTACATTCCACGTGTGGTTGCTGATGGTATCCTTAACAGAGCAAATATATTCCATATGTTCCTCTGTTCTCGGATTCACTAGAGGAGGAGGATTTGGTGCCACTGGCATGTTACCCTCCGCGCCTATGGAAATGGAATCATCCAATCGATCGGTACCAAGACGATCTAGGCTACTTGATGGAATATGCCACCTCGTCAGACTCCGGCGATGATCTGGGCGACTCAATAGAAGTCATCACCTGGTCAGACTTGGACTAGGAGGAGGGTTGTGAGACACACGACGGCGGGGATAGCAGCATCAATCGGAAGTTGCAGTTGGAGCTTTAGCAGTAGAAGTGCAATGGCAGGAGCAATTGTAGTGTGTACTTTTGGTCTATTTTGTAATGCCATCATGTACCCAGGTGGTTAGACTTGATTTAGCTGACCTGTATATGTCTTTGTGCCTCTACTCTTAATTCGGATGACCTATTACTAACATGAAAATTGTTAACTGTTGTTAACTTTAGTGGTCTCATTGCATAGGATGCATGCCAAGGCTTATTGCACAATTGGTCCTACTAGATGAAATATGCACGACGGTTGATGCAATGTATGGGTGCATACTGTCTGGCCATTTATCTTTTGTGTACCAGGGGAAAGTCTGGCCATTATGCTTTGTCGATCAATTATGTAGCGGTCGGACGTTCTGGCGTTCGTGGACATGAATTGCCAGGAGCCAAGACTTGGTGGGTTGCAAGATCAAGAGACGGGACAGTCTGACCCTTTCTCTTTCATGTGTCATGGCGAAGTCTGGCCATAACGGGACAGTCATTATATGGGCCTTGTGATAATTAGGCCGTCCCCACTCCTAAGGGACAAGTCGTATTGGATATATATCCCCTGAAAAATGGTAAAATATCTCCCCATTGGACTTGCGCCAGCTGGGCGGCGGAGCTAGAGGCGGCGGCTGAAGATCCCTGGTGTGTTGTGCTGGCTCCGGTGTCCGTTTGGAGGCAGTTGGCGGGGCTTTCCCTGTGGGAAGCGGCCGCATTGGCGTCCACGTGGCTTGTGCACCGTGGCAGCGTCAGAGGCATCAGATCTAATCTGTAGGTCTCCTTTCTCCCCTTTTTACTGTTTGTTTCTTCATTTGGGTTTTTCCTCATCATGGATCTACTAAAGGACTTTGGGATTTCTCTTAGAAAGAACACATTTGATGCATACCGCCATATCCCTTAATTTTTGATATATGTGGGATGGTAATTGTTCTGATAGTCCCTGTAGCTCATGGCTATTGGACTGAATTTGTAATGGTATTGTAAGTGTGGTTGTTAGACTTGATTTAGCCGAAATGTGCTCGTACCATGGAAATTGTTAATGGTTGTTAAAGTTGCATTTTGGTATGAGACGTGGACTTCACCAATGGATCTTTGTTGCATTATTTTCTACTTCAGTGATCTCAATAAGTGCTATATTGTGTTGTTTAGGTGTAAGCTGAATTTGTAATGGTATTGTAAGTGTTATGGTTTGATTTAGCCGAAATTGTATTGGACTAATTGTTACAGCCATAGTAACTGCTATTCTTGTTTGAGTTGTATATGTCTATGTCTATGTCTATGTCTATGTCTATGTCTATGTCTATGTCTATGTCTATGTCTATGTCTATGTCTATGTCTATGTCTATGTCTATGTCTATGTCTATGTCTATGTCTATGTCTATGTCCATGTCCATGTCCATGTCTATGTCTATGTCTATGTCTATGTCTATGTCTATGTCTATGTCTATGTCTAT
>CM041643.1:26581459-26666557 GCA_023333625.1 Bothriochloa decipiens | reverse complement strand
TCTATGTCTATGTCTATGTCTATGTCTATGTCTATGTCTATGTCTATATACTGCTACTCTAAATTTGGATGAGTTCGTAACATGGAAATTGTTGTATGCTATTAAAGTTGCATTTTGTATAAGTTGTGGACTTCACTGATGGATCTTTGTTGAATTATTTTCTTCTTCATTCAATTATCTCATTACTTACAAAGCTGAGGCCTCTTGCACACTAATGAGATGGAGCAGGCCCCAAACCAGAGGACGGACTCATTTGCCAGCCTCGCAGATGATCTCGTTCTCGACATCCTCTGCCGTATCCCTAGCCCCTCCTTGTTTCACTGCAAATTGGTCTGTCAAGACTAGAAACACCTCATCAACAAGCCCGACAACAATGACAAGCATCCCATGGACTTGGCTCAAGTCCCAAAAAGGATATTTGATTGGGACGTATCTGCTTTGTATGAGAAGCAGTACAACAAGCTGCCAAGTAATTCTCCATTAGAATACTTTCACACAAACAAATAGTTTAAGCTGTTTTGAGGAGGCTTAGATAAGAGACCTATGTATGGAGAGCATAGGTGTGTGAATTGGGAGCAGTTAGAGAAGTTCCCCTAATGGTGAGTGTTGTTACTGCATTTGGGGGCATGGGTTTGAAGGATATGATGGGGATGAAGCAAGACCGTAATGACTTGGTAATCAGACAGTTCTATGCCATACTAAAAATTAGGGAAGAGGAGGAGAAGCTCATTTGGATGACCGGCACCAGTATTTTGGAGGTATCTTTCTCTGATCTTGCAAGAGCTTGTAGATTGGATTACCAAGCAATGAAGAGAGAGGCTATAATAGTTGGTCTTCCTTATTTGTCAGTTAAGGAGGAAGATAGCCTTTACTGTGATACAAATGAGAATGGTGATGGTGGAATTTTGAGTAGGATACCCAATGTTATTTGGCAGCTTGCGAGGCGGACATTCATGGCCGACCACGAAAATGACACTGAATATGACAATGTTGAAGTGGACTTTTGATATATTTTGAAATGGCCTCATGTACCCAGAAAAATACTAGAAATTAATATAATGTCATTCAAACTATGTTCATGTGTTTTTTATTATTTTGGGAATGTTGTTTTGAAGGGGTGAAGCATATATGGCAGGAGGGAGTGTAGTCGGACATAACCACAGTTTCAAATCTTGCTTCGGTGTGCTCCATTGGATTTTATGTCGTAGTAGACGTCATTACTCTTTGCTATAGAGTTAGTCACGCAAACTACTAAATGAAATAGTAACAAGCATCACAGGAAAAAGAGGATAACTATGGAGAATACTTTCAGACGCGGTCGACTTTACAGGGGCCGGACATTCTTATGCGCAATAGCATGACTGTCGTTCACAGTAAAACTCAACAGCTACGTCCCATCATTGATGCACTCAATTGACATTCAATACAGACCACCCTTCACAATTTGTCCTACGAGATCAAATATTCAATGGCTGGACATTCTTGCATCCGCAGCCACGTCTCAAACATGATGCTCTAGATCGAGGCGAAACTCGTTTAGATAACTCCTGGCTGCCAACAGTTCGCAACAAACAGGTGAAACAAATTGTTGCCTTTGATAAGACTTGCTGAACTTGCTCTTTGAAATTAGTACACTAAAAATGCCTATCACAACCGCACCAGGCGTGTCAGACCCGTCACTATGGAGGATACTATCATACACGCTCAAATATGCAGCGATCAGACTTTCTTACGGCCCAACAGCATTTTAGATCAAGTATGCAGCGGTCGAACCATAGATCGAGGCGAGACTTGTTGAAATGGACTCCTTGCTCCATACGGTTTACAGCAAAAATTTGTGGTTTAGAGTTTACGACAACCAACGGGGGATACAAAGCAGACACTAGGGATGAAAACAAAAATGGTAATCACCGATTTTCTGAAATTATTTTTGAGTTTTTTCTGACTTTTAGACCTAAATGGAAATGGTAGCGGTAACCAAAAACATGAAAACGATAATGGTAAAATTACATGGAAACGAAAGTGAAAATGATTTTGCCCTCTTTCGATCATTTTCGAAGATTTCCATATTTAGCCGGTATTATTAGTAATTACCGACACAAACATGCTTTAGGAGTTTAGCTCCAACTAGCCCACATAAGCATGCCCATCCTGCCATCTATGTGCACACATGAGCACATAAGGTACTATTTTTTTTGGAAAAGGAACTATTAGGCAAGTATTTCATGTGTTTAAAAACAAGAAGCCAATCGGGTAATTTGGCAATCAGGCAACAACCATGTATTATGATTTGGCGTCTTTATTGTTTTTTAAATACCGTTCTAATTGATTTCGACCGTTATCGATGTATTTTTTGATCGACTACTATCATTTTTGAAATTACCGGAATCCCAGCGCCATATTCATTTCCGACAATATTGTATCGATTTTGTTTTCATGAAAACAATTTGAAAGTGAAAGTGATTTGGCCTCCTACCGATCGTTTTTGACCGTTTTCATCCCTAGCAGACACAACCAGATATTAAATTCAACAAAATATCATGTGTGATAATTGGGCCATCCCAACTCTTAAGGGTCCTAGTGTGGAACATGTTGACCTATAATATATATCCCCTGAAAATGGGAAAATATCTGCCCATCGTGTACAAGATTTGGTTGCAGTCACAGTAGGTGCGACGGAGAGGACCGCATCATGTACAATCTTTGCTTGCAGTCGTAGTAGAAAAGAAGCTAACGGCAAAACTCCATCAACCAGTCCACACCCCCAACCTCACCAGCTCCTCGATCTGAGTTCACCGGCCATCAACCACAAAATCCACAGCAAAGTGTTGTGTCCTTGAAACAAAAGGAAACCAGCAAGGTCGCCATCAGACAATCGAATAGACTCACAAGCCTTGGAATACTACAAGCAAAACTAACAAACCTATTATGTTTTATCCTACGAGTTCAATTATGTAGCGATCGGACGTTCTTGCGTTCGTAGACATGAACTGCGATGAGACAAGACTTGGGACTCACAAGACAGTCCGGTCATTTCTCTTTCATGTGCCATGGGAAAGTCTGGCCATGTCTCTTTTGTCTACCACGGGACAGTCCTAATGGGTCGTGTGATAACTGGGTCGTGCTCGGCTCCCCGCTAAGTCATCCTCCTAGTGTGGAACATGTTTGGACTTGCGGTACTGGTGGCGGCACTAGCAGCGATGAAGGATCCTCGGTGGATTTGTAGCACTAGCGGCGGCAAAGGATCCCCGTTGTGCTGTGGTGGCTCCAGCGCCCATTTGGAGGTAGGCGATGAGGCTTTCCAGTGGAGCGTGGCGGCATTGCGTCCGCGTCTGTTGTGTACCGTGGCACAGGCGATAGATCCGATCCACAGGTCACCTTTCTCTCATTTCACTAGTGGATCTTTGTTGGATTTTTTTCCTCTGTAAGGATCCCATTACTAAGGAATCTCTGATCGTACTGCACACTCTGACCATCGCAGTCTCTTCAAACTGGAGGAGGCCCACAAGAACATGGACGCAGTGGACTGGCTTAACGAGGATCTTGTTTTCAAGATCATCTGCCGCCTCCCCACCTGCTCCTTGATTCGCTGCAAATTGGTGTGTAAAACTTGGTTCTGCCTCATCTCGGACTCCAAGAACCAGGAGAAACTGCCCCAGACTATGGCCAGCTTGTTCTTTGCTGGTGCGGTCCGCAAACGAGACTTCATCAGCATCACCGGTGGACGCCCCCTCCTTCAAATTCTTGCCTTTCATAGAGGAATTAGTAGTTGTATCTGATTACTGCAATGGGCTCATCCTTTGCTGGTGCCTTGGGGGTCATGGATATCAATATTGCATCTGCAACCCAGTGACTGAGAGGTATGAGATACTACCGCCTATCACCTGTGTTGTTGGCCATGCATTGGGTGAGGCTCGCTTATGTTTTGATCCGACAGCTTCCTCTCACTTCCATGTGCTTGAAAATGTGTGTGGTGAAGATGGTGAGTTCGCAGGTTTGGAGATCTACTCATCTAAAACTGCATCATGGACCTATAAGGAATCTGAATTGCCTGAAGGTACAGATGGGATTTTGTATTGGTATAGGTCACCAAGTGTGTTTCTTAACAGTTGTCACCACATTATGGGGTACTGTAATAAGGAAGGTTGTAAGATATTTGTTGTGGATATGGTAGGAAAACATGGAGGAAATTCAATTGGCCTTGTGAGAAAGAGCACTCCATAGCATCTAACTCAGGGTCACTTGTGTGTAAGTACTCTTGATGGTCCCAGTGATTCATTGCTTTCAATCTGGTTCCTTGAAGACTATGATACTGATAATTGGATATTGAAGCATACTCTCAGCATCTTGGAGCTGTTCGGAAGCATTGATATTGGATTTGGGGACTATGTATGGGGTAATGAGGAGTACTAGGTGATTGCACTCTACCTAGAATGGAATTTGATTTTCATTGATGGGGAGGATAGAGCAAAGCTGGCATATGACATGGACCGCAAAGAAGTCTATGTCATCCCTGCTCGTGAATTTGAGTATGTTACAAGTATCGTTAAAGATGTGTTCACTATAGACCATTATATCTTCCTTATATTCCCTTGTTCTCAGATTCATTGAGAGAAGTAAAATAAATCCCAATTTGATGCTTATGTACCCTTCTTCTCGGACATTAGCAGAGCACTAAATAAAGCTGCCCTTTTTGAATCCCGCAGTCACGACATTTTAAATGGACCGATGTTGTTTGCCTGTTTGAAGTAAAATAAAGCTCAAATTAATGTATCTCTATGTTGTACAGTGTTATTGTAAAAAAATATGACCAAATGTTGTTTTGTTGTTCATGGACATGCTAATTTTCTAAAGGATGGAAGTTGTACTTATTTCCGCTAAACTAGCGTGCCATCTTTGTTCTGTTTGCAAATCGAATTATTTATTTGGTATGCAAAGTAATTTACAACGGTGTCACAACTCCTATACCCTTGTTCTTGGAGTCATTAGCAGATGTTGTTTGCTTGTTCTATGGATATGTAAATTTCCTCTTAGATGGATATTGTCATTATTTTAGCAAAACTAGTGAACCACCACTGTATTTTGTTGTTTCAGAATTTCTTCTAGGATTTAATGCCTGCCGGACAGATCACTTGCGGTCCGGCCAAGTCAAAGCTTGGCTAGCCAAACCGTCCTAGCATCCGCGAACAACTTTGTCCTGATCAACTATGGAGGCTACTGTTAGACGCGTTCAAATGCTCAGCGGCCGAACTTTCTCACATGCGTAATAGTTTTTCAGTATCAACTGGCTCCTCTGTTCTGCATTAGGATGCGGGGAAATAGCTAGCAGGTAGGAGATTGATGCGATGCTATTGGTTTGCTAGTAGACTGATGGCTACAACACTCAAAGCAGACAACACTTCACTTAATTGCGTTCGCAGTAAAACTCAGGAGGCACATCTCATCCTTGATGCTCAAATAACCTGTGAGGTGAGTCCGGGTTGGTCATATTTACACTGGTCGGATGTTCTAACATATGCACAAAAATGTTAAGAGGAATAAACGTGCAGACATCGTTAACTACGACCAGTAGAAATAAGTAAACGCTCCACTCCATCTGTATTTAGATTATAAACAGTATAGACGATGTGATATGTTCAACGGAATAATGAAAGAAAAAGTTACATTTGGATAATACAGAAACATTTTTTATCAGGAAACATACTAACAATAATTGTCAGATAGAGTTACAGAAACAACAAGCAAAGGTAACAAATCACTGCGACACATCAATATATATGGTTGAAACTCGTTACATATATTACCAAGGAAAAGAAAGTTGCATGCATGAGTCAGGGCTTCATTGCACTTGTTCATGCTTCTCCATCATCGGACTCGCTGTCATCACTCTCTTCATTAACTTGAAAGCCATGGCTGAGCATGTCACACCCTGATTTCCAAAGAAGACCAGAGGTCGTCATATGTGTGCCCAGGAAGTCCACACATATAACAAAAAACAGATAAATACCAGAAACAATGTATAATATAGCAGAAACATATATATTTAACACTTACACAATCAGAGTAACGTGGAACATTGGCTAAGACTTCTCTTTAGTCTTCATTCTTCTCAGGGACTATTGACTAGGGGCTCCGTACACCAAACACTTCCGATAACTCAACACCTCTACCCTTCTCTTGAGCAGCACCTTACTACAAACTATAGCAAGGGTGAGTCCACGTCGAACTCAGCAAGTACAGGCAGAATGTATAATGACATGCATGGCTTAAACAAGGTAAGGCAGAAAGGTAGACTGCAGTAGCATTTTAAAGTAGACAAATAAGATTTAACTTAGCAACCTATTCTCTAATCAACTTGGTTGAAGCTCCCAACCCTTTAATTAAGGTTCAAGTAATATTAATGTGTCTTTTAGCATCATCAATATAAACATATATCATTAAGCAACATTAAACATGAGATAGCCATCTCCAGGGAACACAGGATAGCCATCCCAATAAAACCCGAGGTAGCAACCTCACAACATCACCATGATTTAACAGCTTAAACCATTTGGATAAATCGTGCGAGGATCTGGGCCGCTCGTGACCGTGAGCACAGACGATATACCAATTTTAACTCTGTGCAAAGGTGTACACTTTCACTCTAGCTTATGATTACTCTTTATGCTCGAGGGGATCAGCCTCTTAGCCTATTACTAAGATAGGCTGGCAGAGGCCACAACGAGGTCCTTCATAGTGTCACAGGCAGTGGTAACCCGATCCGCGATGTCCCAAGCACATGAGAGACGTACTCGTAGCCGTCGCCCCGGTCTACGGATCCACCAGAACTCCCATGCTAGAACTTGTAACACCCTTCACGCCATAGCCATGCTACCAGTCAGTAAGCCACCCTCCTGCCTATGATGGTCCTGCTCATAAACCAAGCCAGATCCCATTAGCCTGGAGATGTACGGAAGTCCCAGGTTGCCACTCCACGAAAGGACCACAAGGGGGAGGAGATACGGATGCCCCTATCACGATGAGTCCACTGACATCTGTTTCTCCTTCTTTCACCGCCAACCAACGATACGGACATGCATCAACTTCTCCAACGTACACAAATGTTGTTTTAAAATGATTTTCATTTAATATCATTTACTGCCATAAAAATAATTCACAAGATATAGTTTTTATTTTCTAATTAAAAAATTCTGAAAATCATTTTGTAGGGGCGGCTCACTCACCAGCCACCCCTACAAATCACCCCCAGGTATATAAGCCTCGCGCACGGGGGACCAAAAATTTTGCTAAGTCCTGGGCACGATTTCTCCTCTTCGACGCCGTCAGGCTGCCAAATTTCACCGCCGCCGCCATTGACTACTCTCTCCGCCGCCCTCCGCCACCATCCTCCTCCTCCGACTGTAGAACAGAAAATGGATGATGTGGTCAGTCTCTATACTTATAGGTTCTAATAACCACTTTTCTGTCTATATATACACACATGTACGGTTCTAATAATCACTTTTTTCTCAACACTTTTAGGTGGAGATGATAGAAAACACATATGTAGGTTGTAGCTTTCAAGCCCTTTTGGACCAAATCTTTCAAGAATTGGGTTACGAATGGAGTATTGATGGGGCTATTCTCACTACAGAAGGATGGCAGGATAAAATTCGAGTGAGAAGGCCACATTCTGAAATAGAGCTGATTGTTGTCGTTAGGCCTTGTGAATGAATTTGTGAAGCAACTGAGAGTGTGTTGGTAAATACATTGGTGCACATCTGTCACATTAGAGGGTACGAAATCACTTCTCCGACTGGATGATGAAATGGTCTCACTTTCTTCGACATCTGTGACACTAAATTAGTATGGTATGTAATAATGGATTGTATAATGATGGATTGGACCTTAATTAGTATGCTTTGTAATGGATTCTATAATGATGGATTGGACCTTAATTAGTATGGTTTGTAATGAACTGTAAAATGTTGGATTGGACTTGTTGATGCTTTTGTGCTTGTTTCCTATATGTTGTGCTCAAATTTTAATTATGAATTATGTTGTGCTTAGAATTTGTAGGGGTAGTTCTCATTACATAAATGTAGTTCACACACATACATAAAGGTAGTCTCGCACATACAAAAATGTAGTTCACACACATACATAAAGGTAGTCTCACACACATACATAAATGTAGTTCACACACATACATAAATGGCAAGTCTCACACACATACATAAATTAGCTCATTTTTTCGCTGTCACAACTTTTGCCTTGCCATTTTTCCATTGCCATGGCAGTATGTCTTTAGGTATGTTCTTTTCCACAACCTCTATTTTCGTACTAAAGTCAGTGAATAGCATCATCTCTTTATATGCATTGTGAGCTTCAACGTCCTCGACTCCATCAACTCTGATAATGTGTTGTTTCCCAGGGACAACCACATGCTTAGTCTTCTTTTTGGGTGGTAGATTACTTTGCAGGTCGGGCATATAGAGAACTTATGTGACACATTCCACGAGCACCCAAGGGTCATCTTGGTAGCCTAGATTATGAAGGTCCATGATTGTCAATCCAATCTTGTTGACATGATGTTGCTTGATCCAGCGGCATCGAAACAGGGGCACCTTTATATCCCTTCCATAGTCAAGCTCCCATATATCTTCAATTATACCAAAGAACGGGACCTTTCGCCCCATTGCGTCGAAAGCCTCTCTTCTAACACCGCTGTTTTGGTTCACACTTTTATTATCCTTAGTGCGGGTATAGAATGTGTACCCATTGATGTCATAAGCATCCCAAGATGTCACTTGTCTCGATGGCCCCCTCGCGAACCTACTGGTTGTAATAGAATCTAAGGTTTTGCCAGGCAGCATGTTTTGGTCCTTCAACCATGAAGTGAGGCATTGCTTGTGTTGTTTCATGACCCAATGATCTGAACGACCATTCCTCTCCTCCATAATGATAGCCATGTGTTCGTCAATGTATCTATGCATTAGTTTTGTGCTCTGCAAGATATTAATGCGCATGACTGACTTCTCCGTAATCACTGTCAATGAACGTTTTTCTACCTGTGATTCCCTTCCCACTCAGCCTACCCTTGTGATGAGAATCGGGTATGCCAATCCCTCTTGGTAATTTTAGGTACTCTTGACAGCACTCGATGACTTCTTCAGTAGTGTAACCCTCTATCATAGAGCCCTCTGGGTAAGCTCAATTATGCACGTATCGGCTTAGGACCGACATGTACTGCTCGTATGACCACATTTCATGCAAGTATGAAGGGCCTAGTGCCTCTATCTGATGAACAATGTGAATCATGAGATGTTCCATTATTTCAAAAAAAGTAGGAGGTAAACACATCTCTAGTTGGTTCTGGGTCTCGACCACGAAATCATGTAGGTCCCTTAGCTCGTCCCCACAAAATGACTTCTGTGAGATCTTGGAAAAGAAGTAGCACATCCAGGTGATGGCCATCTTCAGAAACTCTGGCTTTATAGCTCTGATTGCAATTAGTAGGTACACTGTCAGCATCATAAGACAATCGTGAGCCTTGCAGTAGTGAAATGACAAGTCCTTCATCAACACTAGCTTCTTTGGGTTTGTGAAAAACCCAGTTGGCACTTTGAGCTCCCTCATGGATGTTAGAATAGCTCTCCTCTCCTCTAGGTCTAGGTTGTAGCAAGCTATGGGCAGAGTGTATTTTCCATTCTCATGACGTACCGGGTGAAGTTCTGGCATCACTTTGAGCTGCACCATATCGTTCCATGTTTTCAGACCATCCTTTGACTTGGGTGTGCCCATCAAGGTAGCTGTGAGACTCTCGAAGACATTTTTCTGCACGTGCATAGTATCAATGGCATGGGGGACCTCCAGTTTTGGCCAATATTCTAGGTACTGAAAGAAGATGGATTGCTTCTTGAAAGGTACACCTGCGACAGGAGGTATGCTTCTATCTCTGATTGTTCCATCGAGTTTCCTCTTGTTGTACATGATGCGTATGTTTTCACCATTTTGAACACATGTTGTCCATCACGACGTCTCTCTAGAGTAGGTTCATCCTCTAGGATGTAGCCATAGTATCTTAGGTACACTTTGCTGCGGTACCTGTGACCTTCCTTTAAAAGCACCGGTTCCTTAGGTAAACAATCTTCTTGGATCCATCTAGGTACACCCATTTAGTATCATCCAAACATACTAAGCATCCACTCTTGCCTTTGATCTGTCCAGACAAAGCAATCAATGCTGGGTGATCATTGATAGTTACAAATATTATTGCCCTTAATGTGAAGCCCTCCTGTCTCAAGAATAGTCAAGAAAAGGTACTTTCTCTTCTAACATAAGTGCGTTGAGATGTTGTACATGGTAAAGATCACAGGCCAAGTACTGTGATCGCTCATCCTCTCATTGAAGGGATTCATTCCATTGATGCTCAAGGCAAACCTTACATTCCTTGGGTCTCAGATGAAGTCTTTATGGTTCTCATCAAACTTTTTCCATTGACTACCATCGGCTGGGAGTGCAATGTTATCATCATCTTCCTTGCGATCATCATCCCACCATGTCATAAGGGCAGCTTCCTTGGGGTTGAAGAAGATACGCCTTAAATGGTCAATCACTGGCAAATACCACACTACCAAGGCAGGAACCTTTCTCTTCTTTGCATCATGGCCTAATGGAGTGTCCTCTGGGTGTTGAGGTTCTTGTACCACCTTTTTCGCACCCTTTTTAGTCCTCTTGTTCCCGGTGGAGGCTTCTTCACCACTGTAAAGCTCATTTTCTTGTATCGGGTGGCCCCACAATGAGGACATTTGTTTAGAGGTCCAAACATTTGACCACAAAAAAGAATACAGTGGTTTGGGCTTGCATGAATTTTCTCTACACCCATTGTTAGTGGATTTATAACCTTCTTTGCAAGGTATGTGTTGGAAGGAACTAGGTTTGGATGTGGCAGCACCTCTGATAGGAGACACAACAGGTCATCAAAATTGCAGTCAGACCACCCATACTTAGCCTTCAGGATTAGTAGCTCAAGCACAAAATGAAGCAGTGCCCAATGTGTTGGACAACCCTTCTTGACACCATACACAGTCTCCTTTGACGCAGTCTTCATCCTATCCAGATTTTCTAGACCTTTCTTCTATAGTAATATTTCTGGCCCAATGGCCCTAATCAAGTCCTCCAAATTGTCAACGTCATCTTCATCCCCCTCAGGTGCTCTGCCATCAGTGCTGACACCACCACCAGCATCAGCACCTTGGTCGTTGCCAAAGTGACTATTGGCGGTCCTTAAGTCATATTTTATACCACCAATAAGAATATAAAAAGCACACAAAACTTAGTGAATAGGGATTTATGCTAATGATTTCCATGAGTTTTGGTGTTTCACTTGTTTTGCAGGGCAAACATGAAAACATACCGAAAGTAGATCCAAAGTGGAGAAAAGAATATGATAAACAAGAATCCATTTTAGACCAAAAGCAAAGCAAGAAAATAAAGCCAAATACCAGATAATTCAAGGCCCAGTCAAGTGGACCAAAAAGGCCAAAGTCCATGAATCAACCACACGGGCCAAACATGTTCAAATCCATCTTGGGCTGCATGACCATGCCTGGCTAAAAAGGCCATTTCGGGCTCATCCGGACTCCGTTTTGGATGATCCACCAGGCGTTGGAAAGCTAATGAGAAGGCCACGCACTCACAAAATATGACCATGCCTCCCCAACCTTGTACCTCTATGGATAATCTACTTGGCTCCTTCACAGGATCGTGGCTAAGTGAGTATTCATGTTTCTTCTAGCCTGATAGAAGTTCTTTGTTTAGCTTAGCTTTACCTTCTATTTACTTACAAGATTGATGTTCATCCTTGTGGCGTTTGCTCTAGTAGAAGGACCCTAGGGACGGGTAAGCCTTGATATCACGCTAGAGTAGTAGTTGATAGCTTAGAGGTGGTGTTTAGACTCGAGGCTACCTTCGTTTGCATCGTTCACGTATGGTTGAGGTGGTAGGCAGTGGGGAGTGACCTTGTCCCATCCGTCCTTTGTAATCCCCCATGTCTGTGTTCGGAGTAGAGCCGTACGCTGGTATCGCCTGGCGGACCAGGTGTGCTCCGGTGCCCAAAGTGAGCAAGTAGAAGTATTGCAACGCTATCCTTAGGACCCTAAAGGCTGAAGGAATCCATCTCTACCCCTTTTCTATCTCAACCCTTGTGTTGTTCCTTGGATGAACTAGCTAGGAGAAATACCTCCGTTCCCTGTGGAAAATACGATACCCTGAATACTTCCAGGTGAAGGCTACAATGGTACTTCCGTACGCTTGTGGATTCTCTACATACGTTAAGAAATACCAATAAGCTTTCTGGCGCCATTGCCGGGGAACGGTTGCTATTTTCTCTGACCCTTGTTCATCCTCGTATCTGTATCCTTATTTTAAAAACAAAAAATATTTTATATTTCATTTATAAAACAAAATATCTTCTTTTACCCTATCACCAGGAAGCCAAATTCCATTCCAAATTTTTCTGCTTCAAAGGGGGAGTTCTTGGAGCAGCCATCTTTTTCAAAATTAAACTTTTCATCTAGCCATGAACTCCACCCAAGATTCAAAGCCATGGTTCAGGTAAATCCCTTCTTTGGTCACGATAACGAAAATCCTTTTGACCACTTGCGAGAATTCGAGGAATTTTGTTCATGCCTAAGCATTCCTGGCATGACAAAAGAAACTCTTAAGTGGAAGTTATTTTTGTCCTCCCTCAAGGGGGAGGCGAAGCAATGGTTCACTAATGCCGTAGGAAGTATGAATGGGGACTGGGAAGAACTTAAAGACATTTTGTCTTACATTCTTTCCTATGTCCCGTATCAACTCTTTACCAGGGGCAATCCTTGATTTTAAGCAAGACAATTACGAATCTATAGGTGGAGCCTGGGCCAGGTTGACAATGTTAATACATGCCGGCCCCGATTTGTCTTTACCCGACAGCATGTAATTGCATCTCTTTTATTCGGGTCTAGATGAAGATGCTGCCCTATGCCTTGACATGGCTGCCGGAGGGACATTTTCACATAGAACCACGGCGGAATAGAGGAAAATCCTCGATCACATCCTAGGGAAGCACACTTCCCCCGTCATAGAAACCCTCCAGGCCATAGTCATGTCAAGTGTGGGGGAGACCCCATTAGTCGAATCCAACCACGTACCATCCATAGGCTCGACTCATGAGCCCCCACCCAAACCACGAACACCGAAGGAGACAGCTCTCCATCCTTCGGAGTTCTCAATCTAACTCAAGGATTATGGCAAAACCTCGAACATTTCATGGCACGAAAAGGATACATTTCCTTTTAAGGAAGTCATTGCTAACATGGAGCCATCAAAAAAATGGTTGTTAGAAATGAAACGTTCTTCTGAAGCAATTCAGATTCTTTCACCTTCCACGACTATATCTTGTTTGATAGGAGGAACTTCCATTGATGCCCTACACAACCTCATAGTCGGCACTAATATCATGTCACAATTCCTTGCAAATGCCCTTTTGGGTAATGTGCCATTAGTGTCGACCGATAAACTCTTCAAGAGTTCATCAGGGTTCATCGTTGAGTGTTGTGGGATTGCTAGGGCCGTGCCAATAGAAATTCATGGAACTGAGGTTTGCATAGACTTCCACATCTTTGCCATCCTTGAGTTTGATCTTCTCATAGGCTATCCCCTGGATGAACTTGTCAAGAAAAATCTTCCCAAGAGAGCCCTAATGAGAAGTTTAGGAAAAATGCTTCCACCACTCACCTAGAAACTCCAATGGTGGAGCATCTTCCTAAACATAACCCGTTCGAGGAGGCGAAGTTTAGTTCTCCATTCATTTCTCATCCCTTTGAAATAGAACATCCATCATCGCTCTCACTCGAACATAAGCCATGTCCCTCTGCCCTTGGAATTGTTGCTCTTGATAATGGCCGAGATGCAACATTAGTTCAACATGAAAACTTCCATGCCATGGGCATGCCTGAAGCAACTACTCTAGAGACCAAGCAGCAGCTCGCTAGTGAGCATGCTAACTTTCCTTATGAGACATCTCATGTTTCATGCTCAATTTTGGAGTCTCTAGAGTTTGTTTTGCTTCTGACCCCGTGCTTCCATGAGATTTACAACCTTCTCTCAATCCTCATTGTCAAACTTTTTAAGAGGTTGGTTGTTGATGCCTATGTTTATCATAAACATTCCAAATCTCGTAGTGGCACGATGGTGCTTACCTTGTAGCTTGAATTCTAATGCCCTATGCTTGGTGGTGAAGCTGGGAACTACACCACCATTGATAGCTACAGGAAAAAGTTCCTATGGTCAAGCTTAAAGACCACAACTTAAGCACTGCCGGGAGATACCTCGGATTATCTTAAAAAAACTTTATTATTGTTATTATTTTCAAAAGAAAAAATCCTCTTTAATAAAAGTAAGGGCATGTTGTCAAGTTAGTATGCACTTTTGGGTATTTTTGCTAACCTTTTCAGGAAAGATTAAGTGGGTCATATGATGCTTGACAACATGGAGCGACATCAGCTACAAACATTGATGCTCCTAGGTGATGGAACACACTCGTAAGAAGGCCCTGACTCTACACTTGACTTTTATGCAAAAGTCTAAGTGTGAGGGAGGACGGTGTAAAATCCATGTTCCATACACACCAAGGGGGCATTCAAAAAAAACAATGATGATGTCAGCCTCACCTTGCTAAAAAAACATAAAAAGAGTTGAAGAAAAAATTTATTCAAAAAATGTTATAAAAAAAGAAAAAATATATATAGAAAAAAAAGAGGGAGAACTTAAAAAAAGAGAGAGATTAAAAAAAAGAATCTCCCTCTTCTGGACCTTTGCAATTACCAAGGCCTATGGCCCATGCACACAAGTGGTGTATGAACTAGCCTTGGTAATCACCTGAATTGGAGCTCGTACACAGAAGCCACCATTGCAGCTGTTACAACACTTCCATTCACATATACTGCAGGTAAGTATATTTAGGTATGCAAAGGTAATGACTGTTCACCAACTCCCTTACTCATTCTTGTCTTCATGTGCTCATATAAAAGCATGCTTTCTCTTGTTCTTGTCACCTGCCTTGGTTTGGGTGTATTCGTACGGTACGTCCAAGGTCCTTTTAAATTAAGCATGGTGCTTAGGTTAAAATGACCTTCTTTGATCAAAATTTGACATGGTGTTGAATTTTGATTAATGAACTTTGAGTTGTTGACATAACAATAGAAGTAATCATATATGGAGATAAATCTTGGCAATGTTTATGTTGCGTCTTAGCCTTGCTTAAGTTATGAGTTGGATGAATAAAAAACTTAAATAAATAAATAAAAGCATACCAATAAAATTTAAGCTCCCCAGGTTTGAACCTGGTAGAGCCCATGCTTGTTTTTCTTTCTTCTTGCTAAAAATAAAAATAGATACAAGGACAAGTGTGGGGAAGATCTCTCAAGCACAACTAAAACACTCTCGAGATCTCCCATACTTGTTGCACAACCAAGCGAGTCATCACGCAAGAAGGACAAGGACACATGACTTCCATCAACTCCTTCATCTTCAACAGTGGTTTGTGCAACTCTACCCTCACATCTCTGAAGTTTTGAAGTTTAATTTTATAAATTAAAAATACAAAACATTTTGGCACAACATCTCCATGCCATCTTTTGATAAAATTTGCATACTCCTTATTCCTCACCAATATTCCTATAACTTGTGAACAACTATCATAGGGACCCCATGTTATCTAAGTAATTGGAGTATGTGATATAGCTGGACGATTTGAACCTTGCACTTTTTATGATAGACTTGGGATTTATTTTACAAAATCAAAATTCAATAGCATGCTCCTCAATGATAAATAATTTCCTACCAAGGCCATATGACATGATTTGTTTATACAAACCTTTAGTCATATGCTGCTTGTCGAATCATTGAGTCAAGTCAAATTATTGTGACCTATGTGAGATTATGGTCATGCACCTATGATTGAGATTCACACGCACCCAGCAATAAAATGCCGACTCTTACACTAAGAGTTGCGCACAACATGCACCCTTCTGTCAACCAAAAATGCCAACTCTTACCCTAAGAGTTGTGCACTCTTCCATCAAATAAAAATATCGACTCTTACCCTGAGAGCCGCGCATTTATTCTCCACCATATAATTACTCATTGCATTCCACCATGACATCTCTCCATTCAATGTTCTTCATATGTCGACAAGAGATATGGGCTATGTTTAAAAAAAAGAAAGAAAAAAGAAGAAAAAGAGAAAAAAATGCCAAGGGGCAAGAAAAAAAAGAAGTCCATGCCAAGGGGCACGAGAGAAAAAAAATCCAAGCAATAAACAACGGGAAAGTCCAAAGCCCCGTTCAAAAAAATGAATGTTTCCTTTTATAGCCCATACTATTCAAAGAATCATCCATCCATCAATAAAGAGAGTCATGATGCATGGAGTACCAAAAATATTTAGAATTAGGAATCATCTTCCATTCCACACACTTGCACATCTCAATCTAATGTATCACTTGTATCTCCATGTGGTTCGGTTTTTGACTTGACAATATATGTGATACAAGTATGCCCACTTTCATACCTACCCAAAACTCCACTCAAAAGCTTTAGAGATAGGTTATGAAAAGAAGGCACTTTCCAAATTCCTTGGTGAGGAACCAGACACATATATGAGCGATTTGAGAGTATCATTTGAGGAGCAAGGCTATCTTTTCTTTTTCACAAAAAACTTATATAAACCCAAGTTTCTGAGCTGACTGATGTAAGGGGATTTGAATTCATGTTGTTCCATTATTCAATTACCCAAGATAATGTGGTAGACAATTCAATGTTCACAAGTGCAAGTGAAGCTTGGAATATCTTGTATGCAGGTTATATATCAAGGAGATGACCCATCTTAGTCCTAAACTTTACTCAAGGACGTGCAAAGGGAAAAGTGTGGGGGAGTTTGTTGGCGGTCCTTAATTCACATTTTATACCACCGATAAGAATATAAAAAGCACACAAAACTTAGTGAATAGGGATTTATGCTAATGATTTCCACGAGTTTTGGTGTTTCACTTGTTTTGCAGGACAAACATGAAAACATACCGAAAGTGTATCCAAAGTGGAGAAAAGAATATGATAAACAAGAATCCATTTTAGACCAAAAGCAAAGCAAGGAAATAAAGCCAAATACCAGATAATTCAAGGCCCAGTCAAGTGGAGCGAAAAGGCCAAAGTCCATGAATCAACCACACGGGCCAAACATGTTCAAATCCATCTTGGGCTGCATGACCATGCCTAGCTAAAAAGGCCATTTCAGGCTCATCAGGACTCTGTTTTGGACGATCCACTAGGAGTTGGAAAGATAACGAGAAGGCCCACGCACCCGCAAAAGATGATGCTCAACCGAGCCAAAAGTGGGCCGGCCATCCCAGGTGCGCCGGCCGGCGCACTTTGGAGTTGGTTCGGACCCAGCCTTGGTGAGGTGGTGCAACCAATGCCCTGGAGGGTGGTGCAGTGCTGGGTTTTCCCATTCTACCCTCGAACCACCTTCAGGCTGCTATAAAAGAAGGGGAGGAGGCACTCTCTCAACATCAACACACACCAAGGGAGAAAGAGCACCACTACCACTAGAGTTCCACTCCAAAAGGGCTATGCCCTAGTAGCTAGCTAGAGAGTTAGAGAGGAGATGTGAGTGCAAGAGCGTGGGAGTGTTGGGCTTGTCAGTGCCTTCTCAACCTTGTACCTCTACGGATAATCTACTTGGCTCCTTCATGGGATCTTGGCTAAGTGGGTATTCGTGTTTCTTCTAGCCTGATAAAAGTTCTTTGTTTAGCTTAACTTTACCTTCTATTTACTTGTGGGATCGATGTTCGTCCTTGTGGCGTTCGCTCTAGTAGAAGGACCCCGGGGATGGGTAAGCCTTGATATCACACTAGAGTGGTAGTTGACAGCTTAGACGTGGTGTTTAGGCTCGAAGCTACCTTCGTTTGCATCGTTCACGTACGGTTGAGGTGGTAGGCGGCGGGGAGTGACCTTATCCTGTCCGTCCTTTGTAATCCCCAACGTCCGTGTTTGGAGAGCCGTATGCCGGTATCCCCTAGTAGACCAGGTGCGCTCCGGTGCCCGAAGTGAGCAAGTAGAAGTATTGCAACACTATCCATAGGACCCTAAAGGCTGTAGGTATCTATCTCTACCCCTTTCTATCTCTACCCTTGTGTTGTTCCTTGGACGAACTAGCTAGGAGAAATACCTCCGTTCCCTATAGAAAATACGATACCCTAAATACTTCCGGATGAAGGCTACAACGGTACTTTCGTACACTTGCGTTGTTGCAGAACATACCAACAATGACCACCTTGTTCATTGCCACAGTCATAGAACATTTCTTCATCAACAGCCCTTGTGCGTTGTTGCAGATGAAGCCTCAAGGTTTCGGCGTCTTGTTCCTCATCAACAACCATTGTTTCACCATGATGAATCCACACTATGTAGTCAGGAACAAATCCCTGCATAATCAAATGAGCTTTAATGATATCCACATCCTCATATGCTATCAAGTTCTTGCAATCGTTGTAGGTCAAATAATTGTATCCTTATTATATGTCAACGTTGATGCATGCTTCTGTGTGGCCTCAATAAATTTTTCCACCTTGTCATGGAAACCAGCATCGATCCTTGAGCAACCATACATCCATGAGTTCCTGTACTCCATCTTTTAAAAACAAAAAGAAAGAATAATTACTAGAGGATAATTAATTAATTTCCTAATAATGCATATAAATATTCAAATATATATAAATTAAAATATATAATTTCATAGACATCCATTAGCAACAATTATCAATTTAGCAACAAACTTTCATGCCAACCCCATTTCAATTTCGTGGAACAAAAAAAAAGAAACCCTAAATCTAGAACTAGATGAAACATACATGAAACTAGGTTCAAATTTATAATCAAATCAAGCAAAATTGACCTTTATAGAGTGCAAGCTCATTTCTCTAACTAATTCACACTAGTAGCTTCAAATGTAGGGTCTAATTTGCTCCATACAAAGCTCAAGCACCAATGAAGAGAGAGAAAAGCAAAACTCAAATTACTCACGAACTAACCATAAAAACTTCAATTAAAAGGTTGGAATCTCATTTTTCTTACCTTCTACAAGCTCTCCACCAAAGAATTTGAGAAGAAAACCTCCCCCCCTTAGTAGAGCAATTTTTGGGAGGAGCCCAAGGCCTCCTAACCTTTTTTATGCGTGGAAGAGTAAGTGGCTCGAGAAGGAAGAAGCTGGTTGTAGCCCTTATAGTCTCATCAACTGTAGGGGCGGCTGGTGATTGAGTCGCCCCTAAAAATGGCATAATAGGGACGGTTGGTTCACCAGCCGCCCCTACAAATCAGCTCGATTTGTAGGGGCGGCTGAAAACACCAGCCGCCCTTACAGTGCTATTTGTAAGGGCGGCTGGTGAACTGGTGCCCGCGCATCCCACTGTAGGGGCGGCTTAATCATAAGCCGCCCAGCAATGCCAGGGGTCTCGCTCCCACAAATCGTTTTTCACGTAGTGACAGAAAATACCTTTTTAACTCGAATCATCTAATTTCTTGAGACATAATGCTGTCGGCTGTCCTCATCTGGCTCTGCCAAAGTGGAATCGAACCCACCCCCCCGGGGGGGGCCCCCCCCCGGTCAAAAAAAAAGTTCAGTTGACATAATGCTGAAGTTGAGACTCAACTCACGAGAGAGTTTTATTTTTGCCACTAACATTTTTTATTGTCATATATAAACGGCTGTACATGTTACAGGCCCACATATGTAGATGAGAGCTCATTGTCATTTGTGAGATCTCAAATGCAAAATGAGATGCATGTAAAAAGCTCCTGGTGTTTACATTTTACCCTTGAATTTGCTATCACTGTTTGAACAAAGCATAATAAAAGGTGAACTTTGTGGCTGACGGAGTTGTTACCCTACAGGTATCTAGGTTGATGACGCTGGACAATTGGCATTTTGGCCTATCTTATGTTCCATGAGGAAAATTGAGCCTTCATGTAGCGGCTACTTGTGAATTGTAAGTGCGAAGTGAGTTGTGGGGAATAATTGCTTGACGAATGAACTTCTGTCCTGTTTTGACGATCCCTGTAGACATTAGCAGCTGAGATTTGATTAGATATATGCAGTCACGTTAAGGTTAGTTTGTTTATGTGTTTCCGAACTCCCCTGTTAAGACTTCCTCGGAAAAAGCCCCTGTTAAGATTTGAAGTTGAGTAGCGGGTGCTCCTTGGTCCTGACTCCTGAGGATACGAAGCCCTACTCTAGTCTCGACCCTCTACTTTGGCTTCTGTTGTTTTACTGTTCTTTGGAGCCTTCAGCTTCTGTGGTTAGGTTGTATCCAAATTGCTTATTTCGTTTATTCAAAAAAAATATGCAATTCTCAATTCTTGAGAGGTCAAACAATTTCAAACCAAATCTCTCCAAAAATACTACTGGTTTCAAATTGTATGAATTTTTGGCTTTTCTAGATATACCATAAACTCAAGCGAGGCTTTGCCCCACTCTTCATGGAGGAGGCCAGTATATATATAGATTATATATATATATATATATATCATGAAATAAACATTGTTATCCCCCTGTTTAGCTTGCTGAGAGGGCAAAACCTTTTGATGATTTTGTTTTGCATTTGGTAGTTGAGACATCGATGAAAATTTCACCTGGACAGTTTTCTAGAGTCACCTAGAGATGTATCAAGATAAATATACCGAAGTGTGCAGCCCAAAATTTTAGAACAAATGATATACCAGAACGGAAGTCTCTTAATGTGAGAGCAGTGAAGTAGATAAGCGTATTAACTCAGAGTGAACTTTTGTAGCTTGCTCATTGCAGAGAATTGTTTGGCCTTGGAGCCAGGAGAGAATTCTGGGATCAGGAGCTTTGTCAATGGACACACCATCATCATAGATCCGAGGAGGCCTGACTGCACAGTTTTCTTAGTAATGAATGAAATACAATTTTTTTATATATTGTTAAAACAATTCTAGGAACATACTTCCTCTGTCCCTATAAGAAATCTAGTTTTTAATAAATTTATTTAAAAGTAAAAATATTACACATATTTTTTATAAATCGAGTTAAACTTATGGTATGCATATGGATGAAGTTGAAGATGTATACTCCTTTAAACAACAAATTGAAGATGTATACTCCTTTCTTTCTACAATTTCTGAAACTGTTGTGCCACGTACCTCCGGGAAACTAGCTGCTAATGGCGGGACAAAAAGGTCGCTTGAGTGATGACCGGCCAGAACTCGCACATCGGAGTGAATCATGTTCGAGGTTTGAGAATACGCTCGGGGGGCGAAGCGGTGACCACAATGAAAGGACCTAGGATGTCGCCTAGAGAGGGATGAATAGGCGATTTTCGAAGACCTGAAACTTATAAATTTAAATGCGAAAGTTAAATACCTACCAAAAGTAGAACCGGAAGTAGCATCGGTACTACCGGTAGTATAAAAACTAGTACTACCAATGCAAACTTCTGGTACTACTGGTAGCCTACGAAACTACGAAATCGAAATAAAAATCAGAGTAAAATGAGCTGTAAATTCAAATCCAATTGTTACCACCCCTTTGTTGATATTGCTGATAAAGGTGTTGAACTTCTTGAGGCGTTTCACCGCATCAAATCATAGATCGAGTCCTCCAACCTATGAACTTTGAGGGTAGGGATGAAGAACACGAAGAATACAAGAACAAGGGTAGTCGATGCAACCACCACAGCAAGACACATGATTTAATCCGAGGTTCGGCAATCCCCACAAAGGAGTTCCTACGTCCCCGTTGTTGAGGTTACCACAAAGGTTTCCTCCCTCAAGCAACCACGAAGGTAAACTTGAGATATTCACTAAGAATCAAGGGTAATACAAACACTTCGGGGCGCCCTCATAAATGAGGCAACACGGGCAGCCACGAAGAACACCTAGCCGGCTAGAGTTCCAAGAACCCAAGAGTAACAAACACAAATCAAGACGGGAAGACGAGGAAACCAAGTGCTCAAGTCGTAGATCGAAGTTTCCACTCTCTAATCTCACGTCCCTAGCTCGAATCTTTGAGGGGTTGAAGTTTGGGAGCAAAGGAGAGAGAGAGCAGGTGAGCTAGTGCTTAGGAGCTTTCTTTCTCAGGTAAAGAATGAGTGAAATGGCAAGAGCTACCGAAAAGAGAGAGGTGAGGTGTATATATATGGTCTGTCCAGAACAACTACCGGTAGTACTGATGGAACCACCGGTACTACCGGTACCTCACCAAATATGACCGTTGTCATGTCATAGCGTGCACAGGATGACATACTGGTACTACCGGAAGTAGGACCGGTACTACCGATAGTACATTTCCTGCACAACTGGGCACCTTCAACTTGACCTAAAAATAAATATATATATAGCCGGTACTACCGGTGCCACCAGCGGTACTACCGGTAGTACATAACTACGCCAACTCGCAGACTTCGACTTTAGCAAAATATGCCCGATACTTCTGGAGTATAATTTTAATAAAATGAGGTGCTACCGGAGAGCACCAGTACTACCGGTTGGGGAACCGATACTACCGGTAGTACAAAATTTCTTCAACTTTGCACTTCTCGACTTTCTGAGAAAATAGCACGGATACTTTCGGTTTAAAACTCTAATATTTCTGGTACTTCAGGTAGGTCAGGTTAGCTGAAGCAAAGGACTTTTCTAAGTAATGTGAGTGCAACGGTGACTCTCCAAACGCTCTAAATATAGACTTGAGCACTTTTAGACCTCGAATTACCAACCTAATTTATATCCCTCTTGATAGTACGGTGTTTCCTATAACTCAAGTAAAGATAAAAATTAAGGGCACTCTTGAGTAGAAACGTCGTCCATCTGAAGAAACTTTGGGATGCTAGGATCACCAAATATCATCGTTCAAATCTTTCAATGTACTTCAAGGAGAGATAACATTCCAACTTTGATTTTTCTTCTTGAGCAATGTCATCTTGAGTACGTGACTTGATTCTATTAATCAAATATAGATAAATCCAAATATACCAAGTCACTTTTCATTCAATGTAGCAAGCTTCAAATATGAGACCATTCCATATGCAATCCCTTATGTCTCATTATCTAACTCAATGTGCTTGCTTCCACATGAATCATAGAAATCTCACAATAGATAGGCCTTTATATGAATTCTATTTGCATTGTTGTCCTGTGCTTATACAACAATGACACATCATTCTGGTACACTTTAATCAAGTACTTGTGAGATAATCAATTTCCTGTCCAACACTTAGCAGAATCATTAGACCTTTTAATTATGTTGTCAATCAATTCACCAAAACCCACTAAAGGGCTAGATGCACTTTCAATCTCCCCCTTTTTGGTGATTGATGACAACACAATTAAAGCTTACAAGAGATTGATAAATAATAAGATTTTAAATCCTATGATATAGTAAGCTCCCCCTAAATGTGTGCATTGAAGAAATTCAAACTTTGGCCTCAAATGCCAAATGCACATATTTAAGATGAAGTGTGGAAACTCTCCTATATCTTAGCATCCGTGGGGTGCAAGGTGTAACATTATAACCGTGATGCTCATGACAGTTCATGAACTCAAAGAAAATAAACGTTAAACCATTCAAGGCACGAATGTCACACACCAGCATAAATGATCCTTATCAAAAAGCATCAATTTAAACTATCCTTGCATACACCACATAAAATTGAAAAATCTTATATTCCCTCCTTTACCCCTTTCAATCCATATATCAATCTCACTATCTCCCAATATTTCTCCCCCTTTGGCATTAATCTCCAAAAAGGGTCTCTCCGCCAAAAGAAGGAAATGATGCATGGAAGACAAGTGAGAGCAAGAGGTGGGTAAATGATTAGCATATAGGACTTGTTTTCTAGGATTTCTATCACATAAAGTATGCAACAACTTAAGTCAAGATTCTTGAGTAGTAGCATATTTAGCACATACCTCAATTAGATCATAGTTAGACACAAGAGATATGAACCAAATATCTAAAGATTTCTCGAATTGTCACCACAAGAATAAACTTATGGTGTGACCCAAAATATTGCATACACATGCACAAACTAGCAAGTAAGGGCTTAGATGCACAAAGGTAATGCAAGAGTTCATGGAGCGATATACCTTTGTTGTAAGTCTCATAATTTTCACCATGAAGGTGATTTCAATAGTTGGATTTAGTTCTTTGATTAGACTAGTACTTCTTTATGCAAGATAATTTTATCTGTGCCCATCTCTTTTTATCGTCATCTTCAAGGAGATATCACACTTGTGCTTGATCTCAATTAAAAGTCCATTGCTAGCTTTTGTTGTCATTTTGAGATACCAATTGAAGACATATTTCTTGTTATACC
This sequence comes from Bothriochloa decipiens, assembly GCA_023333625.1. Lineage (NCBI taxonomy): Eukaryota > Viridiplantae > Streptophyta > Magnoliopsida > Poales > Poaceae > Bothriochloa > Bothriochloa decipiens. The sequence continues at coordinate 26,642,147 of CM041643.1, read as the reverse complement.
AAGTTAAAAAGTTATCCACCAATATCAACTGAAATATGGTCTTCACAATTTTGACATCAATTTGAAGTAGTCTTCACAAGTTTATGCCAATTGGAATGAATGCTCGTATCTCATAATATCACCTAGGGAATGCTCACAAAGCCAAGAAATAGCATGAAATTGCACAAGCTACAGTTTCACAACTAGTGACTTTTGGATGTGAAAGACATGTAAGTCACTAATTGCAAAACCTCGTAACAAAGATTAAATTCCCCCTTTTTGACAGTGCATACATATATATGTGGAAGGCAAGAACATATGCACTTTTGGTCAATGAAGTCCAAATAAGGGAATTTAATCTATATTATGGAGAGTAGCTACTTAAGAGATAAAATTGCAATCCAAATGAATATGAGAGATAACTTTACCAATTTGGATTGAGTTAATGTAGCATACTTATGAAAAGCTCATTCTCACCAAGAGAATACACAAATCACTAGAAGAAAAGGTTAGTCTTCAAAGACACAAGACATAGGATGGGCTTCCCCTTAATATATGCATCAAGTATTCGAATTACTTGTGAAATGCATTTGAATCGATTTAAGAGTCATGAGGAGTTCACCCTATATCTTGGCCAAGGCATGATAAATTTACAAGGATTGAGATTATGCCAAGAAAATATACCACCACCAAGGTAGATAAAACACTACATAGATATGACCATCATAAGTGAGACTTCATGATTCAGATAGACATAATTCTTCACTTGATGACTCATGGTGGATTATGATGCATCAAGATCTAAATTAGGTGCATAGTTCTTTCTTTACCTAAAACATCTCACACACAGAGCAAAAGGTAAAATTTATGAAATTTACAAATTGTGAACTAGGAGTTACCACTTTTGTTGATAAGATCTTGGGTAATCAATGAGATGAATCAAGTTTACTTAATGAGATCTAGAGAGGAGAAATAGAAGTGGAATTCTGATCTTTAGTTGTTTTCTCCAACTTATTTAGATTTAGTTCCACTAAAGGATTGGGACGTCCTTTTGAAATACCCAGAGAATCTAAGGAACCATCCATCCACCTTTTCCCATGTGTGGGACTGCATATAATACACTGGGAAGAAGCCAATAGTCCCATAAGATATAAGCTAAACTCCCCCTAAATTTGTGCATGCATGAGTACACGAAGCACTATGATGCATATCAATAATGTGATGTCAATAGAGAGGTTTGCACAATATTCCATCTGTTTCAAACTCCTTGAGGCTGCTTACAATCCAATAGCATCATATGTTTCTAATTTCTTTCCATTGATTTCAGCTAGTACCAATTGATTGTAACTCATTGATACTTGTTGTAACTACTCAAGTCAACTAGTTTCAATTGATTTCAGCTGCTATTTCTGAAAAACTGCAACTGATTGCCTTTTTGGTCCAGCTAGTTACAACTGTCTGCTGCTACTTGTAATCTGAGTTCAACTGATTTGGACCCATGTGAGTCCTTTTTCTTTCATTGAAACTTCTTTAGGCCAAACTAATGATTCTCTTTTTCAAATAATTTTACATGACCAACTTGAGAGCCAACTGAACCATGTTGCTACAATCTAATTCAATTCAATATAGTCAGTTTTTAGATTCTGTGCTTCTAAGAGAAAGATCCATATTTCTCAGACCACTAGTCCAATATGTATGAAATTTGGTAGATAGTGGAATCTATGTGTCATCTAACTTGTGTAAAACTTTTAGCTCATTTGGAACCCTTTTGGTGAGCCAAATCAAATTTCTACCAAAATTGTCAAGGTCTGAAAACTATAGCACTAAATTTGATAGAAACTAACTCACAACTGACTTTCTTCAAAACTAATCTTCATGTAAATTGTACGACAATAAGTGCTAGATGTGTATAGCATGCTCACAAATTTTCAGGTTAATTCATTAGTATTTGAATCTCCAAATCCATGCTTGAAGACAGTTAATCACATAATTTAAAAATCTCTGGATAGATTTGATAATTCTCATTTTTTCTTAGCTTCTTATCCAATTTTAAGGTGAACTTGGAACCATTGCAGTATGTAGATGCCCATAAGATAAAAATGATAAGTTAACAACCTACATATGACAAAATCTCATCAAGTATAGGGTTCTTGAACTATGAACAACAAGTGCCTTCACCTTACTTGCCCTTGATCTTCAGTTTTGAGTACCAAGTGTGTACTTAAGCACTCAATCGAATAACCATATACACCATCATATATCACTTCTAGATTAGTTCAAGATCACACTTAGGTCTCCCAAACACTTCTAATCATGGTTCCAACTTGAGGACATTTTAATCAAAATGACTCTTGATCAATCCAATGATTGTCAATTTTTTCTGGCAGATTCTGTCTCCTTCAAAGATTAATCCATAACTACCAATGTTTATATCCAAAAACCACAAAATTTAGTTGACATGCTCTTTACAAAGTCATCTAGTAGCTGTGAAAATTTGAGCTTCATTTGCCTTGTAGATTACTACCAGATCTCTCATTAGTACTGCTACGTGCTGAGAACTGATTTACCATAGCTGAAAAGATTCACTCCAAAGCTAAAGCATCTCTTATACAATTCTCATGCAACTTGTATGTCAATTAATACCATAACTCTTGATCATGCACATCAAATTTCAAGCCAATTCAAAAAGATTTGATCACATAAACATGGCACATAGCACAGCTCAGTCAGATTTAAAACGTGTGGCAGATTTCAACACATTGAGCTATACTTCTTCAAACTGAACCAAACTTGAAGTTAATGTGTTTGAATACTTTCACAAGAAATATATCCATTCACTCCACTTAAAAGGTCTTCTCACGAACTTATCCATTCAAACCAACTCAAATTTGATTACTAAACATTTAATCTATTCAAAATATCTCATAGCAAGCAACATATGCATATTTATCCAATTCAATCAACTCTCATATGCACCAAAAGTATATGATCAACAAGATATATACCTTTGCAGCTCATGATCAACCAATATCATGCTTTCTAAATGATATGCATGCCTTCTTGACATTTTCTTTTGATTAGAAATGCAACTTCTAAACTTGTCTCTAACTTGATGAATGAATTCAATTATATTAAGACCTCTATCCATACTTTGAATAAAACTTTTCCTTGAGCTCACAAAAGCACCACTGAGATAATATATGACATGATAATCATCAAGTTGACCTTTCTTGTCAAGTAATCATGCTATATGTAAGACAAATTTCATCCAAAAGACTACAAAAAAAAATACTAGATAAATTTGTTAGTCCACAATGGTGGAAAATAGAGATTGAGCTCCCCCTAAATGAGTGCCACAAGTAGTTTGAATGACTTGCAATAGGCACTTGATTCTATCAAGAATTTTGGGAGTCAATTTCTATTTTCACCAAATACATAATCAAATGCCATATTTGAATTGAGTTGAAGAGATGCTCACAACACACTTAGGTGTAGATAATCATAAGAATGAATATGTGAAATCTCATGGATAAGAAATCAGTTGCATCCAAAATAGTGTTCTTGAAAACTACTTTGTTTACAACATTTGTGATTCACTATTTGGCACTTAGTATTTCTTGTATACCTGCATTTCAATAAATATGTTGCTCTACTAGAGAGCAATTAAAAACACCAAATGTCAAACATCAAGTGATCAAATAACCCTAATTAGCCACTTACAATATTTCACAAATATTTCTATTTGTGAACTATTAAGCACTTCCACAAACAAAGTGGCTATCCTACTAAAATTAAGTACTTGTTACCAATGGAAAGGATGAAGTAGAGAATATGATCATTAAGTTATCTTCGGATCAACCATATAATAGATTATGATAAGAATTGGTTGATAGCTTGAGTAAATATTTTTAATTTGCTTCCTCAAGCACTCCGAAGACTTCATCTCACCATCAAGTACCTACATCAATATCCTAAGCACATTTTGGTACCCAACTCATGTTGGGTCCTTTGAGTTAGACAACAAGTGCTTAGGCACCCAAATGACTTTAGCACTAGTTTGTAGTGGACACATTGTCTTGCTAGCACTAACTCCATTTGTGGCCCTCCTAAGCATATTATCATAAACAAATGTGTTTGACTTAGGAGTGTTACCATTTGGGCAATCGTAGCTTAGATGCCCCTTTCTCTTACAAGCATAGCATATGCGGCCTTGATTTGCTTTGTGCTTGTTTTGCTTGTTGGAACAACCATCAACCAAGTGCCCCATCTCATTACATCTATAACATCTTCTTGTTCTAACTTGGGCTCTCTTTCTTGCCTCTTTGTACAAGGGGAAATTCTTGGTAGAATGGCCCAAATTCTTGTCGGCCCAACTCTTGTGTGGACACAAAGCCCACTTATGTCCATGTTTCTTGCTCTTGGTTGTTTTAACATTGCTTGAAGTGTGATTCTTTTGTTGAGATTTGGAGGAAGCAAGATTTGAACCCTTCTCAAGCTTCTTCACCATGTTATCACAGTTATCTTAAGAAGGTTGTACTTTCTCCTTACCCTCCAAACAAATCACATCTTTCTTTAGTCTTTCCACTTCTTCTTTGAGCTCATTGTTTTCTATGAGATTTAGCTCAATCAAAGATTGGCTTAATTGAGAAGCACACTCATTAGTACAAGAAATATTCAATTGAGATTGCGTACAAGTGAGTGTTTGTGTGAGAGGCTAAAATGATTTTACCGATGTAATTACAACCTCATGCGCTATCTCAAGCATAGCATGTGATTCTATTAATTTCTCATGGGAGCACTTGAGATGAACATAGTTTGCTTGTAATACATTATATTTTCTTGATAGTTCATCTAGTCTTGCCTTGAGCTCACTATTTTCCTTTTCTAGTTGGGACACACTAGAAGAGGAGTTAGTAACCAAAGCATGCTCAATTGATAACTTTTCATACCTCTTATTGATTTTCTTTAGTTCATCTGACTTGGAAATGAGAAACATCTCTTGCTTTTGAAGTATGTTTTCTTGCTTCTCATTTTCTTCTTCTAGCTTAACATTCTTCTTAATCAACTTGACAAATATTTTCTTGTCTTTGCTGCTGATATGATCAATGGTATCAAAATCCTCAATTTTAAGACCACTTTCTTCTTGATCATCTTCATGTGCAATCTCTTTGACTTGTTCATTCTTGGTTGCCTTCTTCTTGTTCTTCTTGGCCATGAGACATGAGTGGTGAGGATCTTGAGCTGTGGAACTTGATTCCTCACTTGGCCGCCACCGGTCTTGAGCAATATTCTTGACTTGCACTTCTTGCTCTAGCTCGGTGCTCTTGAGGTCTTGTCAGACTTCTTCGTTGCACAAAATGGGCATGTTTTCTAATGACTTGAGCTCATGTGCATCATCACATTTGGACTTTTCATATAACTCGATGAGTCTCGTCCAAATGACATGAGCACTCTCTGATGGTGTTTCTTCATTGTAAATTGCCTCAGCTTGAACCTCTGCACTCAATGTACTCAAGATGACATTAATTGCTTGAGTGTTGAGTTGCATATATCTCTTTTCCTCTTCGGGCATATTTTTATAGTTGCTCCAATCAACTTTAGGAATAGAGATGCTTGCATCCACAATACGCTCAATAAGAGGACTAATAGTCCTAAAAGTATTGAGTACATAATTAGACCAAGATAGAAAATTTGAACCATCATTTTGGAGAATCACGAGCTTTGATTCATTAGGAATCGACATCCTTTCTCACGGCGGTGAAGCTTTTAGTGAGATCCTGGCTCTGATACCACTTGAAAGGACCTAGGATATCGCTTAGAGGGGGGTGAATAGGCGATTCAAAAACCTGAAACTTACAAACTCAAATGCGGAAGTTAAATACCTACCGAAAGTAGGAACGGAAGTAGCATCGGTACTACCGGTAGTACAAAAACCAGTACTACCGATGCAAACTTCTGGTACTACCGGTAGCCTACGAAACTACAAAATCGAAATAAAAATCAGAGTAAAATGAGCTATAAATTCAGATCCAATTGTTATCACCCCTTTGTTGATGTTGCTGATAAAGGTGTTGAACTTCTTGAGGCGTTTCACCACATCAAATCGTAGATCGCGTCCTCTAACCTATGAATTTGAGGGTAGGGATAAAGAACACGAAGAATACAAGAACAAGGGTAGTCGATGCTACCACCACAGCAAGATACACGATTTAATCCGAGGTTCGGCAATCCCCATAAAGGAGTTCCTACGTCCCCATTGTTGAGGTTACCACAAAGGTTTCCTCCCTCAAGCAACCACGAAGGTAAACTTGAGATATTCACTAAGAATCAAGGGTAATACAAACACTTCGAGGCATCCTCAAAAATGAGGCAACACGGGCAGCCACGAAGAACGCCTAGCCGACTAGGGTTTTAAGAACCCAAGAGTAACAAACATAAATCAAGCCAGGAAGACGAGGAAACCAAGTGCTCAAGTCATAGATCGAAGTTCCCACTCGCTAATCTCACGTCCGTAGCTCGAATCTTTGAGGGGTTGAAGTTTGGGAGCAAAGGGAGAGAGAGAGCAGGCGAGCTGGTGCTTGGGAGCTTTCTTTCTCAGGTGAAGAATGAGTGAAATGGTGAGAGCTACCGAAAAGAGAGAGGTGAGAGGTATATATATGGTCTGTCTAGAACAACTACCGGTAGTACTAATGGAACCACCGATACTACCGGTACCTCACCAAGTATGACTGTTGTCATGTCAGAGCGTGCACAGGATGACATACTGGTACTACCGGAAGTAGGACCGGTACTACCGGTAGTACATGTCCTGCGCAACTGGGCACCTTCGACTTGGCCTAAAAATAAATATATATATAGCTGGTACTATCGGTACCACCAGCGGTACTACCCGTAGTACACAACTACGCCAACTCGTAGACTTCGACTTTGGGAAAATATGCCCGATACTTCCGAAGTATAATTTTAATAAAATGCGGTGCTACCGGAGAGCACAGTATTACCGGTTGGGGAACCGGTACTACCGGTAGTATAAAGTTTCTTCAACTTTGCACATCTCGACTTTTTGAGAAAATAGCACAGATACTTTCGGTTTAAAACTCCAATATTTCTGGTACTTCCGGTATGTCAGGTTGGCTGAAGCAAAGGACTTTTCTAAGTGATGTGAGTGCAACGGTGACTCTCTAAGCGCTCTAAATATAGACTTGTGCACTTTTAGACCTCGAATTACCAACCTAATTTGTATCCCTCTTGATAGTACGGTGTTTCCTATAACTCAAGTAAAGATAAAAATGGAGGGCACTCTTGAGTAGAAACGTCGTCCATCCGAAGAAACTTTGGGGTGCTAGGATCACCAAATATCATCGTTCAAATCTTTCAATGTTCTTCAAGGAGAGATAACATTCCAACTTTGATTTTTCTTCTTGAGCAATGTCATCTTGAGTACGTGACTTGATTCTATTCATCAAATATAGATAAATCCAAATATACCAAGTCACTTTTCATTCAATGTAGCAAGCTTCAAATATGAGACCATTCCATATGCAATCCCTTATGTCTCATTATCTAACTCAATGTGCTTGCTTCCACATGAATCATAGAAATCTCACAATAGATAGGCCTTTATATGAATTCTATTTGCATTGTTGTCCTGTGCTTATACAACAATGACACATCATTTTGGTACACTTTAATCAAGTACTTGTGAGATAATCAATTTCCTGTCCAACACTTAGCAGAATCATTAGACCTTTTAATTATGTTGTCAATCAGTTCACTCGTGGTGATAGCGGGGCAGACCTGCCATTGTGGTCTAGGCCCCTTGCAATGATGAGGCGGACTTGTTTCCCCGCGCGCGCGACGCCATGGCCTAGTTGCCGACCAGGGTAGGGCGGGTGTCCTCGGCCTTTGGCACACCTATGAATAGGCACGGGTGTGGCCGCGGTGCAGGATGCTGCCAATGACAATGTGCAGCTTGAAATACGTAGGCAATGGGGGCGAGGGAGTGGGTAGAGAAGCTTATGCAGGTTTGTGATGTATCGGTCAATGTTTAATCATGTGGAAGATCCAAATTGATATGGACAAACCAGATTGCATGATCGCTCGATCCAATGGTTATCGTATTAATGATCAATGTCATCTTATCTGTTAGCCCGTTTTTGGTTTACGCTTCATATTATAATCATATAACAATAATAACAAAGATAGAGATTGTCTTGACTAGTTATATACTCTTCATCTATGAATATTTGTTGTTTTTTGGTTTTCTTATCGTATGTTTAACAAGATTGGTAGAAAATATTAGATAAATTTATTATAAAAATAAATTAAAATATCTATTTAATGATACTCCCTCCGTCCTATTGATAATGCAACTATGGGAAACATGCCGATCAAGCTATATCAACTTCAAACAAGTTTATAGCAAAAATATTAACATTTATGTCTTAAAATAAATTTATTAAAAATATTAAACTTAAAGATCTTTCCAATGAAGAACTAAATAGCTAAGTGCGTAGCAAAACTACGTAGAAAAATCTAAGTCTTACATTTGGAACGTATAAGTAATATTCATGTTGCTAAATAAATATAATTAGATTTGTCTATGAAATATATATTTTTTATAATAAACCTATTTTAAGACATAGATGCTGTTATTGTTTTTTTATAAATTTTTACAAAATATAAGAAAAATTATACTAAACTTAAACTTTATTTTATCTTCTAGATTTAGACAAAGGAGTACTTTTGCAGTCAGATTATCCTAGCTTTACCATTTATCAAAAAAAAAATCCTAGCGTTACCAGCCCTTGTCCGCGGCTCACTCCTCTGATCCCCTTCCCCTCGCACTCCCTTCCTTGCTCACTCGCGTAGGTGGCTAGGGTTTCACAGCACCCGAGCGTTCGCTACATCCTGAGCCAGCATGCTTTGCCGTCTCCGGTCTCCCCAACGCCATTGGAGGCGGCGAGACGCGAGATGACGCGCGGCCGCCACCGCAGCCCTGCCCCGCCAGCGACATTACCAGACGACGACGACATCCTCTCCGAGATCCTCCTCTGCCTACCACCGCGGCCCTCCTCGCTCCCCCGCGCCTCGCTCGTCTGCAAGCGCTGGCGCCGCCTCATCACTGATCCCCACTTCCGCTCCCGCCACCCAAATCCGCCCCTTATCGGCTTCTTCGATGATTTTGTAGACCTCCCTTTCTTCAGGTCAGTAATGGACCCGCTGGATCTCATCGCACCCAAGCACTTCTGTCCGCCGATCCTTAATGAGAAGGGTGGTTGTGACCCTGACACGTGGAGCAACTTCGGATGTCGCCACGGCCGCGTGTTCCTCTACAACAGGAAGGAGAAGCAAATAGTTGTGTGGGATCACCCAACAGGCGACCACCGCCGGGTTGCCGTACCGCCGGAGTTCGATGACTATGAAGAGAGGATAATCTGGAACGGCGCTGTACTCTGTGCTTCTGCCAACGATGACAGCCACGTCCATGGTGGTTTCTGCTCCTGCCCCTTCAAGGTGGCCGTGGTTGGTGTCACCTGCAATCACACACAAGTGTTTGCCTGCATTTACTCATCACAAACAGGCAAATGGAGCAATCTCGTCTCAGCAGCTGTTCCGTTCGAGGTTTATTATGTTCGTCATCCCGGTGTCCTGGTGGGTAATGCCTTGTATTGGATGCCTCTTGGTCATGGCTATGCCATTGCTGAATTTGATTTGGAGACACATACTCTAGCGTTGGTTGATTGTCCAGAAATTTCAGATGGCAGTCATGGAATCTTGGTGGCACAAAATGGTGTTCTGTGCATGGCTATTTGTTCAGGCAACGGCCTCCAAATGTGGGAGCGGAAGGTTTGTTCTGAAGGTGTTGCCAACTGGGTGTTGAGGAAGTCTGATGAGCTGCAGAACATTCTTGGGCAGAGGTCTGTTATGTTTATACTTGGTTATGCTGATGACATCAATGTGATGTCACTATGGATTGATGGCAGCTGCTACTTTCTACAACTCAACTCCCTGCAGTTCATAAAACTTTGGGAAACAAATATCATCTCCACTAATCATCCATATGCAAGTATCTATGATTCAGGTAACTGCTTGTCTATATTTCTTTAAAATAAAAAGAATCAAAATTGTTCACAGTACTTGTTATGTTTCTTCTCTTTTGATGTATACTATGAGCTTACCACTGTGTCACTATCTTATCTTATACTCTTATAAAGCAAAACCTCACTTCCTATTTCTCTTAACATGCAAGCTATCCACCTAGTCAATGCACTATATTGCTATGTTACTTATCTTTCCAGCATTTAACTGTGTAATGTATTAATGTGCTAATATGCATGTAAAATAAGCATTACAAAAAATATTTTTTTTGACTGGAATTATCTAATCTAATGTATGAAATGAGTAATTTGATGACACATCTCGAATAGTATGGTTTTTTTTTTCATTTAATTTTCCGACATGTCTTTGTAGATAATCTTTACCATATTGATCTTCCTATAGACCTCTTTCTTTAAGAAACCTAGCATTCTATCAAGGTGTTATGGGACTGATGAGTTTTGATATATGTGTGGGATTTTAATGCGGATTGCACTTTTAAAGAAGTTTTTAAAAGTTCTGCACTAGATTTCTCAGAGAATTTGAATATTGTCATCATGTCTATGATGTACCTCACATGAACTATTGGCTTTTCAATTTGCAAAGAAAAAAAACATGTTTTTGGTACTAGGAACAGTACCCCAAATTCTGGCTGCTATGTCGAACATAGGGCTAGTTCGGCTCGTCACTCTGCTGGCTGGTGCTGGCCGATTGCACAGTGAAGACAGAGAGGAGGACCAGTCGGAACCAGCTGAAACCAGCTGGCAGCGTATCAGCCGAACGGGGCCATAAGTACAAGGTAACAAAACATTTTGTGTCTTGTGAACAATACTTTATATGAATATGAATGACGCTTTAGAGCCTTAGGTCAAATATTAGAATATGTACCATGGATATATGTTGAAGCATTTAAATGGAACACTTCAACTATAAAAAAAAAGGGCGTACCCAGTGCCATAGGCTCCCGCACTGCGGGGTCTGAGGAAGGGAAAATAGCCAGCAGCCATCCCTGCACAAATGTGCAGAGGCTGGGGCTTGAACCCGGGACCTCTTGGTCACAGACGGTAAAGCTCTACCGCTTGAACCAGGACCGCCCTTCAACTATACTGAATTTGATTTATAATTATAATTGAAGATACTTCCATAGCTTCTTATTTATTACTATTTTCACTAACTTATAGAAATTAATTGTAAAACCTTGTCTTAGAGACTGCAAAATATTTGTAGTGTAAAAAGGAATAATCTTTCACTTGACAACGTTAAACTGAAATTTTCATCACCTTTGTCTATGGCAAAATATTTGTTGACATATCCTGATGGCATATCTAGGATTGAGATTTTTCGCCAATGGCAAGTTCCGCAGTAAGGAATTGTCCTTGTAAAGGAACGGGGGGAATGCCATCTATTGTTGAAATAGTGGTCCTGCTGCAGGTTATGAATTATTATGCACTATATTTAGTGTATGAGCACAAAAGATTGCAATCAAGTATTTTTGGTGTCTTGATCCTTCTCCATTGAGTAGAAATTAAAAACATTAATACTTGGTTAGTTCTTATTATATGCTTACGAAGTAAAAATTAGGTGTTTCTAGTTGCTGTGTTGTTATGCCCCTCATCCACCTACCACACGTCAAGTTTTACTACTGATGGAGGCATTAAAGTAAATGAAGGGCGGCCCTGGTGCAAGCGGTAGAGCTTTACCGTCTGTGACCAAGAGGTCCAGGGTTCAAGCCTCAGCCTCTGCACATTTGTGCAGGGATGGTTGCCGGCTATTTTTCCTTCCCCAGACCCCGCAGTGCGGGAGCCTACGGCACTGGGTACGCCCTTGGAGGCATTAAAGTAAATGTTTAGTAGGTACTAAAGAGATGTGTCAAAAATCTCAATAGCAGGTTAACATTTGAATTGTTCTTATTTGTCTTCACTGTTAATTTTCAACTATGCCTAGTGTTAATATTGAGAGGATTCAACTTTGGAGAATAAGAGTGTGTTAGTTTGGAGAAAATGGGATGGGACAGTCCCATCCCAGTTTTTATGGATGAGATGAGATGATTGGTTGAGAGGGACATGACTGTCCCTATCTTGTACTTGGTTTGGGGACACTAAAAAGTAGGATCATGCATCTGATGCTGGAACCCAACTGTTAGACCCTCTTGTACTTGGTTTAGGGACACTAAAAAGTAGGATCATGCATCTGATGGTGGAACCCAACTGTTAGACCCTCTTTATTTGTTTTCTTCTTTCCTTTCTGCTTCCTCCAATTGCTCATGCCCACACTCCATGGCTCCCACGGCTGGTGGCTGGACTCTGCGGTGGTGGTGGCTAGGCCTGCTTGTCCGCAGCTCTGCCCTTGCTGTTAGAAACCGGAGCCCATGCCCACCTTCCCTCCATCCTCGTCTTCGAACTAGTGTCTGGCACCCACTCGTCTACCCTCGCCTTGGCCCGCAATTCTTGCTTGACAGCTCTAAAACTGGTTCTATTCATCAAGTGAAGCACAAATATAATGATTTTCCTTTTTGGTATTTTTTACTCAAAGTTATTAAAGACATATTTGCATGGAAGAAAACGTTACAGTTAAAAATGGGGAATGTACCTTTTTTTGTTGGACTCTTGTCTATATGAAAAACTTTTGGAGACATTATTTCCAGATTTATATGAATTGTTTGAGAATAAAGAGTTTGAGTGTAGCTCAAGTCAAAAGAGGTGAAATTGTGATAACTTTTAGGAGATGGCTGATTGACAATTTAAGGGATACTTGGGAGGATATTTGGGAGAAAGTATTGAATTTTAAGTTGTAGGAAGGTTTTAATTTAATATCATGGAAGTTGGAAAAAAATTCGAGGTTCTTTGTGAAGTATATGTACAATGCAATGACTAGTAGTGAGGTTGGTCCAAATCATAAGAAATCTAGAGAGGAAAGGTATCCGCCAAAATCAAATTTTGTATGTGGCAAATGATGACCAAATATAACCTTCTTAAGAGAAAATGGAAAGGGAGTCCTATCTGTTACTTTTGTGATACGGAGGAATATATTCAACATTTGTCTTTGGGTGTCCTATATATAGCTAAGATAATTTGGGCTGTAGCCATAGGTATTGGGGCCAATAATGTACCTAAGAATCTAGAGAGGTGTTGGAAGTGGTGTGACATATGGCTGCCCCTGCTTCCTGGGCAAAATTTCATGTTTGGGGGATTGCAGCAATATGCTGGGCTATTTGGATGCCTTCTTTTGAAAATAAGCAACTGCAGTGAGTGAAGTTAGGCTTCACATATGTCGTTAGGCCCAAACTTGCAACATGTAAAGATCTTTGGCTTATTTCTTTGTAATAGGTAGTGTTCCCTTGTAAGGTAAGGTCGTGTCCTGTTAGCTCCTTGCTAACACGTCTGTACCCTGTTTGTGTTTTTTATTTTAATATATTCCCAGGGAGCTTTGCTCCACAGTTTCTGTCAAAGAAAACAGAGAATCCACTAGAGATTATTTGTCATAGCTATGCTCTAATGAACTGTTGAACAGGTTTATATGCTGAAATGGACAAGGAAGAGCTGATTGAGGGTGTTAACACCATGCTGAGAGTGGCAGAAAGTCTTCTGGAAGCACGACGCAGAACTGAAGGTGGCGCCAAGCAACTGACGGATGAAGACTCGAATGGTGTCGTTACTGGAGGATGATATGTTGGAATGAAGAAACACAGAGAGCTTGATAGGGGTTTGGGTCGTATGTTTCAGCCTGTGCTGCTGTTTGTTTGCTTTGTGGTTTGAGTGGCTGGAATGCCTTTTGGTCAGTTATGAGCCTGTTTCAGATACTTGTATGCTGCCTTGTCAGGTTGGGGAGTTTTTGGGTTGATGAAGCCTGAACCGAGTCATCGTTGGCTTAATGGAATGGGGATGCCACGTGTCAGAAAAAATATGTAGCGGCTACTTGTTTTGATTATCTCTGTAGACATTAACAGTTGAGACTTGATTAGATATATGCCGTATTGCAGTGGTATTTAGAGGTTACTTTGCTTATGTGTTGCGAGCACATTTGGCCCGGAGCTTTGCTGCTAAGACTTTTTCTTTGAAAAGCCCTGTTGAGACTCGAAGTTTTATTTTGGAACCTTGGGCTTTTGTGGTCTGGCTGTATCAAGATTATTTACTTCTTTCGTTTTAAGAAGAATGCAATTATTTCTAGCCAAACAATCTCAATCTTATCAATCTATAAAATACTAAAAAATTATAATATTAAACAAATATTATTTATTAGATTATTTGTGAAATATATTTTCAGAATAAACCAATTTGGGAGAGAGATGCGTTTCTATTAACATCTGCAGTCAAGTAGTAATCCTAGCTTTCACTACACTTGTCGGCCATAGTTTCACCTCGATTCTTCTGAATTAGAACGACTTGGAAGCTTCTGCCCTGTTCGCTTGGTCGTTTCTGGCTGGCTGGTTCTGGCTGCTGCTGATTTTTTGTGAGAGAAAAATACTGTTGAATGGCCGGCTGGTTTGGCCGATAAGTTCAAACGAACATGCTGTTCGTCGTTGGATTCTTCTGTCAAGAGGCAGGCAGCATCAGAATTGGAGGCCACATGATACTGATCCTCGGTTTGTGTGAACGCCAGAAGCCTCACCGATTCCCATGATTGATTATATCAAAACCTTAAACCAAATGCTAAACAAGTACAAGAGACTGCTTAATCTGTTTTATAGCAATTTCCAGGTGCCATGTGGCTTGGACTTTGGGCTTGGCCGGCTCAGAATTGGCAATTACAACGGCGACAGAAGCATGGGGATGGGGGAAGGAGCGCAGCGCAAGCAGAAGGTGAGCAGGGGAAACGGTCTCCTTGCAGAGTCGGTCCAGACAAGGATGGTGAGGTGTGACAGGCTGCCCACTCCCAAATCCAGCTGAAGTCTCTCTCGCTCTACATGTGAGCGGTTTCAGTTTGGCCTTTTTTGGTTTGGTGCTTCCAAGTTAACACCTTGAGACCTCTTAACCACTTATTTTTATAGAAGGGAAAAGGAAGTATAGGAAATATTCTTTTGGGATATGCCCTTGTTTGTAAGTATCTTGTGTGCGTGCATGCCTGTATTGTCACCGCTGTTCAATTGGGAGGAGGGGACTATACTAGAGGCTCAATCATATCATTCATTCAAGTTTTGGGTCCATGGTTTGTCCCCCCACCATGTGAGTAGAAGCAACAAACGTCTATCGTGTCTGCAGGCAGCACGCAGGTGGTGCTACTGATTGGGGAAGACGCACGGCACTGGCAGCACAGCTCATCCTCTTGAAATATAGATATAGTATGAAACTAGGTGGGTTCATATGTTTAGCACAGTCAATGACTCACTGGTTAAAAAGTAAAAAGTTTGCATGAGGGGACATCTATAGCGTAGCTCACCGACGTTCCACGCGTAGCCATTTCTTGAGTTGAAGACCATTCGGTGAACCAATTTTACAACACCAAACTCACCGGAGACTTAACGACAGAGACGCGTGAGAGACCATTCGGTGAACCAATTTTACAACACCAAACTCACCGGAGACTTAACGACAGAGACGCGTGAGGCGTCCTTTGGCCAATTGTGCTTAGGTATAGACGAGGCGCTAAAAAAGGAGGAGAAGCCGCCGCGTCTTGCAACACAACACCGGCCGGAACGTGCTTTAGCATCTTCCTAAATATCCTATTCAAATCAATTCCATGGCCGTGAAGTCGCCCCTATATACTAATCACTCATCGCACTAGCTTCCATACGTTGCGTTTGTCTTCCAGCTTGGCACCCATGCCGTTGTAGGGCGCACACGCCAGCATCTTGCGGTCCGCAGCCCCGTCCCCAAGCAAAACATCCGGTGCCATTTGCCAACCAGCCACTACAGACCCCACAGACTAGTACGCCTACAGACCCCTGGCGGCTATTCCCCGTTCGTTCAAGCGACGCGCGGAGCGCGACCCGCGAGTGCGTGGTGCCCGGCCACCAAGCCGCACGGCACGACCCGACCGACAACCTGTCGTCCGGCCCGCACCCGCTGCCGCGCGGGGCCCGCCACCCCGGCCCCCCGCACCGGCGCCGCCCCAGCTGCACGCAACTCATCCCAAGCGCGCATAAACTCCACGTCGCCTGCCTCCCTTTCAATTTCAACGTCTTCGCTTCCACTCCTCCCCACCATTCCGAAGCTTCCACGCCTTTCCGCCTGCCGCTTGCTGCTGCTGCTGCTGCTGCTCCCGTCAGGCCAGATCCGCGCGCCTCGCTCGCGCTCTGGTCGAGGAGGCGGAGGCCGGTGCCGGCGTGCGTAGCAGTTTCGGCGGGCGGGGAGAGAGAGGTAGCAGCACTAGCAGCAGCAGCGGCTAGCAGCTAGCCATGGCGGTGGAGAAGACGGTGCCCGGCGCGACGAATGCGGCGGGGAGGACCGTGCTGGTCACGGGCGGGGCGGGCTACATCGGCAGCCACGCCGTGCTGCAGCTCCTCCTCGCGGGATTCCGCGCCGTCGTCGTCGACAACCTCAACAACTCCTCCGAGCTCGCCGTCCGGCGCGTCGCCGCGCTCGCGGGGGACCACTCGCGCAACCTCTTCTTCCACAAGGTCACGGCGAGCGCCACTCACTCATCGCCTTCTTCTCCTCCTTCTGCTTCGTCTTCCCTGTGGATCTCTCTCTCGCGCGTCGTTCCCGCGCAATGTGACTCCTCCCGTCCCCCCTAGCTAGATCTCCGCGGTGTCGTCGTGGGCCTAAATTGGCTGCACCGCAGGGGATGCGGTCCCTCGTTTCCCTTTTCGGGATTATATTATTTCATTTCATTCACTGCCAGATTATATTAGCTGTAACGATGCTGAGGTCCTGATTTGGCAGGCGTCTCTTGTGCTGCTTTTTGTGTCTTGTGGGTATGCCACAATCTGATTCCCCTTGGCTTTTGGTGTTTCAAGTTATCTATCTACTCTTACACAAAAAAAAAAGTTGTCTATCTACTCTTCTATGGATATTTTTGGGGAAACAATTACAACACTGTAACATTTCGCGTAATTGAATTAGTATTAAATATTTGGTTCATATGGATCACCTATGATTGGAATTTCATTTAGTGCTGCACTGTAGTATTGTTTCCCCCAAAATATGCTTTGGTTGTTCTGTTAGGAGGTTTCACGATTTGATTCTGCACTCTGAGTGTTTTTTTTTTTTAATGATGGTGTGCAATTGTGCATTTACTGGTATACGGTAAGGTTGTTTCCAACTCACAAGTAGCCAATTCACCTTGTCTTAGAGATTGCCAATTGTTGATGATGGTTCCCCGGAATTAATGGAACCTAAAAATGATGATTACTGATAGAAAGGATTTTCATAACGTGGTGTTGCCTGGTTGCTGATTTTGTCAGACCATAATGGTGACATTTCTACTCAAAGGCATTTTTGCTGTAAAATCCATCACTCAGAATGTGAGCGTCCACGGTCTATTACTTGTCAGCCATATGATGCTCAGATCTGTTTTCTTGGTGTTCTATTTTGGTAACTTTAGCTCCAGCTGTCATAGTTTGCGGTTAAATGCAGAGGGTGGTTGAAGACTAATGATTCAGCTCTGCAAATGTCCAGTTGGCAGCATTGCATGTTAGTAGCTTTGAATTATTTGGCCAGCTCATTCAGTAGATCCTTGCCTGCATTGTTAGGTTTGTACAATTGGCATTAGTTTGGGGGTGGGTTGTGGTTGATCTGCCCACAATGGGACTGTGGGAGTTGTTGGCTACTTTAAACAAGAGGACAGCCAGTCTTTTACTACCGGTTTCTCTTTTCTTAAAAGATGAAACTATGCTGTTTCCTTAAAAGCCACTATTTCCTGTTGTCACCTATAATATATTGATTCAATAAGAGTGGTTTTAAAAAATTCAAGTAACTCTTTTGGGGGGAACATTTGTGTAACACATTTTTACCAATTCATTTCAAGAAAAAAAAATTGACTTATGTCTGCATTGTAACAGTATGTGATTATGTTTCTTGGCCTACCTATTATTAGAAATCTAAAGAAGTAAAATTTGGGAGAATGCTGTGTGCTGTGTGCTGTGTTTGTCAACACAACAATTTGGACCTAAACAACTATAAAGAGGGACACAAGTGAGATTTTATTCAAATATGTTACAATTTATAGCAGGATCTGTTCATGTTAAACTCACATTAAATTTCTCATGTTTGCTGAGGATGTGGTCTAATAGAAGAACATGTGCTTTAGCAACCAACCTAATTTAAAGATTGTGAATACTAGTGCAAAAATAGTGATCTTAATTCGTAAACAAGGAACAAGAGTAGTGTAAATTCGAACTGTCACTAGTAGAGATTAGTTCCTTGTTACTTTGAGGTGCTTTTACTTCAAGATCTAGATAGAACTTCCTTTTTGATGTATGGAAACAGTTTCCATATCTGGAACTTCCTTGTGCCATTCCCCATATTCACACAGTTATTGTTGGGTGTGATGTATGCATTGGTTGCCCTGTAAAGCTGCATATGTTCACCAGTTTATGCTTGGAGCTTTCTATTTTATTTTGATGTTCCATACTATTCTATCACAGCAGTTTGCAAAGTGAGTATTTTATGGTGCATTGTGTCATTTAGTAAAATTGATTTTGCAGCCCTGCAAAATATTCGCTTGAAATAGAACCTTGGATTGATGAGCAACCTACTTCAGTGTTTTGTTTATTACAAGGCTACAAGCTTGGGTGTCCAGGCCTGTCCATTGTAAAGTGTGCTTGCTTACTTGGAAATTCACATGAGCACCCCTGTTGTTAACTATTAACCTAATAACGATTAAGGGTCAGAAATACTTTGATTTTTACACATTTGCCACTTTGTTTCAGCTCTGATGCAGTGTAGTTACTGCTCAAGTATTTAACTTTCTTTTGCGAGTAAGCTCAAGTATTTAGCTGCTTTGATTGATTTTTCATGTAGGCAGAATGTAGCTTCCTCTGGTGTCAGGGGCGAAGGTAGGTATATGCTAGTTGGTGCAAATACCACCCAAATTTTATGAAAATAATGGATTTTTCTAAAATTTCACCATATATGCACCCCCCATATAGTACAAGTCACACCCACAAGGCAAATGCACCACCTTCTAATTTAGTGTAGCTTTGACACTGTCTGATGTTGTTCACTTTTACAAGGTGGCATATGGTGTTTTACAATTTTACTACATAAGTATCCAAACTTAACATTACTACCTTATTTGATTCTGCAGATTGATCTCCGTGACAAGGGAGCACTGGAAATGGTTTTTGCTTCTACAAGGTAGAATCACCAGCTGTTCTGCTGTACTGGCTCTGTTCAATTTTCACATCATTATGAATTCCTTTTCCTTTTTGCAAATTCGCATCTAGCATCTTCTTTATTGTTAGACAATTTGCCCTTCAGATTTGATGCTGTCGTCCACTTCGCTGGATTGAAAGCTGTGGGCGAGAGTGTACAGAAGCCATTACTTTATTATGACAACAACGTCATTGGCACGATAAATCTTCTGGAAGTTATGTCTGCTCATGGTTGCAAGAAGGTGCTACTAACTTCCACTGGAGTCAGCACTTCAAGTTGCTACTATATGTTTTTTTCCTGAATGTGTGCAGTTGTATGCTAGGTTATTACTTTCATTTAACTATAGGATTGCTTATTAGGTCATTTCGTAGACTTATGTTTTAATTCTGTTGCACCATGTGCATCGAAGAATTAACTACTTGAGCTTGTATAAGTAATCTTCACATGCTATCGTTGGGCTATCATTGTTTTAATGGTTTGTGATCTTCACATTAGGTATTACATATTTCCATTGAGTGGAAGCTTTCAGTTGCTGGTGCATCTTAGTAGCTCATGTTATTACTGAGGTGTCATCTGTGTTCTAGTTAACTGTAAGTTTCTGAATGCATGGTGGGCATATGCCAGTGAGCATTTCTTTGGACCCATTGGGCATATGACTTTTTTGTTTCTTTTATTCAAGGTGAACATAGAGCGGATGGTTCTAGTTTGAATGAAATGCACAAAACTGTCCCTGATGTTGAAATTGTGATACTCATTATTGGGCTAACCCTAGAAGGGTAGCAATATAGTTTTCCATACATGGGCCTCATGGGCCTAAACTCATACTCCAACACCCCCCCCCCCCGCAGTCTGAGCTACCGGCGCAGCGGAGTTGCAGATTGGACATGAAAAGAAGCACACACACGAGCCCCCCACAGACGCAACTAGCCACCGGTGATGTTGAGGCTGGAGCGGAACTCGGCGAAGGTCGAGGACGGGAGGCCCTTGGTGAAGATATCGGCGAACTGGGAGGTGGTCGGGACGTGGAGGACCCGAACATCGCCGATGGCAACCCGATCACGGACGAAGTATAGATAGATATCCACATGCTTGGTCCTCTGGTGCGGAACAGGGTTGGTGGAGAGGTACACCGCACTGACATTGTCGCAGTAGACCAGCGTGCTTCGGGAGAAGGGCGGTGGAGCTCGGCGAAGAGCTGTCGGAGCCAGGAAGCCTCAACCACGCCATTAGCAACAGTGCGGTACTTCGCCTCGGCACTAGAGCGGGAGACCACCGGCTGGCGCTTGGACGACCAGGACACCAGGTTACCGCCTAGAAAGACGGCGTGGCCGGAGGTGGAGCGCCGAGTGTACTGCCGCGGACGACCAGGACACCCGGCTCAGTCGGCGTCAGTGTAGACGACGAGCTCGGTGGAGGAAGACCGGTGAAGGAGCAGGCCGTAGTCGACGGTGCCGCGGAGGTAGCGGAGGAGGCGCTTGAGAGCAGTGAGATGAGGCTTTCGGGGATCATGCATGTGAAGACATACCTGCTGCACTGCATAGGTGATGTTCGGCCTGGTGAAGGTGAGGTACTGAAGTGCACCAACAAGACTCCGGTAGACAGTGGGATCTGCCACGGGAGGGCCCTCGGCCTCTGATAGCTTGCCCTGTATGTCAACCGGAGTGGAGCAGGGCTTACAACCAGTCATCCCTGCTCGCTCCAAGATATTAAGAGTGTACTGCCGCTGGTGAAGAAGAAGCCCGGTGGGGCGAGGCTCAACAGTGACCCCGAGGAAGTGGTGGAGCACACCCAGGTCCTTCACAGGAAACTCCTTCTGAAGAGAACTGATAATGCGACGGAGGAGTGACGGACTGGAGGCTGTAAGGACAATATCATCAACATAGGGCAGCAAGTAGGCAGTCTTAGCTCTATGGTGATAGATGAACAGGGACGTATCGGACTTGACCTCCACAAAGCCCACTGACAACAGGAAGACAGCAAGTCGAGAGTGCCATGCCCGAGGGGCCTGCTTGAGGCCGTAGAGAGACTTGTTGAGCCGACAGACCAAGTCGGGATGTGAAGAGTCAACAAACCCAGCCGGCTGGCTGCAGTAGACTGTCTCGTTGAGGGTCCCGTGGAGAAAAGCATTCTTGACGTCCAGCTGATGCATGGGCCAGGAGCGAGCTAGAGCCAAAGAGAGCACCGTTCGGACGGTGGCCGGCTTCACCACCGGGCTGAAGATCTCATCATAGTCGACCCTAGGGCGCTGAGTGAAGCCCCGGAGAACCCAGCGAGCCTTGTACCTCTCAAGGGTACCGTCAGCCCGCCGCTTGTGAGTCCAGATCCACTTGTCGGTGACGACGTTGGACCCGGGCGGACGGGGCACCAGATCCCAAGTCTGGTTGGCGAGGAGAGCCGCGTACGCCTCTTCCATCGCGCGGCGCCAGTGAGGGTCCGCCAGGGCCTCGTGATCGGAAGAGGGTACAAGAGAGACCTGCGGGTCGCCGGGCATCGCCGCAAGAGCCCGAGACCGCAGGGTACCCGCCGCGTGCCGTGTCACCATAGGGTGAACATGCCGCGGGTCTCGGTGAAGAAGCGGTGGGTGGTACACCGGCGTGACAACACGGGCAGCCGGCGGAGAAGAGGCCTCCGGCGGTGGAGGCGTCACCGGTGGAGAAGAGGCCCCCAGTGGGGACGGAGGCCGCGGAGCCGCCCGCCCGCGGCGCTGGTAGACGTGGACCGGCTGGGCGAACCGCGCCGGTGGTGCGGGAGTCGGCGCCCCCAGACCCGCGTCGGACGTAGGGGCAGGAGCAGCACCGGAGGGTGACGTCGCCGGAGCCGGGCAGGGTGTAGGGGCGTCACTGGTGAGCGGCGAGCCGGGGCACGGACCCGGCGCCGGGCACGGAGTAGCAGTACCTGCAGGAGACAGCGGTAAAGGTGGCTGGACCACCATGTCAGTGGGAAATAGAGAGAAAGGGTCAGGGTCCGGGGTGGAGTCGGTGGTGGTGGTGAAGGGGAAAACAGACTCATCGAACACCACATGGCGAGAGATGAGGACCCGACGAGAGGTGAGATCATAGCAGCGGTAACCCTTATGATCAGGGTAATACCCGAGGAAGACACACAGAGTCGAACAGGGAGCCAGCTTGTGAGGAGCAGTGGCAGTGGTGTTAAGGTAACGCGCGCACCCAAAGACCCAAAGGTGGTCATACCGAGGAGAGGTACCGAAAAGAGTGTGGTGTGGCGTAGGAGCTGGACAAACAGCGGAAGGAAGGAGGCTAAGGAGATAGGTGGAGGTGTGTAGGCTCTCAGCCCAGAAGCGAGCAGGGAGGGACGCCTGGAGAAGAAGGGTGCGCATGATGTCGTTGGTGGTGCGAATCATGCGCTCAGCCTTGCCGTTCTGGGAGGAGGTATACGGGCAAGACATGCGCAGCTGGACACCGTGAGAGAGGAAGAAGGCACGCGAGGTGGTGTTATCGAACTCGCGGCCATTGTCACACTGGACGGCCTTGATGGTGAAGCCGAACTGCGTGGACACCCAGACGAAGAAGTGGAGAAGTGCGGGAAAAGCATCAGACTTCGCACGCAAGGGAAACTTCCACGAATAGTGAGAAAAATCATCAAGGTCGTCACGGACACAGCCTGGACGCCCTGAGTGAGCTCCTCCATGACGCCCTGAGTGAGCTCCTTCATGACAAGGTCGTCACGGACCTGCAGGAAGGTGGGGAAGGGGCGCTGCCGAGTGATCCACGTCCGGAGGTGAGCGTAGCGGTCACTGAGCCCGCGGAGGACGTTGAGGACCAGAATGCGGTCCTCCACGGGCCAGCCAAGGTCGCCGAGGGAGTCCGCCATGCCCTTCATCTTTCGGCATAACTTGCCAACGGAGAGGTCGCCCTGGACAAAGGTCCGGAAGCTCGCATCGAGACCCAGAAACTGCCCCTAGAGCGCAAGCCAGGCCCTCGTGCTCCAATAGTGTTGCGGACGAGGTCGTGGAGGTCGAGGGAGATCGTCCCGAGGATCTAGGAGAGCACGATGCTGTCAAGGCGCAGCCACGAGGGGGTCTGGACCGCGACCGGGGTGTCGAGGAGGACGTGGTCGTCGAGGGCGTAGCAGCGGAGGATGAGTAGCACCAGGTCACTCCACCGGGCGTAGGAGGGCGACTCAGGGTCGAGGACGACTGGGACGAGGAGCCGGATGTTCTGGACACCCCCGGCCTGGTAGTGAAGCTGCGCCACGAGCGGATCTGTCAGGTCGTGCCAGAGGACCGCGGTGTGGGACACGCGGTGGCCCGTAGAGCCGGAGGAGGTGGCCCCGACGTCGTGGGTGGTAGGGAGGCGAGGAGCTGCTCCGCCTGGGTGGTAGGTCGGCGAGGAGCTGCTCAGCCTCAGCGATCCGGCGGGCCAATGCATCGGCCGCCTCGCGCTCGTGCTCCCAAGTGAGGGCGGCAGCACGCAGACGGGCCTCCCCTTCCGCGGCAGCAGCCCGGGCAGCGACGAGGGCGGCGGTGAGGGCGGAGTCGGGGCGCGCCGCGGTGAGGGACGCGGGAGCTGGAGCGGGGTAGGGTAAGGTCCCGGCCCCTTCGCTCACCACGGCCCCTGTGCCGGTGGGTGTCCACGGCGGCATGCCCAAGGAAGGGCCCCCCCGCTCACGACCGGGGCGTTGGTGGCGTCAGCGGTGGGGTCGGCGACGGCGTCGCTGGGCTCAGCGTCCTCGGTGGCGTCCTCGTGGCCACCGGCGGCCAGCTGCAGGCCGCCCGCGCCCGCGGCCATGAAGAGGGACGCGGCGCCAGGGTGGGGGGCGGGTCGTACCGGGCGTAGGAGCGCCCGCCGGAAGGGAGCCGCCGGAGCCGGGAAGGGAGGAGCGCCGGCGGCGGCGCGCATGCCGGTAGGGCTCGCGGCGGCGGCGGCGGCCATCTGGGCCCAGGTCGGGCCATTGGAGAGAGGGGGGAAGGCATAGAAGTAAGAGGGAGGTGGGAGAGGAGGAGGGGGCCGGCCTGCCATGGCTCAGCGGCGGCGGCGCGCCGGCCGGCGGGCGAGCAGAGGGGCGGCGGCGGCTGGGGTGGGAGGGAGGAAGGAAGACCTAGCTTGATACCATGTTGAAATTGTGATACTTATTACTGGGCTAACCCTAGAAGGGTAGCAATATAGTTTTCCATACATAGGCCTCATGGGCCTAAACTCATACTCCAACACCTGAACTTCCCCATATTCGGTCCATGAACTCTCAAAGTGATTTTATAGGTCCTACAACTTTCAACTGGTTCAAAGTATAAATTCAGGGTCATGATTGGACCTAGAGTGAACTTTGAGTGAACCACTTGAAAAGTTGAAGGACCCAGATGAATAATTTGAGAGTTAATGGACCTAGATGATAATGTGGAAAAAAGTTTAAGGGCCCACGGTGCATTCACTCCTTATTACTTCCTGTTGTGCAATAAAACCTCTTGGCATTTCTAGCTGCTCTAGTTTGCTTGTTTGTTGTTATTCTAATCTAGTTGGTAAATCGATCACTGAATGTGGAAGAATGTGGAATGTGATCATCATTTAATAGTAACCCTGCTTGCACCATCTAATGCTGTCCTTCCTTACCTCACCTTCCGCTCTGCCTTCCTCTTGACATGTGACCATGACTGCATCTACATCCACCCTGATAGCCATTCCAGGCCCCCGAAGTTTTGGGTTGGGTTTCGGGGTTTGGGGATTGGTGGCTACTGGTTGTAGAGGTATGTTTGGGGAGGTCGTGCACCTGGTGGCGATGGTGGAATGTGGGTGGGCTAGCAAGGCGGCAGGGACACTGACCACGGCTGTGGTGATGGATGACGGTTTGGGTATGCTGGTTTTAAAGGGGTGGTTGGGGAGGAAGACTGGCAGCTGTGTGGGTGGTGAAGAGTACTTCTCCATTTATCAATTTCCTTCTGTCTGCTTTGATATTAGTTGGACGTTAAAGATCTCCAGGACGCGAGAACCCATGGGCACAGTTTTTGCTTTGATCATATTTAATGGTGTCAATATTGGTGCATATGTCTGCGGGGTATCTGCTTCCCCTTTTAATATTATTGATTAATTGTATTAACTGTATAATTATTTGCATTTTTGCTTTAAGATACATTTGATTAGTAATACTTTGGATTGGCAAATCAATTTGTTATACCAGACTCTGGCACTGACATGTTATATCTCCTTTTGTTTAAAAATGTTTTAGTTGGTGTTCTCCTCATCAGCTGCAGTTTATGGATCACCCAAGAACTCACCCTGCACAGAAGATTTTCCTCTGACTCCAAACAATCCATATGGCAAAACAAAGGTCTGCTGCTTCTTTTTCAATGTCAAAACCTGCTCAAATTTGTTAGCTCTAAGTTGGCTGAAAATTTTCAAATGGTTGCAGCTCGTTGTTGAGGATATTTGCCGTGATATCTACCGTTCAGATCCTGAATGGAAGATCATTTTACTTAGGTACTTCAATCCAGTTGGCGCTCATCCTAGTGGATATCTTGGTGAGGACCCACGAGGAATTCCCAACAATCTTATGCCCTATGTTCAGCAAGTTGCGGTTGGTAGGAGGCCAGCTCTGACAGTTTTAGGAAATGACTATGCGACAAGAGATGGGACTGGGGTAATTCTGTTGCTTAATTATGTTTTTTTTTTGGTATATACCATTCAAATTGATTAATCTGATGCATTTGAAGGTGTATATTCTGAATAAAACTGTATTCAATTTTCTTTCAGAATGTAACAATCTGTGGTAGGTATAGAAGTAATAACATCAGTTCTAAGAACTGAGCAAAGCCATTCCTGCCTTAAAAACTTCACTGGGTCTGTGTTTATACATCTCGCTGCCTAGTGCATTGATCCACCATCTTGTTGTGATCTTCAAATGAAGACTTCCTATAATTTACTTTTTTTTTTAGATTGATTGTGTTGCATAGTTTCACCCTTTTTTCTTTCTCTTCTTTGGCACTCTGCTGTTTATATCTCTTTATTTATAGTTTTTCCTCTGCACTTTTGATCGTTGCTATATGACTCTTTCTTTATATATCTATAATATACCACAGTAGGGGAATTCTGGTATTGTATTTCCCTTATAAAAAGAAGATTAATTCATTGCTTTGACATTTCCTTCTTTTCTCTGTAAGTCACAAGCTTAGCTTGAATTCTGGAACAAGATATAACCTACAAAATCTTCTCATTTGATATCATCTGACTGAAAATTAGGAAGATATTCTTACAATAGAACTTATGATACCCATGTGCTTCTTACTTCACTCAATTTATTTTTACATTTATTTTTTACATTGCTTAGAATTAATGGTTTTGGAATTAGATACTGTGGCTCTGGTTCACACGTGTAATGGAATCATCCCATCTTTAATCAGACTATTGTTTTTTTCACAGGTCCGAGATTACATCCATGTGGTTGACCTTGCTGATGGACATATTGCTGCATTGCAGACGCTTTTTGAGAACTCTAGTATAGGTTAACTCTTGACATCAAATGATTGTTAAATTTCTTTCCATCATTTCCTGTATACTTTAAAAAAACTAGACCAACGTAGGAGGAACTAGGTGGCATCTATTAAGAAGAAATTAGGCTCCCAAATTCGCCTCGATGAGGACTTGAACCTGGGTGGTTTGGGCGTACATCAACACCCTGATCAACTGAGTTAGCTCAACATCCTATTTCTTGTATACTTATTTGAATGTGGTAACACTTGTGCGCTGTATTTTTCTATAGATCCACAAATTTAATTTTGTTTCCCTAGGTTTGTTTTAACACAAAATGTAGGCTTGTACAAGGCACAGAAATACATACTGTTTGGATAAATATACCTTTTACAGCTTGCATAACAGATATGCTCATTTTATGCATTTCCATTTGTTCACTAAAATCAAACTTTTGGGACACATGGGTATCTGTCCATATTTTCTATTTCCCTCGTGTGCGAGGTGCTTGATTCAGTTGTGTTTATACTTTTGAATGTTTTTTTAAAAATTTGATACTATTTTGCAGGGTGTGAAGCATACAACCTTGGAACCGGAAGAGGTACATCTGTGCTGGAGATTGTTCAAGCATTCGAGAAGGTTTCTGGGAAGGTATACAAGATAAAAAAATTTAGGCCTTGCATGATTGTTAGCATTTTGCAATGCAGCTTACTTAGGTTTACTGCCTTGATAAGATTTCGTTTATGCTCCAATGTTGTGATTTATAAGGGCATTTTTGTTACCCTGTAGAAAATCCCTCTGATTTTTGGTGAAAGACGCCCTGGTGATGCAGAGATTCTGTTTTCAGAGACTACTAAAGCAGAGAGGGAGCTTAACTGGAAGTAAGTCATTTAACTAGATGTAATATGTTATCATTAGAAAATGGCTTTATTGATATGGTCAACACTGTCCCCTTCTAGAGCAAAATATGGTATTGAAGAGATGTGTCGCGACCAGTGGAACTGGGCCAGCAAGAACCCTTATGGCTATGGATCGCCTCACTCTACCAAGCAGAATGGTATCCAAACAAATGGATCTGCTGACTCCTCCAGGCAGAATGGTCATCGCACAAACGGTTCAAGTGACTCACCCAAGCGGAACGGCCACTATGCCTATGGATCCGCTGATTCACCCAAGCAGAATGGGCACTATGTTTATGGATCATCAGACTTCAAGCAGAATGGTAATGGCCACCTGCGTTGAGCAGAACTGTTTGACCTGTAGGCTCCCTGTACATTCGTTCGCGATGTGAACTCCCTGTAAGGTCTATCGTGAACCCATTATCCGAGATTCATGTGGATCATTGGGTTGACAGGTCATACAGTATAGTCGTTGGCAGAGGAATTCCTGTTTGCTGTGGGTAAAGCCTATCTTCTGCGTTGGTGTTTATTTTTTCCTTCTTTCAATTATGGTGTAGGAATGTTGTCATAGTATATCAGCTGATTCTATTCTTTCCCTGCTAATTGAACTGCATTACACTTCATTAAGTTTGGCTGGTTACTGTTTAACGGGGAAAGGTTGCATGTGTACCATTATTTATGTGTACCTGTAATATGTACCGAAGGGAGAACTAGCCTCGCCGCAATAGCCCTGATGAATTCAGCTACAACTTATTCCTAGATCGGACTGTTTAATGTGAATGTAAATATGATACCTCTGCAAACTTTGAGCAGATAAAACTCGCCTTCTTTAGTTCTTTGAAACAATAAGCCCTGATGAATTGAGCTGCTATTACTCCCAGATTGGACTGTTGTTTCATGTGAATTGAATATGATGTCTTTGCAAACTTTGAGCAGATAAAAGTTAACTGTTCTACTTTCTGTATACCTGAACGTAATCCGAACTCATGCAAGTTTGGAGACTGGAGGGGTGAGGCCAATTTTCTTCAGAATCTGCTTACAGAGAGTTCTTCAATGGATCCATCACCTTCGAACCATGGTGACGATTATGGAAATCCTGGGCACCTTCAAAGTGCAAGCTATTTGTTAGCAATTGGAAGGAATTAGGAAGCGGTTGCTGGAGAAAAGGAGGAACTAGCGAAGAACTAAGTTTACTTGCAGATGAATCTTAAACGAATTCAAATTTCTGTTACAACTGGTCTGAGCCACTCCCCGGCTCCTCCTCTCTTTAAGTACTTCTGCTCTCTACTCTCGCACATGACACTCTAGCGGGCCCAAGCTGGATCGGACGTACGCGGATTGGGCTTCTTCTCGCGGACGGGCTGGGCCGTTGCTCCTAAATTTGCTTGATGATCTTTAGTAGCGCCAACGCCTGCATCGGTGGCCTCGGCTGCAACCACACTGGTAACACTATTCCTATGGCTGGCGATCCGGAATAGGTGCTAGACGGCCGATAGATTAGCAAAGAGAGGTTTGCCTCACCCGAATCGCTGCCCCTTATGTGATCAGGAAGATGAGATGGTTCAACACCTGCTTACTATGTGTGTTCTTGCTCGGGAATTCTGGCCACGGATCCTCACACCTCTGGGACTGCGTGACTGAACTCCCACGAGAAGAGAGAAGTCATTGGCAACATGGTGGCAGAAAAGCAATCAGGAGAATTCCAAAAGAGAAGAAGAAATGAATGAACACAATTATCATTCTCGGCTCGTGGACCCTTTGGAACCACCGAAACGCATGCGTTTTTGAAGGGTCTCGCCCTTGCATCACAAGGCTGCTTGAAGAGTTCAGAGACGAGCATCATTTTTGGTGCCTAGGGGGAGTGCATGGCCTGCGCAAGTTGGGACTGGGTCACAGAGGAGGGCTTGGTTAGTCTATCTTGGTTTGATAAGTTAGGAGGTCTTTGTGGTCAGGTCTTACTTATATCTTAGTTGTCTATTAGTTTCCTCCTATGTAATGTAAACAACCCCTCATAACTCGACTCGGAGTGAGGCGGTTATGTTTGTAAGGGGCCGATCTTTTTTCTCTCTTTAATACAATGATTGGCAGCTCTCCAAAGTATTCGAGAAAAAAGACATTGCATTCTGTAACGGTGTGAGGGGAAACGAAATTTTGTGCAATTTCAGGGTGTTTGGTTTGAGGAGCCACTTCATCCTGATGAGGTGATGCATCGTAAGCTCATTTTTCAAATCTGGTCGAATCTAGTGAAATGACTTCATTCTTCGTTCGTGTTAGTTATTAGCTTATGAGTAATGAGATGATCGGTCACCGAGCCCACGTCACCGAGCCCGACGCATCGCTTTGGTCCCCGCGCCGGTCACCCCATATCCTCCCCGCTCCCACCGGTCTCAGCCGACTACGGGTTTTCTCCGCGGCGGTTGCCGAGCCAGGGTCGCACCACGCGGCGGTTGCCGCGAACTCGAGCTGCCATGTCGCTCCGGAGCTCCCCACGATTTCTATTTTCTCATCCTGTCTGCTCGGTCTCCTCTTTCCCTCCCTCCGCCGGCACCGCCCGTCGGACCCCTCCCCCTTCCAACGTTGCTGCCGCGTTGGCCGCCGTGCTTCCCGTGTGCCTCCCCACAGCGCCGTGCGGCCGAGGATGCAGTGCGCTGCTCAGCCGGGCGTTCTCGGCCGCCGTTCACTAGCTTCGCGCACCACCGCGGCTTTGTCCAGTGCTGTGCGGACACAAAACATCGCGTCGCCCCTTCCGGTGTTCTCCGTCGGCGTGCCCCCGCTTCTGTGCCCTCCGGTATCGCCCCCGTCTCTGGACCCGTCGGCGAGCTCGTGGAGGCAACGACGTTCTCACATCGTCGGAGATCGGGAAGGCCACCTTACTCTCGACGTTAAGGAGCACTGGCGGTTCCTCATCCACGGCACGCTGTTGGTGGCCTCGAGCGGCGACCTGAGTAGGCGCCGCATATCCGGTCGGGAGCAGGCAAGGTGGCCGGCCCGGCAGCAGGCAGGAGGCGGAGCCCCTTCAGATCCGGTCGGCCGCAGGCAGGAGACCGAGCCACCAGCCTTCTTGCGAGCTTCGAGCTGGATGTGGAGCGAGCAGATCGACGAGGTGCGCTCTTTCGTCCTTCCTAGCTCGATCCCTTCCCACCTCCATCCTCGCCTCTGGCTGGGCCACGGACGTCTTCAGCCGCCGCGGCACTGCGTGCAGTCACGATGTCGCTTGTTTGCAGCTTCGCCTCACACATGGGGCACCGCTTTTCTGCCGCACGCTTGGCTCCCTTCCCATCCCACGCGGCAGCACAGCACAGCATGTGATAGGTAGCTTCGATCTGTGATTTTCTGGAATAATTTAATCTCACAGGAATATTGTGTGACAGGATCGAAGGAGGAGGTCACTGGGAATTGACATGCAGTTCTGAAGACCACAGCTGATTAGGAGGATATCCAGGTTAATTAGTCCACACGTGCTTCATTTAAACCAGAAAGCATCAAGTTTTTTTGCTTTTGATTTTGGTTGCGATGATATGTGCAGGTATTATTCATATGAGGCAGTAAAGTTTCATCATATTGGTTCAACTTAGGTTCCATGATATATTAGTACTCTTTGTATGCTTAAAGAATGATTCCTCTATTTTGATTTTATTTTTTTTCTTCCATCTAGTTTGGATAAGCAGTATACACTGATAATGCTTCTAAATCACATTGAACCTTATTAATTCAATCGGCACTCATGTAATTGTTTCTTACAACTATAGACATTGATTCAGCTTAGCATAGATTTTTTTAATGTTCAGATCATACACTTACATAACTTATGGCACGATTATAATTTCATAAAGCAATTCTGTTTATTCTTAGTTTGTAGATTGTTGATTATTGCCACCAGAGGATGTCCATGCTGGAAAAGGCCCTGGTTCCTGAATTAAAAGGTTTTATGTTTCACATTCTCATTCTCATTCAGTTATACTTATTTTTGTTTAGACATCCTTTTCCAGACTGCTCTGTTTTCACAATATGCTAGCAGCTACATTGTTCTTTGGAGTGATTTTGTGTTTTTTAGCTGTTGCCCATTGAATTGCGGCATTCTAAATAGATTCTTACTCAGTGCCTTCAGTTTCCGGTTGGACTATTGGTGTTGGTTGATAAGATGCCTGACAACTCAAGGGTTGTATTTCAGAGCATATAACAATTTTCAGTACATGTTTACTATTTTTTAGTAGCCCTTTTTTATGTTTAGGAGCTGCTTTGCTCTCTAGGATGTTGTTAATGTGATGGTTCCCCATTTAGGTATGAGGTTCCTTTACCACGAGATGTTACCCTCCTAACCGGGTGGTTTATTACAGATTCATGTGATGTGGCCCGGGTAGTGTAGTAATAGTTTATTTTCTAATTAGTTTCGGCAGCTCCATTGAACCCATCCCCAAGTTAATGTTGGGTATATTCCGTGTTTTCTCTCTGAACAGTTTCTGGTAGTTCTAGTACTTATCTTTCTATAACAACTAGAGTTCTGATGGGACAGCTACTTTGCCACTTGCCAGATCTTTTAATTTCCTGCAATTTTTCTCTGATGGTCCATGTCCAACTAGCGTAATGCGAATTACTGAAGATGAATAGTTTAAATTCTGCTCTTTACTTTTTTTGTCATTTAATCTTTCCATCAGCAAAAGTCAAAACCTTCTCCAATGCTCCTCTCAAGCTCATCTAGTTTATTCTGATTATATAGGGGAACTTTTTTATTTTCTTAGCTATTCCATTTGAGTTGACAGTCCCAAGAATGTTGCTCCTGATTCAGTTCAGATCTTACTAGATAGGAACAGAAGCTGATATTGTATTTTTGTAACTTCTTGACATTTTTCTTAGATTATATACTATATTGCTTTGATGCCTCTGTTTGTAGTGCTGGTTTTAACTAAATCTGCTGCCAACTAGCTTTTTTCCCCAATGGCTTGTTTGATCATGCAACCTACAGCTGATAGCATATATCACATCCTGGAGTGGTGGATATGCCTCGATACTAATTCAGCTCCCTTCATAGTGGCATCATTAATCTAGAGTGTTTGCACTGTTATTTTTTTAAAATCATAATGCCATTATTTGGGACTAGGAAACTATATGATAGATTAAGAAAAAAAATAACTTTTTCTGTGCGCACATGGGTGCAAGCTTTCACCAAATGATAAACTGTCTTTTTTCTTGAGTCGCATTGAACATACCAATATTTTGAAGATAGCTATTTTACATGTACATTTGACATTATTTTCCACTAGGAACCTAACTCGATGCCACATTACATTGAGTTCATGTTTTTAGTCAAAAATGAGTCATTTTCTTCTCACTTGTCTGAGCTGATTGAACAAATCACAAGAATCAAGCAATCAGCCTGCTCCATTAGAACATTTGGTTGAAGTTTCAGCAAAATTATGGGCTCTGTGAAGCTTAGAGATTCAGAATGTTCATATGATAGCATGTTCAAATTTCTGATCGTTAATTAGTAGCTGAGTTTTGGTGTTCCATTATAAATATAATCACTTTTCGCTTTTGTATACTCCATTGGTTCTATAACTGACCCACAACTTCAGAATTTCCCTAGAATCTCATAAGTAATGATCTGATAGAAAGATGGATTATTTCCCTAGCAAACTTGGATTTACTTGGCAGCCCTTTGGGTTATGATTATTGTTCATCACTTCTATTGTTTCTGCTTTTCTAAGAAAGCATGCTGCATGTTCAATTGAATTTCTTTCCTAGCCCAGTCATAATCTACAGTGTTACATGTGTTATTGTTCATAATAAAATGGTTTTATGCCCAACGTGCAGGACCCTTAAGCTTTACTAAATTTAAAATTGTGTTCTGGAGTAACTGTGCATTAAATAGAATACTCCAAAATCCAATTGTGTTTACATGTTTTTTTGTCACTGATGGATTTCATTTCATTTTGTGACTGTACATCTATGTAAACTGCTTTAAAGTCACCATCACCATGGATCCTTGCCAGATTTAAGATTTTCCAATTAGCAATCAAATTACTGTGTTCCTTTAACTGTATTTTGGATAGTTGTGTTTTTTGCATCATAGAATTGTCAAATCTTACTTCCTGTATGCTTCAGGGCTGCTAGATTACTACTGCTTGTGTTTTTCTTGTGGATATATCCAGCACATGCCAATATGAGTGATTGAAGACTTGGTGTTATGTACAGGTGGGCGTAACATAGGAAACTGGGATTTCAATGGATCAAACACCTAGAGCAAAGACAAAGGGACGTAGCAAGACATCATCAGAAAAGAATAAAGTCACTCTTGGAGCACAAGGCAAGAAGAAGGGAAACAGAATGCAGTGTTTGTAAAATGTATTCAATACATTACTCATTGACATGCCCAACATTGCAAAAGAATAAAGACCGCCTTGAAGCAATGAAGAATAAAAGGAGGGGCAGACCTGCAGGAACAAAGAACAAGCAAAACAAGTCTGTCTGTGCAAGGAAATCATAGGGAGATGCAGGAGGAAAGACCGATGGAAAGGAGGAGGCTGTTTGAAGGCAATTCTCAAATAAATTCGTAGCAATTCAGAGGACGATGATGAATATGTTGATGATGAAAATGTTGATGAAGCTGACCTAGTTTGAAACTTTGTCACTAAATGAACAATAACAATTTACGATAAAATGATTCTGGTACCTTGATCATATTATGAAGGTGGCATACAAAGGGCTTGTAAATTGTTATGGCATGAATTGTTGAACACATGAAGTTACAAAGATTTCTTAAATTACATTTTATAATGTTGGGCTAATCATGAATTTATGCACGTAACGAAGCGCAAAAAGGTGGGTGGTTAGAAAATCCTAGCTCAGTTGAGCTCCTGGTTGTACTCTGTGCTTTTAGGTAGCTGAATCTGTAAACTACATGACGCATGCTGTGGTCATGCAGAGGTGGCCTTTTTCTTTCAGTCGTTTGAGTGGGGAGACGATCATGTCTAAAATCCTGATTTGTTTTTCTTTCTTGCAACTTAAATAACGAAAATAATCATGTGGAATAGATTGCTTGCCATGTGTGTGTTTAGATTTCCTTATTCTTCATTCACCAAGGATTAGAAAATGAGTACAACTTTATATAGTTGCACCAAATCGTGCATCCCATATTTGACACTGAAGAGCGACTTTCCGTCGGCCTGACCGCCTGAGTTTATTAAATCGATGCAATTTGTAAATCAGCAAAAAAAATATAGTTTTATGCATTTTACTTAACAATTGCAACTCAACTACGTCTAAATTCTTTTTATAAAAACTGAAGCAAGTATTTTGGAATGGAGAGAGTACACCAATTGGTCAAATACCATTACAGATCACTGACAATTTACATTATATTCCAACTGCTATTTGACATTCAAGTATTCTATAATCTGTAAAACGATTGCGAGATGAGGACACTATCATCAAGTAGCCACATCAGAGGTAGCAGTATCCATGAGTAATTGTGACAGTATATACTAGGAACGGCGCCCCAGTCAGCACCAGTAGTAGCAACAGGCTGCACAGCCACATCAGGAGTCCACTGGTCCTGCTCCTTCGCTTCCTCTAGGTCTGCGTATAAGAACAGATCAACCTGCGAACATCATTGTCCAAGAATGCAAAGGCTACCAAAAAAATATGGACTCATCTCCACCCTAATTATCATATAAGCAGTGTTAGATGATTTCACAAAATGCTAAAACAGTGAACCAATGATGGCTAGTTGACATGATCTCTGCCAAACGAATTTCCCATCGATAGACAAACACTCGACACATAAGAATATATCTATTCGAGGCAGAGACTATAAGTACCTGCTTATCCTTGCAAGATCTGATAGTTTCATATAGTGGACGAGAGCAAGCAAAAGCTTGGCCTTCTATATGATTTCTCATCGTTCATCAGCTATAAACAAGATGTAGCTGAGCAAAAGGGAAACAAAATTGACAAGAAACTAGCATGAAGAGATTTAGTAACGAACGTTGATTCTTGAGGAAGCAGGAGGGCATGACGGGCGGCGGGTGGCCAAAGGTCAGCTTCACAAGCAAGTGTACCTCCTCCGGCTGCCAGGTAACAAGCAGCTCGGCCGCCTCACCTATGTCGGAGAGAGGAACAGGCCTCCGCGTGCTGCGTCGCTGCAGCAATGCGGTGGAGGTGCCATGTAAAAATTGAAAAAGAAAAAAACAAACATAGAACTGAAAAGTTCTAGTTACCCATCTTTCATATTAAAAATCATAGAGCTCCACACATAATCCACTAATTAGAAACACCAAATTCCTTTTTTCATTCATGTAAATAAAAGTCCAAATGCAAATCATGATATGTCCGTGTCAATTGATATTTAAACCAGAGAGCGCATTTTGTATTTATTGCTTGGAAATGTTATTGCAGATGTTTAAACTAGCATATTACACCATTTTAATTGGGACTTTTCTTCCATCATGGAGAGAGCATAACCTGTGCTCATGGGGCTGATTTAAAAAAAAACATGAAAAATCCTACAGTGACAACTCATGATGTAAATCAAACCAAAAGGAAATTTCATGGCAAATTACAAGTTGAGAAAGAATTCCCTTTCCCTTGGTCCCTTTGTTTCTAAGGTTGAAGAAAAAAAAGTTTCCTCTAACTTGATTCTGTAGTTGCTTATTAATTCAGTTGGAATTTGGATCGAACCTATGCTGCTGGAGATCAATCTTTGATGTACCTCAGCATACCTGATAGTTGCTCGTCCCCGGCAAAAACCTCAGCATCTGGCCTGTCAACTATTACTCTTGCTTCACTGACCCGCCAAAGATGCATCTTTGGAAAAGACATTGAAGATCGGAAGATAACAATAGCTTTGGATCAGGAAGCCAAGCTGTTTCTAACTATAATATAAGGTAAATAATGATCAATAAATGATAGTAGCAATAGTTGTAGTAAATGCATATCAAGATAATAATGGAACATGCTGATAAATGATGGGGTATGCAATAAGTTATAAAGGTCAACTTAAGACGACTGTTTCTAACTAAGGCTTTGTGATTCTACGGTCAACACGGCTCTGATACTACTTTGTCACACCCTGATTTTGAAGGAATGAAACCAAGGCAAAAGCTCATATGCGCCAGGAACAATTTACACACATGAACGACAAATTACATAGTTCAAAAGCACAGTATTCGAATAAAACATAGTATAACGATTACATCGTACCATTATTACATAACTGTCATCAGAGTAAAGCAAAATATAAATCACATCGTCTAAAGCGAATAACAACTAAACGACGTAGACGTAGCGACTCCATCTCGCCACAGGAAGGTCGACGGCAGCATCACGACGCCTAGTATCCCGGATAGTTCTCAGAAAAGTCACCATCCGAGTCATCACTCGAGCATCCTTTGGGAAAATAGCAAGGGTGAGTTCCATGTAGAAACTCAGCAAGTACAGAAGGAAAGTAATGACATGCAAGACTAGTACAAGGTAAAGCTAGAAGGTAGACTGCGGTAGCATTTTAATGTAACAATTAAGATTAAACTTTGTAATCTATTCTCTAATCAACTTGGTTAAAGCTCCCAACCCTTTAATTAAGGTTCAAGTAACATTAATGTGTCATATAGCATCATAGATATAAACATATATTGTTAACAACATTAAACATGAGATAGCCATCTCAAGGGAACACAGGATAGCCATCCCGATAAAACCCGAGGTAGCAACCTCACAACATCACCATGATTTAACAGCTTAAACCATTTGGCTAATCATGCGAGGATCTGGGCCGCTCGTGACCGTGAGCACGGACGATATACCGATTTTAACTCTGCGCAGAGGTGTACACTTTCACTCCAGATTGTGATTACTCCTAGTGCCCGAGGTGATCAGCCTCTTAGCCCATTGCCGAGATAGGCTGGCAGAAGTTACAACGAGGCCCTTCACAGGGTCATAGGCAGTGGTAACCCGATCCGTGATGTCCCAAGCACATGAGAGACGTACTCGTAGCCGCCGCCCCGGTCTACGAATCAACCAGAACTCCCATGCTAGAACTTGTAACACCCTTCACGCCATTGCTATACTACCTGTCGGTAAGCCACCGTCCTGCCTATGATGATCCTGCTAACAGACCAAGCCAGAGCCCATTAGCCTGGAAATGTACGGAAGTCCCAGGTTACCGCTCCACAAAAAGGACCACAAGGGGGAGGAGATACAGATACCCTTGTCAACATGAGTCCCACTAGCATCCGTTTCCCCCGTCTTTCACCGCCAACCAACGATGCGGATCAGCATCAACTTCTCCAACGGCCGAAGCTAAGAGCCCATGGTTCTAACATATTTCAAGAAGCAAGTTTTATCTTCATTAAACTGTGAAAGGTGAGATAGAGCGCTAGCAACCTAAAAGCCTATCAACTACAACCCCCATAGGATTTCTTTGGGTAAAGTGGCTAGTAAGTCCTATGGTTTGCCGATTTAAGACACATGCAATGTATTTACTTAAACATGAATAGGCGCCATATGTTCAAAAGAATGCCTACACTTGCCTTGGTTGTTGTCCTATTGCAAGTAATCCTCCGAGTTTTGCTGATCCTCGTTCACCCACGTCTCGTTCTCTATATGCCACAATCATCACACATGAGCAATACATGCAAGCAAACATACTTTAATTAGAGCAGTACACCAAAACATCTCAACAGAGGCAAATAATAGCGTAGAACTATTCTACTCGTCGAGACGATTCCAAAAAGTATAAGTTTGCTAAAATCGGAGTTAAAACGTGAAAGTTATGGCCTATACAAGACCAGGGGTTAATTTGCAAAAGACTGGACTAAGATCTAATTATTTTTGAACTGAGAAGGACTAGATCGTAATTAAATAAAAGTCTAGGGGTTTTTCTGCAAAACTGCCAAGGCGGCCGGCGGTCTGACCGCGTTGACACGGTCAGTGCACACGTGGAGCTAGCGTGGTGCCTGCGTGGCAGCCACGTCGGCTGACACGTCAGCAGAGCGGGTCCCCGTTGACCCCATGGTTGACCAGGGGTCAACGGTCAATTTGAGCCGCTCGGCTCAGATCCGAGGGCTGGTGGCATCAGGCGGGGCGGTGTCGCCGGAGCGGCGGCCGGGACGGCGGCGCGCTCGCCGGAGTTGGCCGGAATGGCACTCCTGTGCTCGCCCGGCGACGCGGAGGATACGGGAAGGCGCGGCGTGACCTTGCGAACCCGATTGTGGGGTTAATGGTGGCGGCCGACGGCTGGAGGCAGGACTGGGCGGTGGCGGTGCCATGGCCGGCGGCCGTTTTCCCACGGCGGCGCACGGCGAGGGTTAGGGCGGCCACGGAGAGCGGCAGCATGACACTTGGGGTCATGCAGAGCTCGGGATCGAGATTACCTCGGCAGCGAACAGCGGCAGAGGCGAGGTCGGCGGTGGCGGCGCGAACGGCAGCAGGCTAGGGTTCCGTGAGGGTGAGGGCAAGGACGCGTGGCGGCTCGGGCTTCAGATTGTGGAAGACGGCGCGGAGAGGCGGTGCCCGAGCTTTATAGCGCGGCGGGCTAGGGTTGCGCGTGGACGGTGCAGCCCGGCGACGCGCGGACACCATCTCAGTATCGTCTCCGTGAGGGAGACGGCACTGTAGCGGTGGGCCCCGCTCGGGTGGTCCCCACCTTTTAGTGGCAGTGGGTGATGATGCGGGCGCTGACGCCAGCAGCTGGCGCAACGCTGACGCACATGGCACACGGCGTGCTGGGCCGCTCGGCCCACTAAGGCAGCACGGGCGCAGCGCGCTGGCGGGCCGCGCTACCGTCCGGCTGGGGTTGGCCAGGGTCCACTAGGGACTGACCTAGGCTAGTTAGACTAGGTTTTGTTAGACTAGGATTAGAGGGGACAAGTTAGAGCATGTTAGGAGCTTACAAACAAAGGCAAAGATTAAACCACATGCTCAAGCAAGTCAACCAAAAACTTGTGCAGCAGCATGAATGCAACAATGCAGGGTTTCTAACATGTTACACATTTTAAAGTAACTCATAAAACCTTTATGATTCACCTATGAATGTAAAGCATCTATGCAGAATTAAAACCAAATTTAATCAAGATTTTAAAGTTCAAAAACCAGGGTGTTATAATTGTCAACCAAAATGTTATGCAAAGTGTAACCGGCCACAAACGCTATTGCAACGAAAGGGTCGTAATGCGGGTAATCCCTGACCTGAAAGTCTTCCTCACTGAAGGTGATTAGCTCAAGTTTCTAGGCTGGTCTGTTTACTGGAAATTTCGGGGAAACCAAAAGCACCCTTCGTTCATAGTCTCTTGGCTGGGTTGTGCTCATATGCTGACTACGATCAGACCTTTGCCATGGCTCCTCTCCCTTGGCCCTCATTGCCTGTATTTCTAATTGGCAGGCGAGGGCTGCTTTAGAGTGGATTGCTTTAGGCTATACCTTGACGCCTTTTGCTTTTACAGGTCGTCTTTGGATCTTGTGAACTTTCTCATTTCGTTGAACAACTGTTTGACCGTTTTCGGCGTTTCCCTAGATAACACTTTAGTGTAGGAACCTACTTTGAGTCCTTTGATTGTTGCATCTATGACTATATCATCAGACACATTCAGTAGTTGAGCCTTCAACTAGATGATTCTTTCTAAGTATTTTGACAATGATTCATCGTCTGGCTGAAACAACATCAAAAGGTCCATTGTTGTTTTCTTATCGGTTTGGAACCCCTCGAATGTGACGAGCAATTCGGCTTTGGCCTAGAACCATGAAATGATGGATAACGACTTCTGGGACATGCACCAATCATGCACAATATCTTCGACTGCCAGGATGGGGGACTTGGTGAGAATCATATCATTGCTGCTTGCCGAATGAACCGACGCTTCGTAGCTGGAGATGAATTTCCTCGGGTTGGAGTGGCCATTGAATACCAAGATTTTTTAGTTTGTATCCCGGTAGCCACAGGTATCTTTATAGCTCTACCAAGAGTGGGGATGACACGTCCAAAGCTTTGGCATCGCATCGGGTGGCCTTTCTCCAAGGATCTCTACCTCGTTTTCAGATCCTGCATTTGCCTAGAGTGCTTGTATTTCCCGCTGCACCCTAGCTACTGCTGCTCGATTGATAGCTTGTTGAATGGCCATGATGTGGTTCTTTGCCGTGATTTGGTTTGCCAACTGATCGTGTTGCTACTGTAACTCCTTTAGCCTGTTGATCTACTCCTCCAAGAGTCTAAGAAGTTTGGCATTCTCCGTGTCTTGCGGATTCAGTTGGTCGGGGTCTTCTCCGTCATGGTCGGCATTCACCGACTACTCTTCCAATTCGCCACCAGCCTGGAGATTCGGTGGCTGAGGATGTTGTGTTGCCGATGTAGCGGTGGTGTTTGGGTCGCTACCCAATTGCATATCTAGTAGTGCACCTTCTCGGCCAGCACCATCGCTTGCTTAGATATATTTACCTTCATCCTCTTCGGTTGCATCACGGGTTCAATCAACAACCACGAATGGCGCCACTATTGATTCGTAGGCTAAGGGTGGAATCCTCGGCCCCAAATCCAGAAATCAATAGGGCGAAACCCATACATGAATGATGGAATGAATCTAGATCTCGAGGTGTATTAATCAGATCCCGGCTAAAATGCATGAGTCCATTCCTTTACAAACTCCATAAGGAGCACTATTTATAGGAGCCCGTAGGCTTTTACATTATGATTTTGCCCTCGAAGAAACCGTTCTCCCGCCGCCCTTCGTGCCGACTAGGTATAGACATGTCAACTTTGCGTGCCCCGGCCTATCGTTCCATGGCGACCAGTTGGGGCCAAATGCGCTCACGTAGTGATGCCACTGGACCACCTATAGAAACACAACAAAGGGCCTTCTCGTTATGCCTTTTGGTGGATCAGCTCCAGCGATCGAATGGTCCATTCGGTCCTAGTATGCTCCTCTCAATTGATACCTCTCATCAACGGTATTCCCCTGATGCCGAAATCGCACCAGAGTTGCCGAAGGGGTCATTCGGTTAGCCTCGTTTGTTAAACAGATCCACACGTAACCGAAATTGCACCCATGCTGCCGAATGCGCCCATTCGGCAGCGAGGCTTATCATTTGGCAAATGGGATAGGACCCTTCCACCCATTGAGCTCAGGTAGCCGAAATCACACCCAAGCTACCAAATGAGCCCATTCTGTACCAGGGCCTCCCTTTCGGTACACGGGACGGGGCCTTTCGGTTCGGATAACTTTACAAGGGACAACGTGGTGACTCCCTACTCTGCCCCCAACAAATGGGGATTACAACCATTTTAAATGATAGCAAGATCATAATGTAAAAGCCTACGGGCTCTTATATATATTCTCATATATAAATTTTGACAAAATTCTTACTTTTGTCAAAATTTCTAAGATTTATATATAGATTCTCATGCATCTCATTTGAATTCTTTCGATAGTGAAAAAAATTTAGCCAAATATACAGAAAGAATAGAGATACCTGTTGCCTATCAAAATGAGTTCTTTTTCACCACATGGGCACAAAAATATGTTTCCTAAGAGATTTTGGTTTTTCCTAAAGCATATCTTAATTTTTTTGCCAGGACATTTCACATATGCAGTAAGTAATGTAGTTATGATTTTTAGTGTTAGTACTGAATTGATTAATACTACTCTAATACTATAGCCAAAGCGCCCTAAAATAGCTATCATTGTTGAATGCAGAGCTTCCATGCAGTTACTATCAAAGAGGCTGTGCAATGCATAACTCCGTATATACAGGATACAAGCCAACCAAGTCAGCTTATCTACTTTGACGGATGGAGAGGGATTGGAGCATCTGCGGTCCTTACATCTATAGCTGAAGACCCCCCGCCATCTGTGAGAAACAAATATGATAAAATCGTCCATATTGATTGCTCTAGGTGGAAAAGTCAGAGAGAACTTCAGAGGACAATTGCATAGAAACTAGGGCTTCCTCAGCATGTAATGGACATTTTAGATAAACAAGATGAGCAGCATGATTTTAGTGGGGTGGATGAAGGCACTAGGGTTGAGATAGTAGCTATCGGGAGAGAG
The DNA here is from genome assembly GCA_023333625.1 of Bothriochloa decipiens. Lineage (NCBI taxonomy): Eukaryota > Viridiplantae > Streptophyta > Magnoliopsida > Poales > Poaceae > Bothriochloa > Bothriochloa decipiens. The sequence goes on along the minus strand of CM041643.1, from coordinate 26,599,467 downwards.
ATTCATCAAGCCCTGGAAGGACAAAGTTGTCTAGTAGTTTTCCATAATGGGAGCACTAACATAGTTGAATTGAATGATTTTGGCATTCCTCAACCTGTAGATCGATGGTCAAACTTTGTCCGGAAGGTATTGTGGACTTTCCGTGGAAGGCTTCATGCCATGCTAGGAATGAAGCCAGCAGTTGATCCAAAACGTGCTCCTTCAACTTCAAGTGCAGAATCAACCAAGCCCAGTAATGGTAATCAATCACAGAAAAATCAGGAAAAGCTCTCAAGGAAAAATGTTCCAGCGACAGAGGGAGTACATGTAGACAACTCACAAGTTTATCTTTATTCATATCTTGAGGACAATGAAAGTGAATCGTGGAATGGACTAGTGCACGAAGAAGCTGCTAAAATAGCTCAATATTGTCGTAAAGTTGATGTCATCTCAGAAACAGCTGCATTGTGTTGCAAGTATATGTTGTTACTGAATTCCATGGGCGTCGACACACTAGACTTCAACTGGGCCACCCATGCCTCCAACTACTGGGTTTGCGATGGAATTATACATGAATAGCATCAGGACAAAGCGTGGGAGGTAGCCACAGCTTTGCTCGAAGAAATGAAACTAGAGGAGTTCTCATCTTATAGGTTACCCGATTTTGGTGATAAAACACGCTGGGTAGTAGTCACCAATCCTTATACAACTAAAAAAATTAAGCCAGAGACTACATCATTTTTTGTGTGAACAAAAGAGGATGGGTAGCATCATTACCCACTAACATATTCCATAGATCTACTAAGAAGCTTCATGTACTGAAACTATGCCTCTACGCTTTTAGTTTTTCTTCACCGCCTTTCCTTCAGTGTCGGAACATAAGATTTCTTGGACTGGATAAGTGCAAGGATAAGCCAAAGAAACTAGATGAAAGAAAACAAGGGAAGGAGGAGGATATAAGAAAAATTCAATTCTTCCAAAGTCTTTGGGTGCTTCACATATCTGATACAGATTGGGAGCTGGACTTATCCCCAAACATAATTGAGAGTATGCTTGAAAACATCAGGAAGATACATATAAAAAGAGGAAGAATCTGGAGCAACAGTTATGCATGGACATGGAGGCATGCACACAACATTCACAAGCTTTGATTGATTGAACCTACATTGCATTGGAAAGACGAGGGTAAGCAGGATGAAGAGAGGAAGAATGAATTCATGCATATATCCAAGGTGGAGCTCTTTGACTTGTCAGGGAATAGCATAGTACAAGCTTTGCCAAGATTATCAGGTGCAACTAGCCTCAGTACATTGGTTCTAGATGGATGTATTGGGTTGATAATAGTTGACCCTGAAGCGCTGCCTCCATCCCTAGAAACATTTAGCTTTGATGTAGGGGGGAAAGTACAACAAGAAAGCTAAGATCTCTCGCATCTCCATGGCTGGTTGCGCAAGGCTGGTGAACTTCAGATTGCGTGGATCTCTTCTGAATCTTGAGGAGCTGGACCTTTCCAACACAGCGGTCAAAACACTTAACCTAAAAGATGAGGAGGTGCAGGTCCCATTTTTACAACGACTCATTTTTTTGGGATGTGAGAAAATCCGTGCTATACTTTGGCCAAAGGATGGAATGCCCAAACTAGTGGTGCTACAGATTGACACTCGAGGAGGCATAGGAGAAGCTCGATCAAAAACACCTAATGATGCTGATTTCTCTTTGGTCATTAGCAAGGAACATGAAGAGATGTGCCATACACGTGTTGCTATTACGGACTTGAGGTTCCTTCAGTCCTTGTTGCTTGCAAGAAGCAACAAGTTTTGCTGGAACAAAGCTAGATTTGATCTGTATCTCTACTTGTCTTCTGCTAGCAAAGATGGTGGACAAAACAACAGGAAGCAGAAAATGGGCCCTTATAACACTGGACATTCAGTTGCCTCACCTCTGCACAAGTCCCCAATCCTCAGGAGTCACTAGATCTATAGTGATATCAACTTTGATGAGGCAACTAGCAACCATGATGGCAGCAGTGCACAGTAGTTTCAGCCACTAGACTTTCATGTAGAGATTAGTGAGGAAATAAGCAGTGCTAACGTGGTCACAGAACAAGCAATCAGGGCTGTGAGATTTGTTCTTAATAAGGTCAACTCATTACAAGTGCATGCTAACTCTTCCATCAACACCGTTATCCCTGGAAGCATGGTGAGCCCTGAAAGTTGGTCCGATCTCAAGTGGTGTTCCATTGAAAGATGCCCCGATTTGAACACTGTGTTCACCGACGATGGGTTTTGCTTCCTTGCATTGGATATGTTTTGGAAAACTGCAATTGTGCCCTCGGCTCACATTTGTCCTCCCATTGTCATGGTCCCAAACCTTGTCATCACTAGAGACCCTTCGCATCATCTGTTGTGGTAACCTCAATGAGGTTTTCCCCATGGAAGCAGAGTTTCTGAAGGAACATCCAGGAGGAGAACTGGAACTTCCAAACCTGAAGCACATATACCTACATGAGCTCCCCAGGCTTCATCAGATATGCAAGGTCAAGATGTTCGCTCCCAAGATCGAGACCATCTGGGTGAGGGGATGCTGGAGCCTCAAGCGCATCCTAGCCACCACAAACCGCCTAGACAGCCGCCCTGTTGTGGATTGCGAGAAGGGCTGGTGGAACAAGCTAGAGTGGGATGGAAAGAAGGCTCTCCATCATCCCTCCCTCTTCCAGCTGCGCCACTACAAGGATTCACATCTAATGCCACACCATAAGATGGCAACACTGCTAATTTGGTTGCCATAGGGGGGTTATATTGCAACATTTTCTTAAAATGGTTGCAATATGTGCCTATCTTGCAACGGATTAAATGTGTTGCAATATGTATGGTTAGTCGTTGCGATAGACATGTGCTACTGCAACCATTTTAGAATTGTGTTGCAATTAGTTTGCATTATTGCCATGGCACTTTGGAGTTGCATTAGTATTAATTTTTGTTGCAATTACCTGGTGTTATTGCATCTACATTGGATTTGGTTGCTTTTGCTCGTAACTATTGCTACAATTGTTTTGGGTTGCAATAATATTTAGTGGCATTGCAACTGCTAGGTCACTATTGCAACGAGAATTATGAATGGATGCAATAGAATTTTCCTATTGCCATGATTTTTTGGTGTTGCAGTAATCTTCTGAGGCATTGCAATTGTTAGGTACTTACTGCAACTTGAATACTAAATGGATGCAATACCTTGTTATTATTGCCACATTTTTTTGTGTTGCTATAGGCTAATGTATGTGGTGAGCCTTCATTGGTCTAGGGCCTAGCAACATTAACAGGTACATGAGCACCCCCTACTTTGCTCTGCTCGAGCACCTCGAGACACCATTGCATTGCTACCAATTAGTTGCAATAGATAGGACACCATTGCGTATGTTTTCATATTTTTTTCCTTCATTTCAGAGTTGGATACAAATATGTATATAGCTGCAGATTATCTCGATTAGTATGTAAACAGCCAAGTGCGGATAATGTTAGTAATAATTATTTCTTCATCTCAATTACCATGGGAACAGTCGAGTGTGGGTAATGTTGGTAACAAGTATTGCTTTAGACATCAAGTAAAACAACCATACATATCACTTAATGTAATCATTTGATCGCTACACATATGCCCAAAGTCTAACTCGGAGTACTTAAAAGAAGCAGCACATGAAACATATAGAGACCAGTGATATCATCGTTCATCATTTGCATTGCCTTAGATTGGCACAACTCAGTGCTCTAGTGGTGCTTAGCTATCATGTGGTTCTAAAATATGAAGGTGCAAGGTTCAGTGAGGCACAACTAAATTTCATAAGTAATATATATAATGCACATGCATCCACACAATAGCAAAAGTTCAGTAGTTTAACGACTAACAAGTTAACAAATATATCATTTAGATTAAATTACTTGGAACATACATAACATTAGCATTGTCTTACTAAGCTAAACTAATACTAGTTTACTAGCATCTAGATTCAGGCTCTTAAGGCCATGAGCAGCCAGCAAAGCCATCCTATCATCTCCAAAATGAGAGCCACGTCATAGTCAAATAACAATAGTGTTGTAGGGTAGCAAGCATCTATCGATGTCGAGATCTACAAAATGGAATGCATAAAGCGTAGCAGCATGCTTTCAGCAAGCCATCTCAGTACTCCACGTCATCATGTCAGTCCTCTTCACTGCCCTTCTGATCAGTCCTCTGTAGTCTGCTTCTCGACTTAAAAAAGGTACAGAAGATCCACATTACAAATAGAAAATAGATATGTGAAAGAACAGATCTAGGCATCTAAGCCGGTAACCAAAACAAGTTGGCATGTTTATAGGTGAGATACCCTTCCCGTTGCTGGGGATGCAAAAGAAAAGGTGAAAATTTGTTGCTGCGAAATTGGGACTAAACAAACACGCATCAAGCTGGAGAAGAAGCATCTGGACATCTAGATCTAGGAGCCAAGGAAGAGGAATGGGTGGCTTATCAGCACCACTACTCAGTTTATATTGCAGAAATTGATTGTATATAAGCTCAAATACAATTATGTAAAAATAATAAATTATTTTTATAAGCATCCCTAAGATAAAGTCGTAGTGTGAGCACGGGCATTATACTAGTATAGATAATTATTTATGACATCATTTTTTCTGAACTCATTTATACATGGTAGATATCGACATTGTTAGTTTTAATCTGAGCTAGTGTTGCAATAGGGACCACCTGTAGCAACCAAATATATGTTGTGGCAATAGAGTCTACCTATAGCAACCACAAAGACGGTGTAGCAATTGAGGGTGTATCTATTGTAACGCTATTGATGTGTGGCAATAGGGTCTATTGCAACAATCATCGTCATTGCAAGTGTAGCTATTGCTACCTTTCGGGTACGTGGCAATAGATATCTCTGGCAACACCTAGTGTGTTGTAATAGTTATTATTGCAACACCCACAGTGGTTGCTTTTACTATGGCTCGCAACACGTCATGTTGTTGCAAGAATACTTTATTGTGTTGCAATAGAGAAAGGTCTATTGCAACACTAGAATAAAGTGTTGCATAATCCTATTGCTACCATCACAATGACAACATCTCGCAACAAAATTTTTATGTTGCAATTTTATCTATTGCAACACTTTTTGACCTATTGCAACACTAGTAGGCCGTTGCATCATGGGGAAAACCTTGTAGTGGCCACTCCAAGTACTATAAGAAGACCCTGCTCAGAAGCTCGGTTCTTCGCTGAGCCTTGTCGACCTGACGTACTGCTCCTCCAGTCAATGCACCTCCAGGTACACACACACACACAAGAATAACTAGCTTTCCTCTCTCTCGCATGCTTGTTTTTTTTTAGAGTGAGCTGTAGCTTATCACTATGAGAAAAACTAGATCCGTTTGTTCTCTATTATAGTTTCCCCTAACCACACATTTCTTTGTTACAGGTAACTCTCTAGATTTCCTGGTGGATATACATCACAGCAATGTCTCAGTTGCTAACTCCGGCGTGCTTCCTTAATTTCCATTGCTTCGTGTCATGTGTGTGTTTTCTCAAGAATAAGTTGGTTGCTGATGCTGGTTGCATTGCATCCACCAAGTTTCATGGGGTGTGCTTGATGCTATGTTAGTTCGTGTCCATGAGGCACGGCTTATTTGCTTGGTGTTGTTTGTTTATTTATTTTGTGTGTGTGCTTGAAATAAGGAGTTGTGATATGCCAGTTGCATCTGTAACATGGTCACAATAATATGACACCCTTGGTGTGTAAGTGTTTGAACTGCATGACATTATGGCAATTTTTATACGTGATGGGTTGACTCAGAAGCATGCTAATGCTGCATATATATTTTCAAATGGTTTGTATGCTAATATTGCATATATACTCTCTCCCGATGTGCACGTATCCTAAAAGGGTCCTCTTAGTCATGGTAGGAACAAATATTCCGTGAGGGTTAGCTAACAATGATGAAAAACCTAGAGGCTGATGATATCTCTCATGATGGAGTAAAAAGAAAACCGTTGTCACCGCTTCACCAACCTTTCTATGTCAGGTCTTACCCCAGCATTCCGTATGGGCCCTAGATTTATTGTTGGATTTAATATGAGCTTGGCCTATATTTTAATTAATTAATTAAATCAAATGAGTCCTAAACTCATACTTAATGCAATAGTGCAATACATTTTTAATCCCAGATATTTTTATTATATGCTTACTCTTAACTCAAATAGGTGGATCACTGTGTCCATTGAGAGGTTGAGGAAGGCTATGGGTGTGCCACACGCGTGCACACGCATTGCCACTGTGCCATGGTGATGGCATCCACGGACTCGGGCTGGGTCTCAGGCCACACCACTCCACAACATGATGTGGTGCGAGCTAGCTAGGCTTGGTTTTGCCACTTGGACTAGGCTGGGGCTGGATGATGGAGCATTGGAGCCACTTAACTATGCTACGGAAATGTGCATTGTTTTTGCCTCCTTGATTATTCTACCCCTTAAAGATGTCATGACCATTCATGGTAACTACGCATGTCCAGGACTCCAGGTTCATCCTCTCGACATTCTGGCTTCTAGCCGCTCGCATATAAGTGCGGAGTTCCCATCCCATCACAGCCTCGCCAATACGAGAAAAAATACTGCAACTTCTCTTCTTTGTCAAGTTGTTCAAGCTTCCCCTATCCAGTCTCCTGCATAGCAGGAGGTTGTACAACAGCCAAAAACCACCACCCGCGTATGCGACACACACTCTAGTATACCGGGTGATCAAGTTTTAGGGGAGCACACAGGACAATGCTGCTGCTGCATCGTCTACTTCCTAGACATCAATATTCTGCTACTATTTTTTTAAAAAAACTTAAAATACCTAAATTTCCAACATATTATATTTCACTTAAAAAATTTGGATGTTGATATTTATACAAGTTTTACATATAATAACAAAAAGTCAAAAACCTTACGACATATGAATTAGTTTTTTTTTATAAAACAACACTACTAAGCATGTAATTCAGTATTTTATATCGCATAGAACCACTGGAAAGGTAACTGCAGATGCCAAAGCAATTAATAATCACACAAACTGACTATGGGAGATTCAAAGCGCGCGGCGTTGATCATTTAACTTTAAGGACAATGTTTAAAACAGTGATATACACATCTACTCTTGTTAATCAATCTCCACTTCGTAACTCTCATAGACTACAGTGCAAATATGGAAGTTAGGAGCCAAGGAGGTGGAGATATATGCATTAGATTGCCAACAGTTGAAAACCAAATAGGAAATCCAACATGGAAAGCTTGGATCCACGCATAACTGAAGCGTACAAACTGATCCATAAGAACAAAATATGAATTAAAACAAACTTATTAGGAGTAAATAAATAAGAAATCCTCAGACACTATATCACCCAAATATCAATCAAACTCACATATCAGCTCCACACTTACCTTAAAACAAAACAATCTCTACCAAGAGCCTCATAAATGATCAAACCACCGGTGTGTGAATCACCGGAAGAGACAAGGACACACGGCAAACGCTTATGCAAACATTAGAAAACATTCCGAAACTGTTGGGCAGTTTACTGGGTGCATTCTGTTCCGCAGTCTGCAGAGTGCAGACAATAATCCAACATTGTGAATCGCAAGTGTGATCCAGGTCCTGTTTAGATGTGCAAATATTTTCAACTCTGATACTGTAGCACTTTCGTTTGTATTTGGTAATTATTATTCAATCATGGACTAATTAAGCTTAAAATATTTATCTCATAATTTACAATCAAACTGTGTAATTAGTTATTTTTTATCTACATTTAATCCTTCATGCAAGCGGCTAAAAATTGATGTGATGGAGAGAAAGTGAAAAAACTTAAAACTTTGAAGGCATCTAAACAAGACCCCAATCGCAAGATGAATTTAGATATATGGTTTTTCATGTATCCAATCAAATGAGGCCCCCTTCCCCCTTCCCCCGCTTCACTCCCCGGGCAGCTCGGGTGGAAACCCATCGCCCCCACAGTAGCCCCTCTCTCACCACTCTGCCAGCCTTGCCGCCGTTTGAGCGCGTAGCCAGGGTGCACGTGGCGGCAGGGACGGTGGGGCAGGGCCTTTCCCCCTTCCCCTTTTCCTCCCCTGCACTTTTCCCTCTCCATGGTGCTGCTGAGAACGTTGAGGCCCCCCTCCGATGGTGGCTGGCGCAGCCGTTCCTTTGTCAGGGAGAGCAGATCAGCGTACTAGCTGGACAGATCCAATCACCGATGGCCGAATCTGGTGGCTGCCGAGCTCACCAGCCCGTGGCACCTCCGGCGGCTAGGACGTGGTGATCGCGTGGTCAACGGCCGGGGCTAGTGTGTCCTGTGATGTGACCCTGGCTGTCGGCGCACTACGCGCGGAGGCGATGGTGGTGTGGCCGGTCGTGGTATGCCCGGGTTTGCTCCAGCGACACCATGGTGGCGCTGGCTAGTAGCAGCTTGGTGTTGACACGTCTGCGGTGCCGTAGTGGTACAGCTGACGGGGCCAGGCCATGGTGAGGCTGCAGATTTGACGCCTCCATTGCTAGATTTGGTAGTCCCTGGGCTGAAGTTGCTTTGATGTAGCTCACCGGTGGTGGTGGTGTCATGGGGTTAGTGCGGAGGTTAATGGAGGCTTTGTGCGGTGTGTTTGATGCAGGACTGGCTCAACATGGGTTGGGACGTTGGTGGGCTGGGCTACTGAGGCTTCTTCTGCTGAGCGCCTTCTCCTCGTCATCTCCGTACCCTCTTCCTTAGGCTAGATTCTGTGGCGGAGTTGGTTGGATCTGCTTGCAATGGGCTGGCTTTGCTAGCTTAGTCTCGGCGAGGGTGGACTCTCCAACGGGCTTCTCTTGGCACGTCTCAACGACGGCGTCCCTTGTGGCGCTGGTCGGGTGAGGCTGTTGTGAACCATTGCTGCTTCCTACCTCCCTGGCAGTGTCGAGTCATAGGCAGCGATGGTGTGGAGGTTGCTTGAGGTCGAGGCAAAAGCTTTGGATGACGATATCTACGGACGTCGTTTCCTTCTCGAGGCATCCTTCCTTCCTCTCCTCATACCATACTGGATGTTCCATTTTGGACCATTATGCCCAGTGCCCAAGTGGTTCAAAGCAAATACCTAGGGGTAGTCTTGAATTTGTAACAACCCCATAAATAAGGATAGTGGCAGTCTAAGACAACCATCTCTTCCACCTAAGTTTATTTCTTTAAACTAGGCAAGTAGATCTCGCTTAGTGAAGATTAGTAATAGAGAGGGTGTGTGCACAATTTGAATTTTTCTTTGTTTACTCGAGTTTTGCATTTTTCTTCCTTGGCTCGGGCTTCAGAAAACAGCAGAACCAGCTTGGCCATGTTGAAGGACCGACCAGGCCTTGTTGTGTTGTAGAACTGGCCTAGCCGGATTTTAGAGAGGGTTTGTCTAGCTGAATTTCACAGATTGTACCTGGCCGTGTTGCATAATTTCCCTGGCAGTGTTGCAAAACCAGTCTGGCCATGTTGCAAGACCAGCCAAGTTGAATTTCACATATTGTGCTTGTTTTTATCTTATTTCTCGCTTGTTGTGTTTCTAGACAGTTTCTTCGTTGTCTCTTATCATTTAAAATATAATTTCAGGGTCATAAATGATCTTAGAGTTGTAGATATTTAGAAAATTTAAAGAAAAAATAAATTTTAAAATCTAAAAGTTTCAAATAGAATTTTTGGGGCCTAAATGATTTTAAATGGAAAAAAGTAGTCAACTACAAAGGTGAAAATGTTTTCGATTACCATAGCTTGGGTTTAAGTCAATTCTTCATCTAAGGTCATTTTGAAAACTTTAAAAATGAGTTTAAAATTTTAAAAATTTAAAACTGAACTTCCTCTTAAATGATTTCCAATGAAATCACTTCTAGAGACGGGTTAACTTTTCAGTCGTCATTAGAAACGCCTCTATTTCTAGAGGCAGCAAGCGGTCTCTAGAAATATCATTTTGAGAGGTGGTTTAGTAGTAGAGAGTATTTCTAGAGGTCTTGAGGCTTTCCAAACGTCTCTAAAAGTCGATTTCTAGAGGGCAGACATTTCATAAACCATTTCAGATGTAGTTTTTGATAGAGTCAACCTTACGCTAAAAGGGAGGCACCTCTAGAAATCGTAGTGATTTTTCCCTAAGCTCTGTATTTTATCCTTAGTGTTTTATAATACGTGAGTTTTTTATATAAAAAACAATGAAGTGTTACATGGTGGATTCTGTTTGGAGACATCAAGTCACTAGTTTACTTTGCTCTTCTTGGGCAGGGAAACAATTCGATCCATCTTTGTCCTTTTACGCGGACCCCAAGCAAACAATCTGGCTTTTGCTTTAGTAATTAGTAATAAAAGCACCGACAACAAGCGAGGGGACAACGCAGCGTAGAGCTCAGTACAAACGGCATTAGAAGCTAATAATCTGCAACAATCTAGCATCGACCTAAGTTATCATAACTCGCTGCTTCCGTTCTTCCTCACTATCGTATTGCATCTTTCTGCAAGGTTTCTACAAAACATAATACCAGAAAATATGTAGCAGCAAGCTAAGGGAGGTACGTCGTACGATATCATTCTTCATTTCTTCTTCCCTTGTGTTAAAATCTGTTCTGTACTCTTGCTTTAGAAATGCTAAGTACATGAATCTCAGGGCAATGAGGTAGAATGTGTTAACATAATATCGATCTTTTGTAGAGCACTTATATCATCGTTTTGGAATTTTCAATCAGAAACATATAAGCCCAGTAGAAACCGACGGTGGTGCGCTGTTCGGTCCCAATTAATCAGGACCACGTCCCGTGCATGTCCAAGCCGCGGTTAAGAGCTGTCGAACCTGCTCCATCTGCATTGTTGGCCAGCATGATCCGAGGATAACTGTGGTCGTGGATCGAACCTTGGCATTTGCTCAAATTTCATTCAAATTTTTAGTGGATATAGGTCCTAATTCTTTGAAATTCGTCCAAACTCGGTGGACTTCGGGTTTTCTTTTTTCAGAAAAGAATCTCAGAACCTTGGCAAATGCCAACGCTGCTATCGGTTCTATTCTATGCCACGAGCTACCGCTGCATATTTGTGCTAGCTAGCGAATGGGCAACGCATATTTGTGTTATGGGCAGCGCGCCTGAGCGTTAACAGACGTGTCGCCGTCCCCAAACAACAGACTACAGACACACCGTGCTCGCCTTGCCGCACCGCTCCTAGTCGCCCTCGCGAATCACGAGGACGAACCAGGGTTGGACTGCTTGAAATTTGAACGTATACCTGTCTGTACATTAAGAACCAGAAGGACTCCTCCTCAAAATAGTACTAAAATAGTAGACAAAGGTTCGATTCACTACCTCGCGATCTAAACATCAGTCTTATTGTTTCACCTACAAGAAATGTATGGTTTTTTTATATTTTATTATATCATAATATGTGGAATTTAAACCACAATTTAATATTTTGTGATATCGAGTTAACGAAAATCCAATCGTCAAAAACCACCGTCACAAATATATGATATCGATTTGATGTCACAAAATCCTAGGCCTTGCCACTTGGACAAATGCCACATAGACGCTGCCATGGCAGAAAAGAAAATGTCTTTTTTTTGTGTAAATAGAAAAGAAAAATGTCACGAAATAAATTTTAGCTAGCCTGCTAAATCCCACGTAGCAGGCAGCTTCTTCATGCGCCACAAAAAAATGGTTGTTGCTAGCTGACCTATTGTTTCATTTTCGATTTTTTTAGCCCGTTTAAATTTCTTACTTTATAGCCCTTTTTCCCATCTCATAATTAATCAGGCCCACTCCATTAAGACACTACATTTTTCTAGCATCTGCAATTTTTTTGGCCCAACACAAACAGCCCACACAATGCAGCAGTTATAGCCCACAACTGTAAACTTCAGAAAAAAAGCACACATTGATTTATATTATTGATCGATATTACCGTAAACATGAGAATCCCCTCAAGAAATGAGAAATACAGTATCACAGAGCAATGATAGTCAAATTGTCAAACTACCTAATTATTAGAGTAATATGAGCAATCTATAGTGCATAGACATTAGTCCATAGTAGCAAACTGAAGCAAGCCGACATATCTAACAAGTAGGAATGGGAGTGAGAGCCACACCAACATGTCCTTAACAGATGAGTCGCCAATATTATCTGATCTGCAGGAATAGAGTTAGCTATTGTTGAGTCAAATAGTCAACTAAAAATATTTTCAACAATCAGTGAAACAAAAAGCTGTAGTTATCTGAGGAAAAACAAATTGTGACCAATACTAACTTTATTTGCAGGAACATCCTACTTGAGAGAACGTAAAGGATATAACAATTGAAGATGGACTAGGGGGTTCACTATCTCCTGAGTAGATGCTGACGACAAAAGTATATAAATTATGAATATGTTGTCAATTCTTAACTACCACATTCAACCCGTCCATAACCCCAAGGTGTTACAATAAGTTCACATCATGTTTTGTTTATGTTTTTTGATGTAGTGATTTGGCGTATATAAAATAAAGTGCCACACTTAGCAACATAGGCTAAGAAATTAAATATAGACAGCATTGGCTAGAATATGTTAGGAAGAACAATGAAACAAAAAAGCATATGACCCACCTAACCACATGGCCCTAGAACATAGCAACCTGGGCATCGATGTTTAAAAAGATTGATAAATTTTGTGACACACAAGGTTCGTCATAGATTGAGGGCATTTGTGAATTAGACTTTATGCCATCGAAAATGCCTCTGTGACATAGCAAATATTGTCATTGGATTAAATTAGACTAGTTGTATGACGTTTTTCTGTAAAATACAATTTTTTATTATCACTAAGTCGAAGTGTATAACACACAATGTCATCAAACGAGTGATACAATGACATTATGACCTATTATCATTCTATAAATACATAAAAAGCCATACAATTCTTGTACTGATTGCGATTAAAAATAAAAAACAGTTTTGTTCCTAAATTATGTCATATAGTACGCCAAAAGTGACTAAAGAATTTAGCATAGCCATCTTAAATGGTGGTAAAAGGCATAACATGCAAGCGAATAATATCTTAAAAGAAACAAAGTCTGATGTATGAATAATATCCCCTCTTTTGTGATAACAACCAAATTGTGCCATCTCAGAAGACTAGCTGGATTCCCTGCACGTTGCCACGGGTACGAATGAGGAATATAATTTATGAAAAAAAAACATCTAGTGGTGTCAAATAAGGGATGACATGGGCATAGTGAAGATGATGTTGACACCTTGCATGAAGAGATAGGACATCATCTAGTGAGCTACTAGTGGGGAATGATTGGACACCTTGCAAGAATCACATAGACTTAGTGAATATGATGTGGACATCTTACATGAAGAGATAGAATATCTAGTGGGCTACTTAGTGGGGAATGATGTTGACACCTTGTATGAAGAGAAAAATAATCTAGTGGAATTTAGCTTTATTAGAGTTATAGATTATAGTCTTACCACAACAAAGTATTGTCTCTCCTGCTCGCCTTAAGCAATCTCAAAACAAAATCCATAATTATATCTACCAAGGAATAGAATGACATTAATACATCTACAACTTCAGAGGCATGCAAAATTGTTTTCTCCGAGGCAGCACTGGTGTCCACCGCAAACAATGGTTACTACTAGTCTGTCCTAAATTGTAGTTTGTTTGACTTTTCTGATCACAAGTTTGACCACTCGTCATATTCAAAAATTTATTTAAAATATCACTTCTTTTGTTGTGGCTTGCTATATTACCAAAATATCTTCGAGAATGTTCTAAATTTGACTACATTTGCTTAATTTTTTAATAAGACAAGTGGTCAAATTTGAGGTCAAAAAAGTCAAACGAACTACAATTTGGAACGAAGGGAGTATTAATCATCAATATCAGAGGCGGGCACATACCAGTCTGTAAATTAGGAAAAGGTAAAAGAAATTATAGCCCACTGCCATTATGGGGCCCACCAATAAACTCATCGAAAGACCACACTCATTTGATAGTATTCTTAAATTCTTAAATTCAAGAAAGTGATCCCTTAAAGTCCGTTTGGCTTCTTGGAATTGAAAGATGTTGACACCGTTTTTCAGCACGTGTCAATAAGGATCGGGAGACTAAACTAAATCGGCAAGAAGGTGGTTATTCTCCAGTATTGCTTCTGAGTTGCCGATGGATGATTGCCGATAAAGGACATGTTGATCTCGTACATTGCCGATGAAGCCAGAGGGCTGTTGCCGATGGAGAGAGAGGCATGGTTGCCGATGGAAAGCAGAGCTGAAGAACATGGAAAGCAGAGCTGAATCATTATCAATGGGTTTTGCCGATGGAATCTACTGAGATGAGGAGCGTGCCGATAGAGGTTTGATCGTAAGCAATGGATAAGGAAACTGGTAATATTTATGCTAATATTTTAATAGTTTACTTTTGAGTCTGACCTTGGTACGAGTCATTATTTTTTATTCCTTAGAGATAAGACTTATTTAGGTAATACTTTGTCGTGTCTGTTTAGGACTCATAGTACCAGGGTATAAATATGTACCGAGAGGCAATGTAAAAAAGATCAATCAATCATATACAACAAATCTATTACTTTTATCTACTTTTCAAGCAATCTACTTTTCGACGACTTCGTCACCAGTACCTTTTCCTTTTCAACGAGTTCTTTCAAGAATCGACGGGCTGCATCAACTTGATCTCCGGCGACCTTGCAGGTTCCGCGTCTACCGAGCACGATTCAGGCTTTGACGTCCGGGCGTATCGCTATCGTCTCGTCTGATCTGTTCAACAGTTATCGAATACCTTCTGAGCTTTGACGTCCGGGCGTATCGCTGTCGTCTTGTTCGGATCTTATTTAAATTTATCATCCTTGTCGATTAACAGGTCAAATTGACTGGCACGCCTTGATATCGAACTAGGGTATTAGCCCGGTGTGTTTGCAGATCCAACGCCTTTTTGCATCAACACATCTTTTGGCATGCCCGGTGGGACCAAGTCAACAGGTTTATCATGAAGAATCCTACTGATATCACTCCAGAAAACATCATCGAGATATCAGAATCAGATCTCAAGGAGAATCAGAGGCAAGCCATGGAGAAGGCTATGGAGGATTACAGGCAGCTTTACCTGAAATCCTACAGCAAGAATAGGAGCGGAGAAGTGGTATAGAAGCAAGACCCGCCGTTGCCTCGACAGGTTACTTTTGACTCTAATCCTGGTAAATTACAATCAATGGTTAACTCTGCATTAAGTCATGCATTGATTAATCACTCTAGCGTACTGTCCAATACTGTTTATAATGCTGTTATTCAATCGTTAAAAGAAGGACAAGTACAAGTACCAGCTTATGTTGGCCCAGTATATCATCAGCCTGGGATGTCATCTTCTACAGCTCCATCGGCTACTACAGCCGTTGTGGCTCCAGGGGTTTCTGCTCCTCATACAGATCTGCCTGCTGCTGAATCTCCACCGCCGATGTCAAGTTCAGCAAAGAATACTCAATTAAGTACAGATCTAATGGCATCGGCAATGTCGGGTCTTTCAGTTCAAAATCGACGAGTTCCTGCCGATTGGTGGGGATATGGGATGTCTCCAGATCTACCTGCTTTTAACTCTGGATTAAATCAGACGCATGATATAGCGGGTAAAACCCCCATAACGTCAGCTACTCTGGTTCGGCCGATGGCCCAAATGACGCACTATACTACAACGCCATCTACCGCACAGTTGCCATCAGGAAGACTCCACATGTCGCCTTATCAGGCATCATACACAAGTCCATCGGCAAACCCTCTACCGATGCAACAAGGGTTTTCAACTGCAAACCAACCGGTGGCATCAATTGTTCCTCTAGCTGGAGTTCCTGCAAATCAAGGGAATTATGCTGTCTATCATCCAAGGATGCAAGAGCAACAGGTGGCTGCAGTCTATCAACCATCGGCGAGTCATGTGCCGATGAGGCCTAATCCAAGTGGGACGGGTCCATTGCCAGCTCAACAGCACTTTGCTCAGCCTGAGTATCAGATGGCAGGGGTTCAACAACAATATATGCAAGCAGATATTCAGAATCCTGCATCGGCACCATGGCCGATGAACCCTGTGCAGCAAATTAGTGGACCAGCAATAACAAATGTGCCGATTGCTCCGGCTCATTTGTCACAAGGACACATCGAAGCTTATCAGCCAGCACCTCCAGCAGAAATTCAGCCTGTGCCTTAGCAAGGTCAAGATGCATACTGGACTGATAAAATTGCAGAAGTGATGAGAGAGCAATTTGGGATTAAGCCTAAGCTTAATACTTACTCTTATCGGATCCCATACCCTTCAGCCTATGATCTGATTCCTTTCCCAAATCGGTACAAGGTACCAGATTTTACTAAATTCTCTGGACAGGACGATACTTCAACAATGGAGCATATCAACCGCTTCATTATTCAATGTGGAGAAGCAGCTAACAGGGAAGAATTGAGGGTTCGATTATTTTTCTCATCATTGTCTGGATCGGCTTTTGCATGGTTTATTTCATTACCACCTAATTCTGTTATTACATGGGCCGATCTAGAGAAGCAATTTCACAAGTACTTCTTTGCTGGAGTATATGAAAAGAAGCTGACTGATTTGACAAAATTGAGACAACGCAGTGATGAATCGGTAGAAAGTTTCATACACAGGCTAAGAGATATAAAGAATAAATGCTACAGCTTAGTACTTGATGATCGGCAGTTAGCCGATTTAGCTCTTCAAGGGTTACTGCCACACATCAGAGAAAAATATGGGTCACAAGAGTTTGAAAGTTTGAGTCATATAGTGCAGTGGGATTTCTGATCAGGACACTAAGGTTTTTGAACCCAGAAAGAATTGGAATAAAAAGGTGTCCTTTGTAGAAGAAGCAGAAGATTCAGACTCTGATGACGAACCAATTATCGGCTTGGCTGAGTGGGTAAAGAATAAGAAGCCGATATCATGTCCTTTCAGTCAGAAAGAGCCAGAAAGGTTTCTATTTGATATCACCAAAGCCGATAGGATATTTGATCTTTTGCTCCAAGAGAGTCAAATTAAGCTGTGTCCTAATCATGTGATTCCATCGGTAGAAGAGTTGAAAAAGATTAGGTACTGCAAATGGCACAATGCTACCTCGCACAGTACCAATGATTGCAAGGTGTTTAGGCAACAGTTGCAGTTGGCTATCGAATCCGGGAAGATCACATTTGATAATTCAAAGTCTCAGAAGCCGATGAAAATTGATCAACATCCGTTCCCTGCAAACATGGTGGAGGCTAAAGGCAAAACCAAAGTATTAACGTCGGAGGCTGCTAGAAGAAATGCATCGGTAGACCCTAAAAATCAAATAACTGTTGATGACGTGAAGGGAAAGGAACCTGCCGATGGCGCTAAAGGGAGAAGAATTGTTAATGAAGGTAGTAGCTTTAGAAGACCCCTGGGGCCTCCATATGGTGTTCGATATCGGCAACAACGTGAGGATCAGTATCGGCAGCAACAGGAAGAGTTACGTCGGCATAAAGATCACTGGAATTGCCCGTTTTTCGTTCATTGCTGGGAAGGAGGCATTAAATTGCCCACTGCCGATACCTGCCCTGAATGTAATGGTTATTATTTAAATGATCGGGCAGAGAGACAACATCACTCTAGTAATCGAGGGGTACGCATCAATAAGCCGATCAAAGAAAAAGTGTCAGCACTTGATCGGCTGGGGGGCAGAGTTAGTGTGCATGACAGGCTTGGCGGGCATATTGATTGTTTTCCAAGGGGTCAGGCAGAGCTTGAAGAGATGGCTAACGAAAGGGTTCCTAATGAAGGGATATCTTGCAGGTATCCAAACATAGGCTTCCATGAGCAGAACACAAAGCATTATCAGCCTGTTTGGAAAACAAAGCTCCCCCAATGGTGCCCTGAAGGATTGACGAGGACTCAAAAAAGAAGGGTACAGCGTATGCGTCAAGAGGATTTACAGTGCCCGAAAGAAAGCATCCCAAAGGTAACAACTCAA